>JASDDO010000198.1:0-500000 GCA_030015575.1 Agapanthus africanus | reverse complement strand
CATCCTTTTCTTAATTATTTTCTGATTTTTCCGGCCCACACTTTCTCCAAGCCCACGCCTCCTCCAACCCGACCCGGCCCATCACACTATTCCCCCATCTCTCCCAACGGCTCCTTTCCTTTTCTCCCGCTCCCTGTCTCGCGCGACCCGTTCCACCTCACTACCTCCCTTGCCGTCGCGGTCGAGCCCCGGCAATACGTCGAGCACCTACAGAAATCGCCGTTGCCGCATGTGTCGTGTCCGTGCTTACCGTTCCATCAATTCATCGTCTCCAGGCAAGTGTTACACTTACTTACATGCTATATACTCAAGTTAGAATCTTTAATTACACATATCATAAAGTTGCAATTTAGATCAATTATGTGCCGTAACTGTTCGATGCGTGTTCTCCTAGGAAATTATCATTTAACTTGGCGGAACTAAGTATTATTGCTTGGCCCGTATGGCTGTGGACCTAATGTGTAAATTTCGTTGGATAATTTGATCGTTAACGACTAAAACAACTATCCCCAAGTTTAATCGTAAATCTGTAATTTTATTGTACCTGAAAACCGTTAAATTCACCATAAATCATATACATACTAGAATGGTCCGTTCGAGGGCTCAAATCGAAGACGACTCGACAAACTTTAACCCTATACTAGCTTCCAGATATTCCTGTACTTAAATTGTGATGATATTCGTATCGGAGTGCGACTCTGGACTACAGTCCAGAGCGAATCCAGTCGTTGCTTGCTGTTCCGTATTGGGTACCACAGGATTTCCTTAACTCGTAGGTCACGGAACTCCACTGGTTATTATAGGTAAATCTGTTAGCTAGACAACACAATTGGTTCCATTCTGTTTCGTTACCGTTTGATATTTAATCTGTAATTTAGAAGATCGGGACGCATAACAGTCCGAACAGAATCAGAATTGACATATTAATAGTAAACAGTGTATATCTCCTGACGTACAGTCGCGATCGAAGATCTGTCTATTGAGTTGAAAACCTTACTGAAAACCCTAGAATTAATCCAACTGTAGCGTCGCTAAATTATGAACCTAACTGGGGTTAAAATGTGTTGCGAAACGGACATCCGATTCTGAAACCGGATTTCCAGCCGCGAACGCTTAAAATGAAATGGTTATAATTAATGATCCTGGAACCCGATTGGCTTGAAACTAAATTTGATGGATGGAAAACTGGACAAACTAATTACTACCTGTTTGTCGTTTCGCTAAATTATATATGTACGTTTCATGATAAATCGTGCAAGTGATAAAATACTTTTTGTGACACCTTAATCGTGCTTATATACTGTTCACGCATCATATCATACCCATATCATTGTAGTGATAACCTAGTGATATCGTGCATTTACCCAGTGTTAGATTCTAGTGATGATTGTGGCAAGTACGTCAGTATTCGTGTATCCATGATTAAGTGAATGTGATACGTACTTGTACACAATCAGCGACCCTATTATTCAATTGCATTGTCGACGTCTGTGGGATGCGTGTACGTGTGACTATAAGTGGTATGGGACACTTATGGAAGCGCTTGCACGGGTATCACAGATAAGGCACCAGACACTGTCATTTATCTTAGGTATTAGTCGGGACGTGCTTGATGGAGGTCCTGCCTCCAGTTCTCGCGCAGACTTGTCACGGATCGATTAGTATTTAGGGTTATGGTTAGCGTTTGATGTAGACCACGGGGTGTGGGGTAGTTTAAGTGTGAGTTCAACAGAATATCGGGAGTCCCATGCCGGCTTATATATTTAGGGAGTTATATGGAGATTTACAGGGTATGTGATATATACACCGTGATATTCTTGTTACATGTTGGGCCCGTGGTCCCTTGCCCTTGGGTTCTACATTTGGGTGGAGGACATTCGCGAGTGGTTGATTCTCACACTTGGACTGACGTTAGGCTTAGTGACCTGTACAGTGAGACTTAGAGACTGATAGGGATACTGGCATTTACATACCATATATACTGTGTTGACATACGTGACATATCGTTCTACTGCATTACTACTCCGCTGCATTGATTACTGCACACTCATATTCATGCTGTCATTGATTACTGTTATTCATATCTAGTACCACTGTTAGAACTGTCACTTGATTTATATATATTATATTGCTATTGTGTCGCTCTGATGACCTGAGTATGCATGCTCAATGTGAGGAGAAGATTTAGCCCGGACCAGTGCATCACAGATTCCTTGACTTGCCATTCCGAGTTACATTCGTTTGTTCCACTTCAGGTCAGTCTTTACATTGTTTCTTTCAGTTACTGCATTTCTCATTACCTGCGCATCATTTCCTGTTTACCATGAAAAACTAGAAGCCGAAGTGTGACTACGGCAGGACATTTCCTTGACCGTAGGAGCATGGCTGGCCTTGTCTACCCCTCGTATTCCGTATTTTAGGAAGCGGGGCGTGACACTTGTCCTTTCATTGATCTATATCCATGTCTAGATTTTACCAAAATAATTGTTAATCTGATCTCAAATCGCGGTCAAGACTAGCAATAAATTGGTACCGCGCCCGATTAGGATGTTAATGATTCTTTTGCTAAAATTTATAAACTTTATAAGACGTAAAAGAAATTAAAATATTTTCCCATCCATTGTTCTACCCTAATCCTACGAACCCTATCAAGCGAAGAATTACTCGCGCATGATGGAGATGGAAGAAGAAGAACGGATAGAGATCATAATATAAATACAGAAATTAAATACGAAATAATTAAACTAATGATCTACCTTTATTAATCAACTTCACAATTACAAAACCTTCGAGCTTAGATTATAAAAGGAAGCAGAAGTTGCTCTCGATCTTTACCTCGTAGGAAGTAGATACTCCGTCGAATCTCACGACGCCTTATTACGTCGAATCGTGGACGTGTCGTGGATCACTTGTTCCTTGACGGTGATTTGCTTCGTGTAAAAGGTTGATGATTTCTTGGTTTAGCCCTCGGTCCTTTATATAGTCCCAAAACCAGAAACTATAGATCCCATAAATTAGGTTTTGTTGTTGCAAATCTAACCTAAAAATCCCAAACCCTAATTCCCTAAATCCACCGCGGATCCGCCGCAATATGGAGCTTTTGGCCGCGGAAGGGCGGTTCTTTGGTGAGATCATGTCTTCAAAATTTTGGGGCCGCTTCATTGTGACACATGGAGATTTATTTGATATCTGAATTTTTCATATCTTTTCTGAGTCTCTGCCAGTATTGATTCTTCGATTTTATCAAACTTTATCGGCCGATTTTTGATTCCCGACATCTCAATATCTCAATCTCCTGACCTGAGCTAAACCTTGCACAATATCTCAATGAATAATATTAGTAATATTTGGTATTTTTGAGATATTATCCTAACCATTTTATATGATATTATATTTTAAGAATATTGATTAAGGATATTTGATATGATATACATATTTAAATTATAAAAATATTATATAAATATTATATGCATACATTTTCCTTTATAATGTTAATTATAATATATAAACATATGAAAATAGATATTTTACAGATAAATCTTCATATTTGTCATATTTATAATAAACACTTTTAAATATTTAAGAAAAGTAAGAAAAATGTTATAACAAATGTGCGATATTTTCGACTGAACAAATACCCCCAAACTTAACTTTGATCGTCCCGAGCAAACTATTTATTCATGAGAGGAAGAAAAAGAAAAACCTAAGTAGCACACTTTCGTAGGCAACACGATTGCACTGAGTACGTGCAACAAGCCGTTAAATCTCTAGGTGTCCCTAATAGGAGGAGTGTTGTCTCCAGAGAGATTTCAGCGGATTACACCCACAATATCTTATAATAAAAGAAAGATGGTGAAAGTTACATATAAAGAAAGAAACTATAAAAGAAATAACTTGATAATAAGAGTTTCCAACTACACTAGATTTCTGGTTGCAATGAGCCATATTTTAATGGTCATGAAAAGATATTAGCAATCACATCATCCCTCAATAAAATATTGCCTTTAGTCTTCCTCACTATCTTTCTTCCAACATCGATCATATACCCCTACGTGTGTATAAAAGACATCCCTACACTTAGAGAATTCAATTCAAGCTATCATACTTTTTTCCATCTTCCAAAGTACTTTGTAGTCGATGAATATTTTAGATAGAATTGCTCACACATCCTTCATGCGACCGTTAATACTTCTTGAGATACTAACCAACCGATTACAAAATATGCTTGCGCATTTAGGCATAATATTCTCGTTTTGCAACACCTAAGGTTTAGCAGTGGCTCCCAAATCAGTTGGTTTAAGGTACTAAGTGATAAAGCACCCTCGCGATATTTTTTTATGCTGCCTTGGTAATTACAAATCCAGTATTCATTTTTCTTCACCATGTTTTAATTTTTTTTTCATTTTGTAGGGTTACCTAGGACGGCAGCAAGGTTTCGGGAGGCATCGTCCATACCGTTTTTAAATTTTTGCCGTTCTAAATAACTCTAACCTAAAATCTTTAACTAGAAATTTAAACAAGCAAGCAATGTTAACAACATAACATCTAAGTGAATGAGGAATACAACCATTGTAGACCGGTCCTTCACTTCAATAGCTCCGTGTAGTAGTCCCTTCGCTACGATGAAATGATCTTGCGGACTCTTGAATGGCTCCATGAGAAGAAAGCAACGATCTTGCTTGAAGGCCGAAGATAATCTACGTCGAGGAGACACTGACCCAAGCTACCCTCTTCACTAATGTGGGATCAGTGAAGCTAACACCCTATACTAAAGTGCTAATCTAGTAGAGGATGATGAAGTAGCATTTTTGCTCACTTTGGAATTAATTTTCTCACTAGGGTTTCTCACTTGATCAAGAGCTAGAGAGCTCTTGAGCTTTGAAGAGGAAGATGAAGAGAGATAAACTTGTGAGTGAGAATGACAACCATGGGTGAGAAAATATCTAATATGTCTCATGTAGAGACTTAACCATGAGTTAAGATAATGATTGGGTTAACAAAATATCTAGTATAAAAGAAAACTAGTGGACTAGTCAATGGGTCTCCAACCTTCTCAACGTTTCATGCTATGTGACCATTATCCAACTAATAATTGATTTACACTAAATAAATAAACCTTACATTATCTTTATCATGGTGTAAGTCTCATACACCCATGTAGCTTATATCATCAACCATAACACAAAATAAAACACAATTAATATATATCACATATATATTAAGTGTGCACATGTGAGAAAAGTAAATATTTAAGTGAGCTAATATTAGTTAATGTAAATTAATATATCAAATATATAATTATACATTAAATCATTAAATCAACACTTGATTTAATAATCCGGTTATATCTAATATGACCGACTAATATAATTTGTATCATTATATCGAATCAACACTTGATTCGATAACCTGGCTATATCGCATATAACCGACCGATGCAGTATCGACTTATCGAATCAACATTTGATTCGATAACCCGGCTATATCACATATAACCGATCGATACTTTATATCGCGAGAATAAAACCACCATTTTGCACGATCTCTTGACCGTGGCAAGGTGGAAATCAAAGTACAGTTGGAATCACACAAGACTCTATGGCGATCTCGGGTCGACAGACTAATTTGTACCAGTGTCACCAGAGAACTGCTATCTAACGATAGGTATAATACCATTTAGGAGTTCTCGGCGAGTTCGTTCAGTGTACCCAGTCTCCACTGAGCACCCGTATACCATCTTTGATGTCAAACACCAATGGATGTGGGATCATCCATCGCCCATCATATGGGTCAAGATGCGTATACGCTAGTCTACTCTGGAGTATCGATGCCCTATCTCGATACTCCCTCGACTAGGAACAATCATAGGGTGTACTTGTCGACTACCCCTGGCCCCACTAGTATGATCTCCATCATAGTCCTGGGTATCAAGTACACATCCTAAAGGGCTTTGACAACATGTGAGAGCAAGACAGCATCACGTATACAAGTCAACATGTTAAGACAAATAGCAACCAGATAGCATACTATCATATCGAGCAAGAAAGTCCTCCCTATATATGTCTAAGCATCCACTATAATATACATCCCATGTACAGTAATGGCCTCTAGGGCATACATATAACTAACAATCTCCCACTTGCACTAAGGCCATCTGTTGTAGTATCCAATACCCTACAATATAGCAGTGGTTGTAGTATCCCATACTCAACCATCCCAAAATCTCTCAAATAGTATTTGGGAAAGCATGCCTTGGTGAGTGGATTCGCCGTGTTTTTCTTCGTGTCAACTCTCCTAACCTCGATCCGTTGGAGATCAACCATCTCACTGATCAGGTGATACTAGTCTCAGAATATGTCCGGATCGATGATGAGACAGGTGTTCCTAGGCTAAAGCCACAACTCTATTGTAGTCACAATAACAATTATTGGACGCTCAATAGTAGGAACCTTGTTCATCTCATGAACAAGTAATGTCCAGACAACCTCTTTGGTAGCATCGTTGGTAGCAATGTATTCAGCCTTTATCGTCTAATATGCCACGGTATCTAGCTTGGAACTCTTCCAATCATATCGTCCCTCTACTGAGGGTAAAGACAATGTTTGTGACTGACTTTCAGTCGAACTTATCACTCTGGAAGCTGGAACCAAGAACTTTCTTTTAGTGCTTCTTAAGTACATAAGAATGTCCTCCACAGCTGTCCAGTTATTCTCCCAAGATCCGATTGATTCCTGATCACTACACCTAGTGATTCATCTACATCCGGTCTGGTACATAACATCGTATACATGATAGAGCCTACTGTCGAAGCATAGGGTATCCTTTGCACGCGAGTGATCCATGAGTAAGTGGGCGAACCACCATGCTTAGAATCCTCCATACTAAACCCCTATAGTATGGTGTTAATGTGCCTGGATTTGGGACACTCCCAATATCCACATAGATCTATCACCATAGATCATAATCCACAAGATGTAGTAGGTATCATCCATATCTTATATTGAGAATCCTCGTGATAAGAGGAGCTTGACCGAGTGCAGCATAGGAAACACTTTCCTATCAAGAGTATGTCATCTACGTACAATACGTGGAAGCCAACCTTACTCTCTACAACCTTCTTGTATATACAAGGTTCATCTACCTTTTTGATGAAGTCAAACACTTTGAGTACCACATCAAAACAGATGTTCCATCTCCGTGATACTTGCATTGATCCTGATGGACTTAAGCATAGCTTTGAAAGTCTCAACTTTTCCATCTACACCAAGAATCTTCTCAAGATCCATTTGCTCCCAATGGGTTTTACCCCTTCAGGTGCAACATGCAAAGTCATACTTTGTTGGTGTACATGAATTCCATCTTTGATCGCATAGCATCCAACCATTTCACAGAGTCCCCACTCGTGACGGCCTGCCTGAACCTAGTTGGGCCATCATCAACCATGATGCAATCCTCGCTCCCATTGTCACCGAGAAGACCGTAGTATCTCTTAAGTGGATGAGGAACCCTACCAGATTCGCGGAGAGGCTGAGGTTCGTTGGAGACTATTGAATCCTTTGGTTTCGCCAAATCATCAGCTGTTAGTTTGTATAACTGGAACTCCTTCCAGTTCGACCTCATGACCACTAATTTCTTTACAAGAAATTCCTTTTCTAAAAAGGTGGCATGCTGAGAAACAAAACACCTTTTGCTCCTCAGAGTGGTAGAAGATATTCCCTCACAAATGTTTGGGATATCCTAACTAACTTATACAGAACTGACCTTGCCTCGAGTTTGTCCGGATTTTGCTTTTCAACATAGGCCGGACAACCCCATATCTTAACTCGTTTAAGACATGATCTCTTCCCATTTCATATCTTATATGGGGTGGTAGGCACTGATTTGGATGGAACCCCATTCAACAGGTATGCAGCTTCTCAAGTACATAACCCCAAAATGAAACAGGTAACTCAGCAGTGCTCATCATAGAGCGCGCCATATCTCATAGGGTGCGATATCTCCATCCTGATACACCGTTGTGCTGTGGTGTATGCGAAGGAGTAAGCTGAGAGAGAATCCCATTCTCCTTTTAGAAAATCCAGAAACTCCATGCACAAGTATTCTCTTCTCCGATCACATCGAAGGACTTAATACTTCTACCCGTCTGGTTCTTCAACTTCAAACTTATATTCTTTGAATTTCTCAAAAGTTTCAGACTTGTGTTTCAACAGGAATATATGTCCGAATCCTGAGAGATAGTCAATGAATATAACGAAGTACGAAGAACCAAGCCTAGCATTTGTAGACATAGGACTGTATACATCATCATGTATCTATCCCAAGAGTTCACCAACTCTTTCTCTGTTTCTAATAAACGGAGTATTGTTCATTTTACCTTTTAGACAAGACTGGCAAATATCATAAGATGAAAATTCGAACGAATTCTAATATTCATCCTTATGTAACTTAGCTGGTCGTGTCGCATTGATATGACCTAGTCTACAATACCTCAACAAGGATTTGTTCATTTTTGAACTACTCCTCTTGTGTGTGTTCTATACACTTTGAACTGTGGTTTGATTTAGAACGTATATGCTATTATATAACGTGCCTGATTGAATCAACTCTTGATTCAGGAGAATGTTCACAACATTATCCTCTAATACAAAATTACATCCTTCTTTAACTCATTACAGAAACCGATGTAATGTTGTATATCAGGTTCGTTATGTAATAACATTTGTTCAGAATCAATGTATTAATACAAGGTGATATTTGCCAACTGATTTGGATGCAACAATTGCACCATTCTCTAACACTTAGAGGCATATCACCCATTCTCAGTTCCCTGCCTATCTGTAGCCCATGTAACATATTATATATGCGGGATCCTGATCCGGTATCACATACCCAGGACATAGAGGATACTGAAAAAACAGTTCTTGGTAATGAACACAACTGAAGAAGATATATCAACATGCACTTTCTTCGATTGGGTGGCATAGGAATCTGGATATTCCCCTATTTCCTGCTCAGACATAACAATTATAAGATTGAGTAGAACCAACGTTCCCCAGCATAGTATAATAAGCAGGTTCGGTCAATGCATCCATATTATTATCTTGATTAAGGCGTGACATGGTCGCTACCAGGAGAGAGAGAAGAAAACACTTTGCGTGTGCTCTTTTGTAAGATTAGATTGGTTATTATTTTATCTAATCTGAATGGCTCCCACTGTTTTTATCAAATCTTCCTTCAAACCCTAAAGGTAAGATTAGCCGGGATTAATTACACCCTACAAGTTCGCCAGTCTTTCGGCCAGGGTAGTGTCAGTACTTTGAGTGAGGTTCCCCGTGCTTTCACACTGACCTAATTAAAATAAACCTTGTTTTCCCAGGGGCATAACCCCGTTAACACCTTTCTAGACACCTACTTGATCGGCTAATTGTAATGTGTAAAACTCTCCCAGGAGTAACTTTTACTCGCAGTAGGTATCGGGATCCAACTATCTCATAGAAGGTATGCAATCTCATTGCAAATTTCAACACTTGAAATTCCCGATAAAGGTTTTGCCCTTAGTAACTTATGACCTTGGCTAAGGTCAAAAAATTATAAGCGCTAGCCGAGTTCAACCCGTCATTTCTTGATTGAATTAAACCCACCCGCGCGACCCTTGGCTAAGGTCAACAAAATCGAATGACTACCCTAACTCAATCGCATTATATGCTTGCAGATAAGCACCAATTAGCTACCGCACACTACGCCTTGGCTAAGGTCAACAAACACAGCACGAATACTAAGTAGTACTTATCTGAAATGATGGAGGGCTACGACAGGTTTTTAAGAAAACTTTTTGCGTAATGAACTTGATATTGTTGTAGAATCGAGTGATTTTGAAAAAGAGTGTTTTTTAGGGTTTTACTAGTTTTACTAAAGAGGTCACTCCTAGTGAAGGGATCTAGGCTCTTTCCTCATCGAATGATGTGCAAGATATTTCAAAAATACCACTATGCAAATCAAAAACTATAAAAGTAATCAAAAGACAAACCGAGTTTGTAGCATCTGCTAGTTTCGCTAAAAAGGTCACTCCCGATGAAGGGATCTCGGCTCTTTCCTTATCGAATAAGGTGCTGGATATTCTACAAGGAATACCGCTATGCAAAGCAAGAACTAGAGCTACCAGTTTTTAAAACAAGTTTCTACAACATCTTTAGATTTCTTTTTCTTTCATTATTCTCATTAATGAAGACCCAACAATTTTGTTTCCCAAGCATCACATATGAAACGAAAGCATCAATATATAATATATATCATATATATATAATATAAGCATTCGTCTCAGAATAAGCAGTGATCACATCACAGATATCAGCAGCAGAAGAACATATATGAAATATTGGATATAATAGGAATTCCGTGTTTTAATTTAAGCCTGTATAAAACACGGATTCCACGGTCGCGATAAATAGCCAAACCCACATCCCTAAACTCCTACGAGAGCGGCAAGCAACCCTACCAATTCTAGAGTTAGGAGACCCGGTCTCGACTCATCGAGATGGTCTCCTACTGGACTCTAGAACCCGGTTACTTATGCTCCCCTCCTTGGGTCTATCCTAATGCGGAAAAGTAAATAATATATATCAATGGTGACATCATCCTCAACCCGGAAGTGCCCCAATAAAAGAATATTATATACAAGCTTTTACATGAATGAAAATGAAAAACTCTCATCTCACATAAAACCCCCGGCTATTCAAACACGATGATCCAATATAACATATCACAGCAACATATAACATCACATGTCATCAATGTAAGTAAATATGCGTATCCCAGTTGTCGTTGACATATAGCACCGAAACCGGCGATACACCACATATTACACTTACGGTCGCAGAAAAGAAAGTGAAAAACTACAACAGTTGGAATTTGCAACCACCTTAGACATCATAAACCCAATATATCACATACTTTGGATTTCATGCCCAACAAATGAATTCCTTAGACATCACATGCCTAACAATTATAAACCCTGCATTTTAGTCTCGATATTGAAAACACTTTTCAATAACCTGTCGGGTAATTCAACAAGATTCCCGATAACCTGATCGAATACTCGTCGGAAACTTTAGTAGATGGCCGCACCCCCGATGCCATCGACGAAGTGCACTAAGGCGGAACACCGCTGCCGCGAGCACCCGAATGGATGCTTTTGGCGACGGGGTTCTCCTACAGTCACTTGGTCGGGGCTATGGGGTGTGGCTATCTAGTAAGGTTACCCGGTGAGTATCCGCGTACACTACGTAATTGCGACGGACTTTTGATCACATCAAAATCCCGTGGCAACCGATCAAATGAGACTAAATTGCTAGATTTATAAAATTCAAACTAGTTATCTCATAACTAATTGTGGATTCCAAATATTGTATCACAATCACAGATAGCTAGACGAAGTTAAACTTTTCGATCGAATAATCAAGCACCCAAAATTTCCCAATAAGCTCAACACTTGAGCGGAGTTCAAAAAATACCCAGAAACTGCCACAGCTCGTATGAACCAGCCGTAGAAGGGTCAACCAATGCCTCACATGTGGCATCGCTGAACTACCACAAACCCTAGGGTTTGGTAGAAGTTCTGACGGTCACATAATCGAGTTAAGGTTTCTTTCTTCTAGAGGGTCCACAGAATCGCGCAAGATTTTCTGAAAATTTTAAATTCGGAAAAAGTTCAACACTTGGAAAATTTCCAACGGGGAAAAACTGGGTTATTGATATTCGTTCAAACTTTTTAACATCATCTAAATAACCCGAATACATATTAGAATTACGACTACGAAACACTCCGAATTGCTTTTGCAGAAAGTTAACATCACATTCAAATTTAGCAAAAACAAATAACACCTGAAACACCAAAACCCAGTCAATGGAACACTGGAAAAATTTCGGGGGTTGTGCTCGGTTTTGGGCCGAGATGGGGTGTATGGTGGCCGGCCACTTTGTCACCAAATTGCCTCAAATTTTGCCAATGTTCATGTTATATCATATACAACACTCTGTACTCGTTTGGAAAAAATTTTTGACAACAATAAAAATCGACAGAAACTGCAGTTTTGGATTTTCAAGTTTCGGAGCAGTTTCGGTTTCGTAATCTAACAAATATCGTTTAAAGTTCTAGTTTGGATCTGATACCACTGTAGGGTTACCTAGGACGGCAGCAAGGTTTCGGGAGGCATCGCCCATACCGTTTTTTAATTTTTGCCGTTCTAAATAACTCTAACCTAGAATCTTTAACTAGAAATTTAAACAAGCAAGAAATGTTAACAATTTAACATCTAAGTCAATGAGGAATACAACCTTTGTAGACCGGTCCTTCACTTCAATAGCTCTGTGTAGTAGTCCCTTCACTACGATGAAATGATCTTGCAGACTCTTGAATGGTTTCATGAGAAGAAAGCAACGATCTTGCTTGAAGTCTTCGAGGCCGAAGATGATCTACATCGAGAAGACACTGACCCAAGCTACCCTCTTCACTAATGTGGGATTAGTGAACCTAACACCCTACTAAAGTGCTAATATAGTAGAGGATGATGAAGTAGGATTTTTGCTCACTTTGGAATTAATTTTCTCACTAGGGTTTCTCACTTGATCAAAAGCTAGAGAGCTCTTGATCTTTGAAGAGGAAGATGAAGAGAGATAATCTTGTGAGTGAGAATGACAATCATGGGTGAGAAAATATCTAATATGTATCATGTAGAGACTTAACCATGAGTTAAGATAATGGTTGGGTTAACAAAATATCTAGTATAAAACAAAACTAGTGGACTAGTCAATGGGTCTCCAAGCTTTTCAACGTTTCATGCCATATGACCATTATCCAACTAATAATTGATTTACACTAAATAAATAAACCTTACATTATCTTTATCATGGTGTAAGTCTCATACACCCATGTAGCTTATATCATCAACCATAACACAAAATAAAACACAATTAATATATATCACATATATATTAAGTGTGCACATGTGAGAAAAGTAAATGTTTAAGTGAGCTAATATTAGTTAATGTAAATTAATATATCAAATATATAATTATACATTAAATCAATACTTGATTTAATAATCCGTTTATATCTCATATGACCGACAAATATAATTTGTATCATTATATCGAATCAACACTTGATTCGATAACCCGGCTATATCGCATATAACCGATCGATACAGTATCGACTTATCGAATCAACATTTGATTCGATAACCCGGCTATATCACATATAATCGATCGATACTTTATATCGCGAGAATAGAATACGGTATCACATACACGTATTAATCTCGGTCCCGCACATATCACATATGTGCTCCTACTTCGTTTTGCCTGAGCTAGTGAAACCTCTGTGTAGGACTCTAAAGACTCGTCAATACGCCGGCAGTAGGTGATGATCACATCAAGCACCCACAAGCCGTCAGCGGTACTAGCTGGACGTAACGGCTACCCGGGTATTGAACGATCAGAAGATCAGCAAGCAAGCCCGCTCTAACTCCTGCAAAATCCTGACAGTAACACTACCGTACAGTCCGGTCTCTTCGTCTGATATGTCGTATATCATCGCCTGGGGATGGTAAAACGTCAGACCCCAATAGCCTAATAAGTCATGCGATGCAAGGTCCATAACGGTTCGAGAAACTACTGATAACACTTACCAGTAAATCTCAGCTACCCTGGCTAGGGATTTCATGTTATGGCCAATCTAGCATAGCGCAACATCAACTCCCAATACCGGGAGAGACGAATCCCCTCCTATCGCTTATTGCCTCCATGTAACTTGGGACTGTGCCCAAAAACCACCGTTTTGCACGATCTCTTGACTATGGTAAGGTGGAAATCAAAGTACAGTGGGAATCACACAAGACTCTATGGCGATCTCGGGTCGACAGACTAACCTGTACTAGTGTCACCAGAGAACTGCTATCTGACGATAGGTATAATACCATCTAAGAGTTCTTGGCGAGTCCGTTCAGTGTACCCAGTCTCCATTGAGCACCCTGTTTCCTGATTTAAAATCAGGAAAGCTTCTGGGAAAAGCTTCAGAAAAGGGTCACGTGTTGGCACGTGACACCTAAAAAGCATCATCAAGTCAAGTTCAGTTTCCTGACTACGCTGAAGAAAATGGGCTTCAGAAAGAGTCACGTGCTCCCACGTGACCAGGGTCACGTGGCGACACATGACATTTAAATGCAAGCGTCAAAAGGCACACCAGTTCCCTGATCAAGTCAAGGAAAAGGCTTCAGAAGAGGTCACGTGCTTCCACGTGACCAGGGTCACGTGTTGCCACGTGACGTTCAAGACAGCAGACTCGTTCTCCAGTTGAACCAAGGAAAGAAAGGGTTCAAACAAGGGTCACGTGCTCACACGTGACCAGGAGTCACGTGGCAGCACGTGACGTTTAAGCAGCAATCAGAAGACAGAGCGCAAAAGAAAGGAAAAGGCTCATTCCAAAGGGGGTCACGTGCCCACACGTGACCATGAGTCACGTGGTCACACGTGACCGGCTTTCAAAGCCCACTGTGTTAACAGAATTAAATTCTGAGAGAAATTCGAATCTTTCCAAAGGAAAGCAACTATCTGGAACCAATCGAATTAAAGATTCAGAGGTGATCTATCTATGGGAAAATCTCGGGTTTGGAAAGATTTCCCCTTTAAATCTAACCAAAATAACAAAGGAGAATCTCTGGATTTAAAATCCAATGGTGAATAAAATTCACCTAATAATCCAAAGGTCCAAAATGAATGATGGATGCAAATCAAATCTTTCACGAAGATTCGTCAAAAACTGATTGATTCGGCTGCTTCTCCTATAAATAGGAGCCAAGAGACATACATGCAGACAGAGACGCAGAGAAGAAAAAAAAAAGAAGGAGAAGAGAGCTTCGATACTTGGAAAACTTGGATCTTCTGCAAAAACCCTAGGTAAGAAAGGGAGAAGCTCCTTGAAAGAAAAAGAGAATTTAATTCTCAACAGAGTTTAACTCTGATACATAAAAACAGAAGAATATATTTCTTCTCTCTTTGATAGAGGATCTGCAAAGTGCACATCTCCCCTTAAGGTTGAGAATTTAATTCTCAATGGGTCGAGATCCTGCCATGCAGATCCAAAACATAGAGAGGGAATGCAAGCATGAGAATTTAATTCTCACAGAACTATAGGAATTTAATTCCTTTAAAATAAAATTAGGGCTTGACCCTGTATCATGGGAATTTAATTCCTTCAGAATAAAAAGAAACAGGGTTTAACCCTAATTAAGAACTTAATTCTGTTGAAACAACGGGAATTTAATTCCCTTAATCATCATTTAACAGGGAATGGGAATTCAATTCCTTAAAAACTTTTATTAGGGTTTAACCCTATTCAGCCCTTCACATATATGAGGAATGTAATTCCTACAAAAAATTCAGAGTTAAACCCTATCCCAGAATATAAGTCTTCGAAAGGAAGTAGGAATTTAATTCCTCTGAAATTTAAAGCTTGAGGAATTTAATTCCTGAAAAAAGATTAACAAAGCCTTTAAACAAAATACATGGAGGCAGGGTCACGTGTCATCACGTGACCCCCCAAGAGATCTACAGAAAGCCCCTTTGAGGCAGCACCCCACGTGACCCACGTGACCCTCGGCAGAAGCTTTAATACATAGGCATTTGAATGCCCATCACGTGATGGCACGTGACGCTCTGAAAGACACAATAATCTCAGAATAAATGAAGGGAGGGCGCTCTCACGTGCTGCCACGTGACCCCTCTTGTCTTAGTGTTTAACACTAAATTGAAACTCTCGAACCCGGTGTTAAAATACTGTTGGGCCTTAGTGTTCAACACTAATTAAAAAGCTTTACCTGCAGTGTTCAACACTGATCACCTTAGTGTTTAACACTAATCTGAGATCTTCATTTGCAGTGTTCAACACTGATCTGTTTTAGTGTTTAACACTAATTTGAAAAGCCTTGTTGGTGGTGTTTAACACCAATCATCTCTTGGTGTTAAACACTAACTTGTCAACCTCATTCCCAGTGTTCGACACTGATTGCTCTGTAGTGTTTAACACTAGGCTTTGACCCAATTGACTAAATGGATGGAGGCAAAGCCTCTCCTGATTGGACTTCGCCCAAGATGGCCGTAAGTCCTCAATTTGTGATTAACTGGGCCAATAGACTCATAACACAATTAATTCGTCTTGACCCCAAATTGGGCCAAGGACTATTTAATCCACTCCGGTTCTAGGGTACATCTCTTCACTCCTTTGATACTTGGCATTGTAATCCCTCAATGTCTTCAAAGAGGTGACGGGTCCCGACGACCACACATTGATACGGACTGCGGGGTCCTTCAACCCGTGTTTAATGCAAATTCCTGGTTACGTGGAACGCGGATAATGTCACTCTTTGACCCCGTGGAAAACGTCCAGAGCGGAGCCTGGTCCTCGCAGAACACGGCAGTGAACCCGTGTGAAGCATCCAGAGCACATACCGGACTGTGGGGTCCTTAAACCCATGGACTACGACGTCCTTAACCTTGACCGAGATGTCTTAAAACTAACAATGGACTGTGGGGTCCTTAAGCCCATGGACTACGACGTCCTTAACCTTGACCGAGATGTCTTAAAACTAACAATGGACCGCAATGTCCTTAAACTACCCATGGACCGCAATGTCCTTAAACTAGAACAATAGAGCCCCGCATGCTCTTTTGTCGGATCTAAACGGTCCCGTTTAAGTTGATCTTAGCCTCAAAGATGGCTAACGTATCCTTAAACCTTCAAACAAAGTGGACTATAAATCCCCCCAATTAACTCTGGCTCAAGGGTACATCTCTGAACTCCTCTGACATCCGTCGTTGTAATTCCTCAACGTCGTCAGAGAGGTGACGGGTCCTGACGGCCATACATACGTTGGACCTCTAGGTCCCTAAACTGGAACAATGGAGTTCAAACACTCCTTTATCGGATCTAAACGATCCCGTTAAGTTGATCTTAGTCACAAAGTTAGACTAACGCATCCTTAACAAACGTTTGAGTTGATCTTAGCCTCAAGTACGGCTGACGTATCCTCAAACCAAACCCCCAAACCCAAATCTAAGATAATACGGATTTGGACTAGTCCACGCCCTACGGGCGACGACATAACTCAGTCTCCGTAAACAATCCACGGGCAACAAAACACAAAACAAACACCCACGACACGAAGTGACCAGCTGGAGAAGGAGAAAGTTGTTACCGCAATGCGGTAGCGTAATTAACTGCAGGGGCTTGCGCCTGCAGGGAAGAGCGTCCCCACAATCAAAAAACCCCTCAAGCGAGGGGGAATCTGACGAAGTCTGCTACATCGGACGCATCCGTCTAAACCTTCGATACATGGTGCCATAAATCAACTTGGCATCTTCGGAGAGGTGGACGGATAGCACCAATTAGCATCTGCCCCGAACCTCAGTGCCAAGACACCGCAGTCTTGCGCGCCGTCTTTCGGAGGGGAACAGATTCTGGCACGCCCGGTGGGACCTTTTCCTATTTCCACTCCACACTTCGTGTGTCGTGACTCGCGAACCAATCGCGGTTCGCCAATGGTTGCCCTTGGGTTTTAAGATACTAAGAATTGGCGTCTTGCTTATTGCAGAAAGCAAAGGATCGATGGCTTCTACTTCCATGAAATTCTCCAACTGCTCAGACTGCAATTGCAACCAACGCTCTGCCTCGCCAAGAGGTATAGCCTACGGACCCCAAGCTGCTTCGCTATTCACAATGCCCGTGGAACAGGTCACTCGCGCCACCACAGGATTGTTCTTTGGGACCATGCTCCCACCGACAAACTTCACCGCTCCAGCGCTGACAACGGAAGCTCTCAAGAAGTCGGTCTTTGATCGTCTTACCCCTGCCGCGGCTCCTCTCAACGAGTCGCCCAACGTCAACGCCTCGGTCTTCTCTAGATTGGGCCAGAAATCCTGCGAACCCATCATGGGACGTACAATCTCAGAGAAGGCTGCTTCTAAGAAGGTGCCCGCTCCTGCCCCCGAAGTCGTCAAGGCAGCTTCTCCGGCCAAAAGGTCGGTCTTTACAAGATTAACGGCTTCAGCTCCCGCTCCTACTGCCCGAAGGACATCGGTCTTTGACAGGCTAATACCAACTGCGACCCCCCACCCAGACAGGGGGCAAGACGAAACCATTCTTACCGATGACCCTACACCGTCCGTTCGACACGCTCGACGTCGCCATTGGCGCCGAGTAAGGAAGGCTGGGGGCAACTCCCCCTCCGGGTTGACTCCATCGGCCCCGGTGGCAGAGGTTAATGCTGCTGTTCCAACTGGGAACAGCTTTGAAATGCTGAACAAGGTGCGAAGGAATTCTCCTACGGCAGTGCTGAAGAGGTCTCCTCCCTCATTAAAAGAGGTTGTCGAAATAAAACCCAAACAACCCCGATCTCCTCAACGGCTGTCTTCCAAAATCTATAAGGTTTGGCGGTAGGCACGGAACTCGATCATCGATCCAAACTTCTCCCGCCAACACAAGAAGCTGAAAATCCAACCGGAAGCTGGTCACCAGGCTAAACCCCAAAAGGCTGTCTGGACGCCCACCTCAACGGCCCCCTCAACCTCCATGGCTCATAAAAGGAGGAGGCCAGAGAAAACCCAACAGCATGCAACGACGGCTAAAAGAACTGAGCCCAGACGCCCTAAGTCTGGGGGCATGATGGTGCACACTGTTTACATGGCCTCTGGAAAAGAGGAAAGCCGCACTTCTACGGGCCACCGACCGCTAACCCGATCCGTGACGAAGGCCCAGGGGCAGCAACAAAAGCTTCAAGAAATGATGAATGCTATGGCCGCGCTCACCGGGCCAAAAGAAAATCCGGAAACATCCTCAGACGCACGCCGAGAGGAAGAAACCGACGCTGAATTCCTTCGCCGGACACTGGAGAAAAAGGACAAAGAGGCTGCTGAACAAGCGGCCAACATACAACGTATGGGCCTTCTCTTCCAAGATATGATAGGAATGATGATCCAGCAGGACTTACCCGCCGAGGATCCCCCAATCGTTCTTGAAGACGACCGAGGAGAAACGTCAAATCCACCCCCGGCCCTCTCAACGGCCAAGGAGGAGGCAATCTCTAAGGCTGACTTGGCTGACTACATAGCCCAGCAAATCCGGGTTCATCACGCGACTGAGGCAGCTGGTCAAGTCGTGAAAATGGGGCGGCCGTATCCGAGCTGGTACGACCAAATCAAATACCCGCAAGGCTATACGATACCAAAATTCCACGTGTATAAGGGGACCGGTAACCCCCATCAACATGTCGCCCAGTTCCGGGCCCTCTGCGGTAACACCGGCGGTGATGATAAACTGTTGCTCCGCCAGTTCGTGGGCAGCTTATCAGAAACAGCGTTCGAATGGTATTCGGAACTCCCGAACGATTCTATCAAAACGTTCGCTGAAATGGAGCTGTTGTTCACTCAGCGATTCGCAAGTGCCAGCGAACGCACTCCAATAACTGCACTTATTAACGCCAGGGTAAGACCGGGCGAAACCTGGGTCCAGTACGCTATACGCTGGCGGAACTTGTGGTCGAGATGTGAGCAACGCATTGAGGAAGCACCTGCGGTGGGTATGTTCGTAGGAACTTTAGACCCTCACGCAACTATTTCCCAGTTTATGATGTTCTTTAAGCCAACCACATTCCAGGCTTTAATCGACAAGTTGGCTCAGATGGACCAGATGGGTCATAGACCGCCTCCCCCGAAGTCGGAACCTCGGAATGACAAGGGTAAAGGGAGGGCAACCTTTGTTGCGAATGCCCAGCAGCAACCTAACGCCCCGAAACCGGCAGATCAACTCGAGGAAAGGCGTCGGTATTATAATGAGAAGATGAAGCGTCCCTACTCGTTCCCACGGGACAAGACGAAACGGCTATTCGAGCTGGCAATACGCAACAGACTTATAAGCCTACCAAATCCAAGGCGACCGCCGCAACCCACCGAAGTGAATAACCCTAACTATTGCCCTTACCATAAAACGGTAGGCCATCCGATTGAAGATTGCTTCGTCTTCAAAGGATGGATTGAAGACCAGTACCTTCAGGGGAAGTTTGTACTGTCCGAAAAGTGGAAGGTGAACCCCCCACAGCCGCATGCTCCTAGGAAAGCGGATACACCGGGGGCAACATGTTCTTTTATTGAAGAAGCTCCATGGGAGGTCGTGCTATCAACTAAAACCAGAAGAATGCTGAGAGACCTTCATGCGTGCCCTGCGATCGAATGGAAGGCCCCTCTTGAACCTCAAATTATCGAAGGGATGCTAAGGCGCCGCCCGACTACAAAGACTCACGATAAGAGCCCAGATACTCACGCCCAATCGTCAAAATCTTCGAAGAAAAAGAAGAAGAAATCCAAGAAGTCCGTGAAGCCTGGAAAAGAGCACACGAACTTGCAGAAGCAAATCGATGCACTGGAAGAGTACAATCAAAAGGCGCGAACCCCTGTCACACTGCAAGAGTTCCTCAACCACATCTTTCAAGAAGAAGATGATGGAGAAAGCTCGTCGGATGAATCCGAAGGATATGTGGCGAGTTGTAACGTAATCTCCCATTCGTTTACCGATGATGGGAAAACTTCTGGTATTGAAAAGCTGGAGACAGAGCCTGTACCAGAGCGTGCATGGCCAACAGATGAAATGATCGACGCTTTTCTAGACGAGATTCGTCTAAAATGTAAAGCGGACCAGGAGCGTGAGATGGCCACATCTGAAGGAGCCAAATGCGGGAAGCTGAACGAGAGAGTTGAACTACCAGAGCGAAAGGCATCCGAAGTAAACAAGAAGATATTCAAGACGAGAAAAAGGTTTGCCAAAGCCATGTCACTGGGGATGAAGCCACCGCCATCGGAAGGAAACACACACGATGGGGTGGAGAGGCACCCTGATTATTGCGCATATCACCGGAAAATCTCACACCCCACGGAGGAGTGCGACGCCTTTAAGATATGGTGGCAAGGATATGTCGCTCGTCGGCAGCATGTTAAGCGCATGAAACGCAAGATCCGTCGGGAGCGAAGAAGTACTGTCGATGGGCAAAACAGAACTACTGGCAACTGCTACATGGTTAACGCCGGGGGGTCACAAGTTCTCACCTTTGGGAGCGACTCTGATGAAGAAATGGCTCTGGGCCCTCTCTTTAAAGAATCCGTTTTGGGGAAAGAAGAAGAATCGGAGGCCTGCGAGAACATTCAGCTGCGCAATCGCACACTCCCAGAAAAGAATCTCGGGCCCGGGAATAGAAGGGATAAGGGAAAGGAAAAGGTCACTGAAGATATCACTTTAGATGACCAAGTCATGAGGGAGCTGGCTGCCAAAGACCCTCCCAGAAAGAGTAAGGTGGACTATAACATCCTCGCGCACCTAAGGAAACTATCTTCTCAGCTTAGCATTCTTGATGCCCTCCTATTATCAAAAGAAGCGCGAGACTCATTAATTAAGGCGTTACAAGAACCTGAGCAATTCCAAGCCTTCCTCGCCACTGAAAAGATGAAGGATGAACTGGAGGAAGTGCATACAGCCGATATCACTTTCGGTGATGAAGACCTCCTTCTCGGGACGTACGACCACAACCGTCCCCTATACGTCTCCGGATACTGCCATGATATCAAGATAGGCAAGATCCTGGTGGATAATGGATCCTCCGTCAACCTCCTTAATGTTCGGGTGTTGAAGGAAATCTGCATGAGCGTGCAACACCTCGCTCGTGACAAAATCACTATCTCCGGTTTCGATTCACAATCGTCACGGACTCTCGGATCTGTGATATTAACATTACGCTTTGGACATCTCGTCACAGACATCAAATTCCATGTCATTGATGCCAAGACCTGCTACAACGCCTTGCTCGGTCGTCCTTGGCTACACGAGTACAACATCATCCCTTCTACACAAGATCAGTGTATGAAGTACTTTAAGGACGGTTTCGAGTATACCGTAACAGGCGAGCTGAACCCATTTTCCGTGAACGAAGTCCGCAAATACGAAGATGCGAAATACTTTTTGCCAGATTTCGAGGATACAGAAAGGTGTCGCAATCCGGAGAACAAAACCGCCGCCACCATCCCGATTTTCGGGAGCGATACCGAAGAAGAGGAAGAGATAGTTTATGCAGGGCCATCTCGACGCAACAACCTGGGGACGCCCGCCCCCGTGTTGGTCTTCGGAAGTGATTCAGAAGATGAAGTTAATGCTGTGTTCTCCAATCGGTTTTCAATACAAGCACCCCCTGGCGATGACCATAGTTTGCAAATCACCATGGTACCGCGAGAACACTACAAGGATCTCGACGCGCTTCAGGCTCACAATGTACAGGACCTGCAAACATTTTACGTCCCTCCCAGGCGAAGGGGCGAGAAGGTGATCCTATTCTACCGATCCTCAGAGTCGAAAATAGAAAAAGAGATCTGGCATGGCACGGATGCTACACTTGACAGGCTCCAACCCATCCGTCTGCCCAGATACTATACAAATGGATTAAAGAAGCTATTGAAGCGCCAAGGAGTACCCTTAGAACAGACCGTTCGGCAGGCGCGGTTCTACAACAGGATTTGGGATGTCCCCGGGACTCAACGCAAATTGCCCAACGGGAAGATGGAGACACTCGGGCTTGGATACGCAGGAGCCGGAAAACGGGAACGGGCCCACAGTAGCTACGCCATATATACCTTTGATGAAGAGGAGGACGCCCTGTCAGGAGATGCCAACCACCCATCAAAACTAGACCCCGCAATTAAAGCGCCGAGTCCGTCGTTTGAAGAGCGAGTGGGCAAGCCTATCAGGAAAATGGGTCAGGAAGCTTGGGAAGACCACAACCGCGAAATGGCCATCTACGAGAAGGCCAGGACGCAACGTCTATCTCAACGTGCTGCAAAAGACAAAGACGCTTATCCTCGTCAATCCGTTGTACGAAAGGCCCGACGCAGAGACGGAAATAAATCGAGAAGCGGCTCGGGTTTGTCCCTCATGAAGAAGATGAGTCGAGCGTACTCCTTCCCCCGAGACAAAACGGGGAGGTTACTTAACCTCGCCATAAAACATCAAATGATCACGCTTCCAGAGTCTAGACATCCTGAGCAAGCTAGCAAGGCCTCTCATCCGAGTTATTGCTCTTATCACCGAGCCATAGGACATCCTACCGAAGACTGCTTTACCTTCAAGAACTGGGTTGAGGACCAGTACCGACGGGGCAGATTCGCTTTATCCGACGGCTGGATTGTGACGCCACCGCAAAAGCATGAGCCCAAGGCCGCAAGAGCAGAACCGGGTCCACCTCAGTCCAGGGAGCGGGTTCGCACTTGTTATACGATCACGATATTAGGAGAAGAGCCCGAGAACGTAGATGACCTTCCCCGGTGCTTTGAGAACAGCGATGATGGGGTGATCTCAGAATTTCCGCCAGCTCCAAAAGAGCTAGAAGACGGCATACATACTACTGCAGATAACCTCAAAAAGATTGAGTTGGGATCGGCAGACGACCCGCGACCGACGTTTGTCAGCGAGCTGTTATCCGAAGAGAGGGTGGCTGCGTTAAAAGACGTGCTTCTACGGCATAAAGACTGCTTCGCGTGGAGCTATTCCGAGATGCCAGGATTAGATCCGGAGATTGCTGTGCATAGATTAGCAATATCCCCAGATATCAAGCCAGTCAAGCAGGCGCCAAGGAGGATGCGACTCGAGCTTGAAATGAGCATCAACGCCGAAGTCAAGAAGCTGATCGATTCTGGATTTATCCAAGAAGTCCAATACCCCGACTGGATCGCCAATGTCGTCCCGGTAATGAAGAAGAATGGGACGGTACGCATATGCGTGGATTTCAGGGATCTCAATAAAGCATGTCCAAAGGACGATTTCCCGGCGCCGGTGACCGAGCTAATGATAGATAACACGTCCACTCACGAGGTTTTTTCCTTTATGGACGGTTCATCAGGATACAATCAGATAAAAATGCATCCCGAAGACCAGAAGCACACCGCTTTCCGGACCCCTTTGGGTATATTTTGCTACAGGGTTATGCCCTTTGGTCTTAAGAACGCTGGCGCTACCTATCAAAGGGCCATGACAAAGATCTTTGATGACCTCATACACGACGTCGTCGAGTGCTATATCGACGACCTCGTAGTAAAGAGCATGTCATACGAAGATCATTTAAAGCATCTGGAGACTGTATTTCGACGCCTTCGGCAATATAATTTGAAAATGAATCCCCTCAAATGCGCGTTTGGAGTCTCCTCGGGCAAATTTCTGGGATTCATCGTTCGACACCGAGGTATTGAAATAGATCCGTCAAAAATTAAGGCGATCATGGAAATGCCTCCGCCAAGAACCCTCAAGCAGTTGCGGTCTCTCCAAGGGAAGCTCGCATACATCCGGCGGTTTATCGCTAATCTTTCGGGCAAATGTCGTCCTTACAGCCACCTGATGAAAAAGGGAACTCCATTCATTTGGGACCACAAATGTCAAGGTGCACTAGACGAGATCAAGCAATACCTGCAGAACCCTCCAGTGTTGGCTGCTCCAGTGAAGGGAAAGCCTCTCATTCTTTACACGGCCGCCCTCGAAGGTTCTTTGGGCGCATTATGGGCACAAGAGAACGATCAGGGGAAAGAAAGAGCACTTTACTACCTAAGTCGAGTGCTGCTGGGGGCAGAAAGCAACTATTCCCCCATTGAAAAGCACTGCCTGGCGTTGATCTTCGCAATAACAAAGCTTAGACATTACGCATTAGCACATGAAGTCCGTCTTATTTTGAAGGTGGACCCTCTCAAATATCTGATGTCGAAAGCCATATTGACGGGACGACTCGCTAAGTGGGCCCTGCTCTTGATGGAGTTCTCGATAACATATCAACCTCTCAAGGCAGTGAAAGGCCAGGCCATTGCCGACTTCCTCGCCGAGCACCCGATACCAGCCGATTCTCCTCTGAACTGTGATTTGCCGGACGAGCATGCATTTGATGCGATTAGCGGCGGAAGCGCCCGATGGGAACTCTATTTCGATGGAGCATCCTCCATAAAGAAACAGAAACAAGGTGTCCCAATGGTCAAATCAGGGATAGGCCTCATCTTTGCAACTCCACAAGGAGGGATAATGCGCTTCGCCTTCTCCTTAACAGAACCGAGGACAAACAATGAAGCCGAATACGAAGCTCTGATAGCAGGCCTCGAAATCGCCATCGACATGGGAATTGAAGACCTCCTTATATACGGGGATTCTCAGCTGGTCGTTAGTCAAGTAAATGGTGACTACCAAACGTGCAAACCGGAGTTGGTGAAGTACGGCGAAAAGGTGCAACAACTATTGACCCAAATTCCCTCCTATACTTTGGAGAACATACCACGCGCGGAAAACAGCAAAGCAGACGCGTTGGCCAAACTTGCTAAAGAACTGGCCGACGAGAACCTCGATGACGTCAGAATCGTGGTACAAAGCCGCCGAGTGCTCGCCCCGGCAGAAATATCTCCGGAATCATGCGAGGAAAAGGGAACGACTGAGCAGACGACCCTACAAATAAAAGACCATGAGAAGGCTGAAGACTGGAGGGAAGTCTTCATAGACTACTTTAAGTCCCACCGAATGCCCGAAGAAGCGTCCTCAAGACATCAGCTCATGAAACAAGCTTTATCTTTCGCTTTTGTCAACGATATTCTATACAAGAGATCGTTTGATTCTCTATGGCTGAGATGCTTAGGACCTGACGAAGCAGAAAGAGTCATTCAAGAAGTTCACGACGGACTTTGCGGTTCTCACCAAGCAGGCCCAAAGATGAAGTTAAAAATTAAACGGATGGGTTATTACTGGCCCACGATGATCCAGGACTGCCTCGAGTATGCGAAGCAATGCCACTCATGCCAGGTTCATGGAGACTTCATCCACCAACATCCGAATCCACTGCATCCAACGGTGGCTAGTTGGCCATTCGAAATGTGGGGGACTGACATAGTCGGCCCCATTGAGCCAGCATCATCCCGGGGACACCGTTTTATTCTGGCGACAACTGATTACTTCTCCAAATGAGCAGAAGCAGTACCACTGAGGGAAGTGAAGACGGAGAATATCCTCCATTTCTTCAAGACGCACGTCATCTATCGGTTCGGAACTCCACGGCGGATTATCTCCGATAACGGGCCGGCCTACCGAAGCCACAAGATTAGCCGCTTCGCACAGCAGCATAATATAGACTGGAGATATTCTTCGGTTTACAATCCACGAGCTAACGGTCTGGCCGAGGCCTTCAATAAGACCTTGACGAAGATCATAAAAAAGACCGTTTCCAGGAATAAGAGAGACTGGCACGAAAGGCTGCAAGAAGCCCTTTGGGCTTATCGAACCACATTCAAGACGGCCACGAACACAACGCCGTACGCGTTGGTATTTGGGACGGAAGCAGTGCTCCCCCTCGAGATAGAGTTACCCTCTCTACGAGTAGCAGTCTACCACGAGCTGACGAATGAAGAAAATACTCACCTTCGGCTTGAGGAGCTTGACGCCCTCGATGAAACCCGGCTCATAGCGCAACAACATCTAGAGGCCTACAAAGCAAAAATGACGCGCTCATACGAAAGATTGACCAGGCCGAGGACATTCCGCCAAGGCGAACTCGTACTAGTAGTCAAAAGACCTATGATCCCTAATCGCGCCAAGCGAGGAAAATTTGAGCCAAACTATGAAGGCCCGTACATCATAGACAAGGTCTACCAGGGTGGAGCCTATCTACTCATAGACATGCACGGTGAAAGGCCTTTCAGGCCAATAAACGGCCGCTTCTTAAAGAAGTACTATGCTTAATGAGCCACAGCCGGGGTCAATGATAGATGACGACGACTATGTCCGCTCACTGTCTTCCTAGGCTCAGACTTTACAAGCAGCAGCCGGCCCCCCTAAAACTACTACCGCAGTATCTTTAACACTAGGTGTTAAAATACTGTTGGGCCTTAGTGTTCAACACTAATTAAAAAGCTTTACCTGCAGTGTTCAACACTGATCACCTTAGTGTTTAACACTAATCTGAGATCTTCATTTGCAGTGTTCAACATTGATCTGTTTTAGTGTTTAACACTAATTTGAAAAGCCTTGTTGGTGGTGTTTAACACCAATCATCTCTTGGTGTTAAACACTAACTTGTCAACCTCATTCCCAGTGTTCGACACTGATTGCTCTGTAGTGTTTAACACTAGGCTTTGACCCAATTGACTAAATGGATGGAGGCAAAGCCTCTCCTGATTGGACTTAGCCCAAGATGGCCGTAAGTCCTCAATTTGTGATTAACTGGGCCAATAGACTCATAACACAATTAATTCGTCTTGACCCCAAATTGGGCCAAGGACTATTTAATCCACTCCGGTTCTAGGGTACATCTCTTCACTCCTTTGATACTTGGCATTGTAATCCCTCAATGTCTTCAAAGAGGTGACGGGTCCCGACGACCACACATTGATACGGACTGCGGGGTCCTTAAACCCGTGTTTAATGCAAATTCCTGGTTACGTGGAACGCGGATAATGTCACTCTTTGACCCCGTGGAAAACGTCCAGAGCAGAGCCTGGTCCTCGCAGAACACGGCAGTGAACCCGTGTGAAGCATCCAGAGCACATACCGGACTGTGGGGTCCTTAAACCCATGGACTACGACGTCCTTAACCTTGACCGAGATGTCTTAAAACTAACAATGGACTGTGGGGTCCTTAAGCCCATGGACTACGACGTCCTTAACCTTGACCGAGATGTCTTAAAACTAACAATGGACCGCAATGTCCTTAAACTACCCATGGACCGCAATGTCCTTAAACTAGAACAATAGAGCCCCGCATGCTCTTTTGTCGGATCTAAACGGTCCCGTTTAAGTTGATCTTAGCCTCAAAGATGGCTAACGTATCCTTAAACCTTCAAACAAAGTGGACTATAAATCCCCCCAATTAACTCTGGCTCAAGGGTACATCTCTGAACTCCTCTGACATCCGTCGTTGTAATTCCTCAACGTCGTCAGAGAGGTGACGGGTCCTGACGGCCATACATACGTTGGACCTCTAGGTCCCTAAACTGGAACAATGGAGTTCAAACACTCCTTTATCGGATCTAAACGATCCCGTTAAGTTGATATTAGTCACAAAGTTAGACTAACGCATCCTTAACAAACGTTTGAGTTGATCTTAGCCTCAAGTACGGCTGACGTATCCTCAAACCAAACCCCCAAACCCAAATCTAAGATAATACGGATTTGGACTAGTCCACGCCCTACGGGCGACGACATAACTCAGTCTCCGTAAACAATCCACGGGCAACAAAACACAAAACAAACACCCACGACACGAAGTGACCAGCTGGAGAAGGAGAAAGTTGTTACCGCAATGCGGTAGCGTAATTAACTGCAGGGGCTTGCGCCTGCAGGGAAGAGCGTCCCCACAATCAAAAAACCCCTCAAGCGAGGGGGAATCTGACGAAGTCTGCTACATCGGACGCATCCGTCTAAACCTTCGATACATGGTGCCATAAATCAACTTGGCATCTTCGGAGAGGTGGACGAATAGCACCAATTAGCATCTGCCCCGAACCTCAGTGCCAAGACACCGCAGTCTTGTGCGCCGTCTTTCGGAGGGGAACAGATTCTGGCACGCCCGGTGGGACCTTTTCCTCTTTCCACTCCACACTTCGTGTGTCGTGACTCGCGAACCAATCGCGGTTCGCCAATGGTTGCCCTTGGGTTTCAAGATACTAAGAATTGGCGTCTTGCTTATTGCAGAAAGCAAAGGATCGATGGCTTCTACTTCCATGAAATTCTCCAACTGCTCAGACTGCAATTGCAACCAACGCTCTGCCTCGCCAAGAGGTATAGCCTACGGACCCCAAGCTGCTTCGCTATTCACAATGCCCGTGGAACAGGTCACTCACGCCACCACAGGATTGTTCTTTGGGACCATGCTCCCACCGACAAACTTCACCGCTACAGCGCTGACAACGGAAGCTCTCAAGAAGTCGGTCTTTGATCGTCTTACCCCTGCCGCGGCTCCTCTCAACGAGTCGCCCAACGTCAACGCCTCGGTCTTCTCTAGATTGGGCCAGAAATCCTGCGAACCCATCATGGGACGTACAATCTCAGAGAAGGCTGCTTCTAAGAAGGTGCCCGCTCCTGCCCCCGAAGTCGTCAAGGCAGCTTCTCCGGCCAAAAGGTCGGTCTTTACAAGATTAACGGCTTCAGCTCCCGCTCCTACTGCCCGAAGGACATCGGTCTTTGACAGGCTAATACCAACTGCGACCCCCCACCCAGACAGGGGGCAAGACGAAACCATTCTTACCGCTGACCCTACACCGTCCGCTCGACACGCTCGACGTCGCCATTGGCGCCGAGTAAGGAAGGCTGGGGGCAACTCCCCCTCCGGGTTGACTCCATCGGCCCCGGTGGCAGAGGTTAATGCTGCTGTTCCAACTGGGAACAGCTTTGAAATGTTGAACAAGGTGCGAAGGAATTCTCCTACGGCAGTGCTGAAGAGGTCTCCTCCCTCATTAAAAGAGGTTGTCGAAATAAAACCCAAACAACCCCGATCTCCTCAACGGCTGTCTTCCAAAATCTATAAGGTTTGGCGGCAGGCACGGAACTCGATCATCGATCCAAACTTCTCCCGCCAACACAAGAAGCTGAAAATCCAACCGGAAGCTGGTCACCAGGCTAAACCCCAAAAGGCTGTCTGGACGCCCACCACAACGGCCCCCTCAACCTCCATGGCTCATAAAAGGAGGAGGCCAGAGAAAACCCAACAGCATGCAACGACGGCTAAAAGCACTGAGCCCAGACGCCTTAAGTCTGGGGGCATGGTGGTTCACACTGTTTACATGGCCTCTGGAAAAGAGGAAAGCCGCACTTCTACGGGCCACCGACCGCTAACCCGATCCGTGACGAAGGCCCAGGGGCAGCAACAAAAGCTTCAAGAAATGATGAATCCTATGGCCGCGCTCACCGGGCCAAAAGAAAATACGGAAACATCCTCAGACGCACGCCGAGAGGAAGAAACCGACGCTGAATTCCTTCGCCGGACACTGGAGAAAAAGGACAAAGAGGCTGCTGAACAAGCGGCCAACATACAACGTATGGGCCTTCTCTTCCAAGATATGATAGGAATGATGATCCAGCAGGACTTACCCGCCGAGGATCCCCCAATCGTTCTTGAAGACGACCGAGGAGAAACGTCAAATCCACCCCCGGCCCTCTCAACGGCTAAGGAGGAGGCAATCTCTAAGGCTGACTTGGCTGACTACATAGCCTAGCAAATCCGGGTTCATCACGCGACTGAGGCAGCTGGTCAAGTCGTGAAAACGGGGCGGCCGTATCCGAGCTGGTACGACCAAATCAAATACCCGCAAGGCTATACGATACAAAAATTCCACGTGTATAAGGGGACCGGTAACCCCCATCAACATGTCGCCCAGTTCCGGGCCCTCTGCGGTAACACCGGCGGTGATGATAAACTGTTGCTCCGCCAGTTCGTAGGCAGCTTATCAGAAACAGCGTTCGAATGGTATTCGGAACTCCCGAACGATTCTATCAAAACGTTCGCTGAAATGGAGCTGTTGTTCACTCAGCGATTCGCAAGTGCCAGCGAACGCACTCCAATAACTGCACTTATTAACGCCAGGGTAAGACCGGGCGAAACCTGGGTCCAGTACGCTATACGCTGGCGGAACTTGTGGTCGAGATGTGAGCAACGCATTGAGGAAGCACCTGCGGTGGGCATGTTCGTAGGAACTTTAGACCCTCACGCAACTATTTCCCAGTTTATGATGTTCTTTAAGCCATCACATTCCAGGCTTTAATCGACAAGTTGGCTCAGATGGACCAGATGGGTCATAGACCGCCTCCCCCGAAGTCGGAACCTCGGAATGACAAGGGTAAAGGGAGGGCAACCTTTGTTGTGAATGCCCAGCAGCAACCTAACGCCCCGAAACCGGCAGATCAACTCGAGGAAAGGCGTCGGTATTATAATGAGAAGATGAAGCGTCCCTACTCGTTCCCACGGGACAAGACGAAACGGCTATTCGAGCTGGCAATACGCAACAGACTTATAAGCCTACCAAATCCAAGGCGATCGCCGCAACCCACCGAAGTGAATAACCCTAACTATTGCCCTTACCATCAAACGGTAGGCCATCCGATTGAAGATTGCTTCGTCTTCAAAGGATGGATTGAAGACCAGTACCTCCAGGGGAAGTTTGTACTGTCCGAAAAGTGGAAGGTGAACCCCCCACAGCCGCATGCTCCTAGGAAAGCGGATACACCGGGGGCAACATGTTCTTTTATTGAAGAAGCTCCATGGGAGGTCGTGCTATCAACTAAAACCAGAAGAATGCTGAGAGACCTTCATGCGTGCCCTGCGATCGAATGGAAGGACCCTCTTGAACCTCAAATTATCGAAGGGATGCTAAGGCGCCGCCCGACTACAAAGACTCACGATAAGAGCCCAGATACTCACGCCCAATCGTCAAAATCTTCGAAGAAAAAGAAGAAGAAATCCAAGAAGTCCGTGAAGCCTGGAAAAGAGCACACGAACTTGCAGAAGCAAATCGATGCACTGGAAGAGTACAATCAAAAGGCGCGAATCCCTGTCACACTGCAAGAGTTCCTCAACCACATCTTTCAAGAAGAAGATGATGGAGAAAGCTCGTCGGATGAATCCGAAGGATATGTGGCGAGTTGTAACGTAATCTCCCATTCGTTTACCGATGATGGGAAAACTTCTGGCATTGAAAAGCTGGAGACAGAGCCTGTACCAGAGCGTGCATGGCCAACAGATGAAATGATCGACGCTTTTCTAGACGAGATTCGTCTAAAATGTAAAGCGGACCAGGAGCGTGAGATGGCCACATCTGAAGGAGCCAAATGCGGGAAGCTGAACGAAAGAGTTGAACTACCAGAGCGAAAGGCATCCGAAGTAAACAAGAAGATATTCAAGACGAGAAAAAGGTTTGCCAAAGCCATGTCACTGGGGATGAAGCTACCGCCATCGGAAGGAAACACACACGATGGGGTGGAGAGGCACCCTGATTATTGCGCATATCACCGGAAAATCTCACACCCCACGGAGGAGTGCGACGCCTTTAAGATATGGTGGCAAGGATATGTCGCTCGTCGGCAGCATGTTAAGCGCATGAAACGCAAGATCCGTCGGGAGCGAAGAAGTACTGTCGATGGGCAAAACAGAACTACTGGCAACTGCTACATGGTTAACGCGGGGGGTCACAAGTTCTCACCTTTGGGAGCGACTCTGATGAAGAAATGGCTCTGGGCCCTCTCTTTAAAGAATCCGTTTTGGGGAAAGAAGAAGAATCGGAGGCCTGCGAGAACATTCAGCTGCGCAATCGCACACTCCCAGAAAAGAATCTCGGGCCCGGGAATAGAAGGGATAAGGGAAAGGAAAAGGTCACTGAAGATATCACTTTAGATGACCAAGTCATGAGGGAGCTGGCTGCCAAAGATCCTCCCAGAAAGAGTAAGGTGGACTATAACATCCTCGCGCACCTAAGGAAACTACCTTCTCAGCTTAGCATTCTTGATGCCCTCCTATTATCAAAAGAAGCGCGAGACTCACTAATTAAGGCGTTACAAGAACCTGAGCAATTCCAAGCCTTCCTCGCCACTGAAAAGATGAAGGATGAACTGGAGGAAGTGCATACAGCCGATATCACTTTTGGTGATGAAGACCTCCTTCTCGGGACGTACGACCACAACCGTCCCCTATACGTCTCCGGATACTGCCATGATATCAAGATAGGTAAGATCCTGGTGGATAATGGATCCTCCGTCAACCTCCTTAATGTTCGGGTGTTGAAGGAAATCTGCATGAGCGTGCAACACCTCGCTCGTGACAAAATCACTATCTCCGGTTTCGATTCACAATCGTCACGGACTCTCGGATCTGTGATATTAACATTACGCTTTGGACTTCTCGTCACAGACATCAAATTCCATGTCATTGACGCCAAGACCTGCTACAACGCCTTGCTCGGTCGTCCTTGGCTACACGAGTACAACATCATCCCTTCTGCACAACATCAGTGTATGAAGTACTTTAAGGACGGTTTCGAGTATACCGTAACAGGCGAGCTGAACCCATTTTCCGTGAACGAAGTCCGCAAATACGAAGATGCGAAATACTTTTTGCCAGATTTCGAGGATACAGAAAGGTGTCGCAATCCGGAGAACAAAACCGCCGCCACCATCCCGATTTTCGGGAGCGATACCGAAGAAGAGGAAGAGATAGTTTATGCAGGGCCATCTCGACGCAACAACCTGGGGACGCCCGCCCCCGTGTTGGTCTTCGGAAGTGATTCAGAAGATGAAGTTAATGCTGTGTTCTCCAATCGGTTGTCAATACAAGCACCCCCTGGCGATGACCATAGTTTGCAAATCACCATGGTACCGCGAGAACACTACAAGGATCTCGACGCGCTTCAGGCTCACAATGTACAAAACCTGCAAATATTTTACGTCCCTCCCAGGCGAAGGGGCGAGAAGGTGATCCTATTCTACCAATCCTCAGAGTCGAAAATAGAAAAAGAGATCTGGCATGGCACGGATGCTACACTTGACAGGCTCCAACCCATCCGTCTGCCCAGATACTATACAAATGGATTAAAGAAGCTATTGAAGCGCCAAGGAGTACCCTTAGAACAGACCGTTCGGCAGGCGCGGTTCTACAACAGGATTTGGGATGTCCCCGGGACTCAACGCAAATTGCCCAACGGGAAGATGGAGACACTCGGGCTTGGATACGCAGGAGCCGGAAAACGGGAACGGGCCCACAGTAGCTACGCCATATATACCTTTGATGAAGAGGAGGACGCCCTGTCAGGAGATGCCAACCACCCATCAAAACTAGACCCCGCAATTAAAGCGCCGAGTCCGTCGTTTGAAGAGCGAGTGGGCAAGCCTATCAGGAAAATGGGTCAGGAAGCTCGGGAAGACCACAACCGCGAAATGGCCATCTACGAGAAGGCCAGGACGCAACGTCTATCTCAACGTGCTGCAAAAGACAAAGACGCTTATCCTCGTCAATCCATTGTACGAAAGGCCCGACGCAGAGACGGAAATAAATCGAGAAGCGGCTCGGGTTTGTCCCTCATGAAGAAGATGAGTCGAGCGTACTCCTTCCCCCGAGACAAAACGGGGAGGTTACTTAACCTCGCCATAAAACATCAAATGATCACGCTTCCAGAGTCTAGACATCCTGAGCAAGCTAGCAAGGCCTCTCATCCGAGTTATTGCTCTTATCACCGAGCCATAGGACATCCTACCGAAGACTGCTTCACCTTCAAGAACTGGGTTGAGGACCAGTACCGACGGGGCAGATTCGCTTTATCCGACGGCTGGAATGTGACGCCACCGCAAAAGCATGAGCTCAAGGCCTCAAGAGCAGAACCGGGTCCACCTCAGTCCAGGGAGCGGGTTCGCACTTGTTATACGATCACGATATTAGGAGAAGAGCCCGAGAACGTAGATGACCTTCCCCGGTGCTTTGAGAACAGCGATGATGGGGTGATCTCAGAATTTCCGCCAGCTCCAAAAAAACTGGAAGACGGCATACATACTACTGCAGATAACCTCAAAAAGATTGAGTTGGGATCGGCAGACGACCCGCGACCGACGTTTGTCAGCGAGCTGTTATCTGAAGAGAGGGTGGCTGCGTTAAAAGACGTGCTTCTACGGCATAAAGACTGCTTCGCGTGGAGCTATTCCGAGATGCCAGGATTAGATCCGGAGATTGTTGTGCATAGATTAGCAATATCCCCAGATATCAAGCCAGTCAAGCAGGCGCCAAGGAGGATGCGACTCGAGCTTGAAATAAGCATCAACGCCGAAGTCAAGAAGCTGATCGATTCTGGATTTATCCAAGAAGTCCAATACCCCGACTGGATCGCCAATATCGTCCCGGTAATGAAGAAGAATGGGACGGTACGCATATGCGTGGATTTCAGGGATCTCAATAAAGCCTGTCCAAAGGACGATTTCCCGGTGCCGGTGACCGAGCTAATGATAGATAACACGTCCACTCACGAGGTTTTTTCCTTTATGGACGGTTCATCAGGATACAATCAGATAAAAATGCATCGCGAAGACCAGAAGCACACCGCTTTCCGGACCCCTTTGGGTATATTTTGCTACAGGGTTATGCCCTTTGGTCTTAAGAACGCTGGCGCTACCTATCAAAGGGCCATGACAAAGATCTTTGATGACCTCATACACGACGTCGTCGAGTGCTATATCGACGACCTCGTAGTAAAGAGCATGTCATACGAAGATCATTTAAAGCATCTGGAGACTGTATTTCGACGCCTTCGGCAATATAATTTGAAAATGAATCCCCTCAAATGCGCGTTTGGAGTCTCCTCGGGCAAATTTCTGGGATTCATCGTTCGACACCGAGGTATTGAAATAGATCCGTCAAAAATTAAGGCGATCATGGAAATGCCTCCGCCAAGAACCCTCAAGCAGTTGCGGTCTCTCCAAGGGAAGCTCGCATACATCCGGCGGTTTATCGCTAATCTTTCGGGCAAATGTCGTCCTTACAGCCACCTGATGAAAAAGGGAACTCCATTCGTTAGGGACCACAAATGTCAAGGTGCACTAGACGAGATCAAGCAATACCTGCAGAACCCTCCAGTGTTGGCTGCTCCAGTGAAGGGAAAGCCTCTCATTCTTTACACGGCCGCCCTCGAAGGTTCTTTGGGCGCATTATGGGCACAAGAGAACGATCAGGGGAAAGAAAGAGCACTTTACTACCTAAGTCGAGTGCTGCTGGGGGCAGAAAGCAACTATTCCCCCATTGAAAAGCACTGCCTGGCGTTGATCTTCGCAATAACAAAGCTTAGACATTACGCATTAGCACATGAAGTCCGTCTTATTTCGAAGGTGGACCCTCTCAAATATCTGATGTCGAAAGCCATATTGACGGGACGACTCGCTAAGTGGGCCCTGCTCTTGATGGAGTTCTCGATAACATATCAACCTCTCAAGGCAGTGAAAGGCCAGGCCATTGCCGACTTCCTCGCCGAGCACCCGATACCAGCCGATTCTCCTCTGAACTGTGATTTGCCGGACGAGCATGCATTTGATGCGATTAGCGGCGGAAGCGCCCGATGGGAACTCTATTTCGATGGAGCATCCTCCATAAAGAAACAGAAACAAGGTGTCCCAATGGTCAAATCAGGGATAGGCCTCATCTTTGCAACTCCACAAGGAGGGATAATGCGCTTCGCCTTCTCCTTAACAGAACCGAGGACAAACAATGAAGCCGAATACGAAGCTCTGATAGCAGGCCTCGAAATCACCATCGACATGGGAATTGAAGACCTCCTTATATACGGGGATTCTCAGCTGGTCGTTAGTCAAGTAAATGGTGACTACCAAACGTGCAAACCGGAGTTGGTGAAGTACGGCGAAAAGGTGCAACAACTATTGACCCAAATTCCCTCCTATACTTTGGAGAACATACCGCGCGCGGAAAACAGCAAAGCAGACGCGTTGGTTAAACTTGCTAAAGAACTGGCCGACGAGAACCTCGATGACGTCAGAATCGTGGTACAAAGCCGTCGAGTGCTCGCCCCGGCAGAAATATCTCCGGAATCATGCGAGGAAAAGGGAACGACTGAGCAGACGACCCTACAAATAAAAGACCATGAGAAGGCCGAAGACTGGAGGGAAGTCTTCATAGACTACTTTAAGTCGCACCGAATGCCCGAAGAAGCGTCCTCAAGACATCAGCTCATGAAACGAGCTTTATTTTCGCTTTTGTCAACGATATTCTATACAAGAGATCGTTTGATTCTCTATGGCTGAGATGCTTAGGACCTGACGAAGCAGAAAGAGTCATTCAAGAAGTTCACGACGGACTTTGCGGTTCTCACCAAGCAGGCCCAAAGATGAAGTTAAAAATTAAACGGATGGGTTATTACTGGCCCACGATGATCCAGGACTGCCTCGAGTATGCGAAGCAATGCCACTCATGCCAGGTTCATGGAGACTTCATCCACCAACATCCGAATCCACTGCATCCAACGGTGGCTAGTTGGCCATTCGAAATGTGGGGGACTGACATAGTCGGCCCCATTGAGCCAGCATCATCCCGGGGACACCGTTTTATTCTGGCGACAACTGATTACTTCTCCAAATGGGCAGAAGCAGTACCACTGAGGGAAGTGAAGACGGAGAATATCCTCCATTTCTTCAAGACGCACGTCATCTATCGGTTCGGAACTCCACGGCGGATTATCTCCGATAACGGGCCGGCCTACCGAAGCCATAAGATTAGCCGCTTCGCACAGCAGCATAATATAGACTGGAGATATTCTTCGGTTTACAATCCACGAGCTAACGGTCTGGCTGAGGCCTTCAATAAGACCTTGACGAAGATCATAAAAAAGACCGTTTCCAGGAATAAGAGAGACTGGCACGAAAGGCTGCAAGAAGCCCTTTGGGCTTATCGAACCACATTCAAGACGGCCACGAACACAACGCCGTACGCGTTGGTATTTGGGACGGAAGCAGTGCTCCCCCTCGAGATAGAGTTACCCTCTCTACGAGTAGCAGTCCACCACGAGCTGACGAACGAAGAAAATGCTCACCTTCGGCTTGAGGAGCTTGATGCCCTCGATGAAACCCGGCTCATAGCGCAACAACATCTAGAGGCCTACAAAGCAAAAATGACGCGCTCATACGAAAGATTGACCAGGCCGAGGACATTCCGCCAAGGCGAACTCGTACTAGTAGTCAAAAGACCTATGATCCCTAATCGCGCCAAGCGAGGAAAATTTGAGCCAAACTATGAAGGCCCGTACATCATAGACAAGGTCTACCAGGGTGGAGCCTATCTACTCATAGACATGCATGGTGAAAGGCCTTTCAGGCCAATAAACGGCCGCTTCTTAAAGAAGTACTATGCTTAATGAGCCACAGCCGGGGTCAATGATAGATGACGACGACTATGTCCGCTCACTGTCTTCCTAGGCTCAGACTTTACAAGCAGCAGCCGGCCCCCCTAACGACGGGCCGAAACGTCCTTAAACTAACGACGGACCGAAACGTCCTTAAACTAACGATGGACCGAAACGTCCTTAAACTAACGACGGACCGAAACGTCCTTAAACTATCGACGGACCGAAACGTCCTTAAACTAACGACAGACCGAAACGTCCCTAAAACTACTACCGCAGTATCTTTAGGCTGACGAGATAAAAAAAAATGAAAAAATAAATAAATAAATAAATAAATTAAAAAAAAAAACGGTATGTCCATAAGCAAAATGGGCACGGATGAAAACCCGAAAGGGCTCCGTGAGTAAAAACAGCAGGGCTACCGGCAAGTGTTCGTGAAAACCCGAAAGGGCGCGACCTTGTAAAAAAAGGTGAAAAAGAATATAAAAAAACGGTATGTCCATAAGCAAAATGGGCACGGATGAAAACCCGAAAGGGCTCCATGAGTAAAAACAGCAGGACTACCGGTGAAGGAGTACGCGAAAGGTGGAAATCAAAGTACAATGGGAATCACACAAGACTCTATGGCGATCTCGGGTCGACAGACTAACCTGTACTAGTGTCACCAGAGAACTGCTATCTGACGATAGGTATAATATCATCTAAGAGTTCTTGGCGAGTCCGTTCAGTGTACCCAGTCTCCATTGAGCACCCGTATACCATCTTTGATGTCAAACACCAATGGATGTTGGATCATCCATCGCCCATCATATGGGTCAAGATGCATATACGCTAGTCTACTCTGGAGCATCGATGCCCTATCTCGATACTCCCTCGACTAGGAACAATCATAGGGTGTACTTGTTGACTACCCCTGGCCCCACTAGTATGATCTCCATCATAGTCCTCGGTGTCAAGTACACATCCTAAAGGGCTTTGACAACATGTGAGAGCAAGACAGCATCACGTATACAAGTCAACATGTTGAGACAAAGAGCAACCAGATAGCATACTATCATATCGAGCAAGAAAGTCCTCCCTATATATGTCCAAGCATCCACTACAATATACATCCCATGTACAGTAATGGCTTCTAGGTCATACATATAACTAACACATTTCACTAAGGCTTTTAGACAAAAGTATTTCAAGGTATCCTCTACTATCCTAAGTTTCAAGATGTGTGTAAGTGCGTATAGTAAGGTATCAACGTTCAAATGTTTGGCCTCAAGAATAGCGACTATTTTTCAGACTTATTTTTATTCTCGGATTAGTAATTTCCTTCATCTTACTAACCTTTGGGACAATGGCTCATAACTACTTATTACTAGTCTCGTTTAAGAAAACATCTAACTTTCATGCTTTTCTCAAACTATTCCTATTTTTCATATGTAATTTTTCACTTTCAAACTTTTATTATCAAATTTTTTTTTGCTTATATAGTATAATGCAAAATAATCCGTGAATAAGCACAAACCTCCCCCAAACCTGTATGCAACAGTTTCCTCACTGATATCATCTGTTAAGCTAAAAAAATTGTAGACTTAGGAGGAAAAGTTAGTAACGGGGACATGAATAAATGATAGTGAAATTCTTCTCCAAACTTATTTTTGGCTCAAAATTTTGTAAAATTTTCTTTTCGTTCAAGAGCTAAAATATATCCCCCCAAACCTGAGTAAAATAGTATTAAGCATTTAAAATTATGAGCGGGGTTAAAGTTATTGGTCAATATAAAGTTTTACAAAGACCAAAAATCAACACCAACCATTCAAAAATTTTATCAATGTAACGCACTGGTTGGTAGAAGATCCTGTTATATGTAGACAAGAACTGGGGAGGAGATAAGAGGTGGTATGGTTTACGTCTCGGTTGATAGAGACGAAACAGTGATGGTGAATGGAAACGAGAATGTGAATGATTAAGAATGGGAAGAATAGTCACATTCTCGTAAGGGATAAGAAGAAATGGTGGTTGTTCAACTTCTTCAAGTGGAGTTTGATTAATCATAAAATCCGTATCATTTACGAATGCGAGTTCGTCGGCGAAAATATTTTCGAAACTTTCATCGATGGTTCGATTGAACGTTTCAATGTCAATAAGGGTCACGCCAGAATTCAACACACTTAATTTGTCAAAAATTATAGAGATAGAAGCCTTGAAAAACTCATCTACCACATTCTCAAAGGGGTCTAAATCAAGTGGTCTTTCAAGAATCATAGAACTCGAAATATCGAATTTTGATTCATCAACACTCGCTAAAATTAAAGGAAGATTAGAAGAAGAACCCAAGAAAGTGTGTGATAAAATGGGTAAACAAATCGGGGTGTCGAGTGTTGCTGAACCAGATGTGGGAAATGAAGGCTGAATTTCGTTCTGCATTTCGATCATGGATTTATCATCAATTTCCAGATGCATATGGGGTTCAGAAAAAAATAATTAAAGGTTCGAGATGATGTCCACACTGAAGTGAAATGACCTGATGAGTTGGTGGGACAAACTCATCTAAAATTGTGGGTTTATCATCCAATATATCCTCAGCATCAATATCCTCAATCAAGTGAAGGTTACAAGTCTCGGACACCTCATCAAAAGCATGGTTTTCAATCAATGTCGGTTCCAGAGTGGAGGTGTAGAGATCATAAGGATTGGGTGTGGCTTCACTGGAAATGGATCCTTCACAATTGGGTAAATCGAATACTACAAAGTCACACAACTCATTAGACATTCTATCTTCAATTGGTGAATCATTTGGTGTACTCGATAGATCTATGAAACTAGAGTTGTGAATTTCAATTTGGGATGGGGAGGTATAATTAGGAAGGGTGTACCGCTCTCTCTCACTACCCGAATTCTCGATTTGTCCTATTGTCGTATCTTACTTTGGAAGATTTTGAGCTAGTTCGAAACTAGTTGCTCGTTTGTTTTGTTTTATGAGGACGGCCATGGACGTATTCAATTCCTCTATGGCGCGACGCGACGCTACCCGATATTCTTCCACAGTCCGTTCAAGACTAGACATGGGTCGGTAAGGGGTCTCAGTATATGATTGAAATTCTTGTGGATAAGTAAAACTTCCAAATGACTGATTAGAAGGAATGCCTAAAGAAGGTGTAAAAGTCGGGTGGGACTGATAGGAATCGAATGGTTGTGAAAATTGGGCAGGAGTAAGATCAACATTATGATAAAAAGAATATTGATATTGGTTAGTTGGTTGGCGACTGTCAACAGATGCCATATACGCCGCAAAATGAGTAGCAAAATCTTTTTAGAAAGTGGTGGTATTTGTTGTCCTAACGGTTTGACCGGATTGAAACTTTGGCTGTTAGTTCTCGCTATATACTCGGTGATGGACATGCGTTTAGGAGTTCCCTCACACGTTTTAGATGGAGTATCAACAGAAGAAGATATAGAATTTTGATGCGGTTGATAGGACCTGGAGTGAGGGTGCCAACTGTTTCTTTCCGCTTGCTCTATCCGATCTCTTAAAGACATGGTAGAGTCGGATGGTATACCGAAGCGATTACGAAAACAAGAAATATCTGGTTCTGGATAGAAAACCTTAGCAAGAGTTCTTTTATTTGAGTTACCCATTATAAGAAGGTGAAAAGAAAAGAGGGTGAAAATGGAAAGATTTAAGCTCTATTTGGATTGTTTTTCTTTGAAAGTAGGACTTGAGGGTTGATTCGACAAATCACAAAATGCACAAGCAAACCCAAAAACTAAGGTCACCTAGATCAAGCACTAGACCGCTCCTAGACCTCCAAAAGACAAACCGCAGGATCAATTCTCTACCACCTCTTTATAACTCTTGTGGCCAGGTAAGTGGGAGGTATTCGCTATACGATCACCAAAAATAGCGAGCCTAAATAAGTAACCACTTTCCTAGACACACTTCCATAGACACCACAAAAGAAATGCGGATAAGCGATAGATTACCCACGACCTTTCTCTATCCTAATTGAGCGCGACGGTCCTTAGAGTCTTGGTCTAGATATTTTTTAATTAATGTAGGGTGATACGAATGCTCATTTAGTGATTTGTGGGGCTTAGGAAGGGTGATGAAATCCCCACCTAATCTGAATTTTGGTCTTGCCCCTTAAAGTCCCTATTAAAATATTCAAAAACAACCCGAAAAACAAAATACGCAAAAAGATTTTTGAGTGACTATATTTTGCAAAGAATCCTGCAGAAAGATATATTATTGGATTTTCTAGAGGAGAGAGAAGTAGTAGAGGAAGTACCAGAGATGTTTGGAGGTCACGAAGGGGGTTTGGACCTATATTCCTATCACGCCGATTCCGCCGCTGCATATGGTGCTTGTGGCCGCGGTGTAGCGCCGCAGAAAGGAGGTGTGTCTGTTGAACTGTTTTCTTTTACTGTGGCCTCCCTTGCTCCTCCGGTCCTCTTAAAAAGTCTCTGAATTTTTATCTCCTCGCTATAGTGACTCCATATATCCTCACAAAAATAGCACACTAATCGTTAAATATGCAAGATGCGGTTTTGTTTTATATTTATGATATTAATCGAATAAGAAATCAACACGAATATCAAGAAAAAAATATTACGCATGTATACCCGGCAATAGCGCCATTTGATTGATTTATATGTGAGTGTGTAGTTAGTAACCGCAATCAATAACGGTGTTGCGTGTAGCTAGCCGAGATGAGTACGGGTCGTTCTCAGGGATACGTTGAATCTTTTAATCTTGCTTTAGACGTGTTGATTAGAAAGAAGAAGAATAGAGAATAGATAATAGTGAAGGATAGTTACAGATTCTAGAACTATGTTAAACACGGATAAGAATATAGATCTAGTTTAAATACGGATATAGATTTTATAAGAAGACGGCTTGTAGGATTCGTTAGGATTTAGTAGTCATAGATAACTAATAAAGATTACTCCTTTTATCTTTTGATAGATTTAAAACTAGATAGACAGTAATGAATGAGGATTAGGGTTCTTGGAAGAAACTAGAGTTTTCACACTATTGACCCTTGTCCCTTCATTGATCTCTATTCATGTCTAATCTTTACCAAAACAATTGTTAATCTGATCCCAAATTGCAGTCGAGACTCGCAATAAATTTGTACCACGCCCGATAAGAATGTTAATGATTCTTTTGCTAAAGTTTATAAACTTCATAAGACGCAAAAGAAGTTAAAATATTTTCTTAGCCATTGTTCTGCCCTAATCCTACGAACCCTATCAAGCAGAGAATTACTCGCGCATGATGGAGATAGAAGAAGAAGAACGGATAGAGATCATAATGTAAATACAGAAATTAAATACGAAATAATTAAACTAATGATCTATCTTTATTAATCAACTTCACAATTACAAAACCTTCGAGTTTAAATTACAAAGGGAAGAAGAAGTTGCTCTCGATCTTTGTCTCATAAGAAGTAGATGCTCCGTCGAATCTCACGTCGCCTTATCACGTCGAATCATGGACTTGTTGTGGATCACTTGTTCTTTGACGGTGATTTGCTTTGTATAAAAGATTGATAATTTCTAGGTTTAGCCCTCGGTCCTTTATATAGTCCCAAAATCAGAAACTATAGATCACATAAATTAGGGTTTGTTGTTGCAATTTAACCTGAAAATCCCAAACCCTAATTCCCTAAATCCACCGTGGATCCGCCGCAATATGGAGCTTTTGGCCGCGGAAGGGCGGTTCTTTGGTGAGATCATGTCTTCAAAATTTTTGTGGCCGCTTCATTGTGACACATGGAGATTTATGTCTGAAATTTTCATATCTTTTCTGAGTCTCTGCCAGTATTGATTCTTCGATTTTATCTAACTTTATCAGCCGATTTTTGATTCCCGACATCTCAATATCTCAATCTCCTAACCTGAGCTAAACCTTGCACAATATCTTAATGAATAATGTTAGTAATATTTGGTATTTTTGAGATATTTTATATTTTAAGAATATTGATTAAGGATATTTGATATGATATACATATTTAAATTATCAAAATATTATATAAATATTATATGCATACATTTTCCTTCATAATGTTAATTATAATATATAAACATATGAAAATAAATATTTTACAGATAAACCCTCATATGTGTCATATTTATAATAAATACTTTTAAATATCTAAGAAAAGTAAGAAAAATGTTATATCAAATGTGCGATTTTTTCGACTGAACAATGATCACCAGGAGGTTCATAGGCCTCCAGCCCCATTGTCCAGAGATGACGTGATTGCAATGTGGGATGGTTACGATAACGTGACCTTCGGGATAGATCCGGCAAGACAGGACATTCTACCCTACTTGAACAACTTAAGCATTTTCTATGAGGTATCGTGCATGTCAACAAATTTAGTGCGTCATTGTCTGGATGTCATGCACATTGAGAAGGGAGTATCCGAGCATGTACTTAATTTATTTCTTTGTAAAGACGGAAAATCGAAAGACAACCTCCGTTCTCGGATGAATCTTCAAGACTGGGAAATTATAAGTGAATTGCATCCTAAACCGATAGCGGGTAAACCAGACAAGTTTATACTTCACAATACAACGTATCATATGTCACAATCAGAGAAGAAAAGGTTCCTGCAGGTGTTACATGATTTCAAAGTTCTCACAGATTTCTCAGGATCATTTAGCAAGAAAATAAAGATTGTGAAAGACAAGATCGATAGGCTGAAAAGTCATGATCACCATATTATTATGAAGCATCGTCTCTCATTAGCTCTCAGGTCTTCCCTTCCTGAATCTGTTGGTCTAGTACTCAACGATTTTTGCTGCTTCTTTAAGAAATTGTGCGCTAAAAATATCGATATTGTGGCGTTTGAGAAGCTAAAAATTGCGATCCCCTTGATACTATGCAAGCTTGAGCGGATGTTCCCGCCATCGTCTTCGATATCATAATACACCTGATCAGCACATTTATTGCACAATTTTTACTAGATTTTTTCTTTCTTTTGTTAATTAATAAATGGAATCAATTATAATTTAAGAACATTTAGAGATTTATCTGTCAAAAACACATTTATATGTATCTTAAATAATAAATGAAATATTTGTGAGTAAATTGGTATAAATATTCTCCTAAATAAAATAGATTCTACTAAACATTTGTTTTGAGATATTTGGCAGATTTAAATTCAGTCAAATCAAATCAAGAGACCAAATCAAATCAAGACCAACAAATAATATTAGCCTAATATGGTAACTGATGGAGGATCAACACAACTGTAGAGAGATGTCAAGATGTTCAAGATATTATGCAAGAAAAACTAACCAAATTAAATCAGGAGATCATGGACAAAATTGGAGCGAAAAAGATGAAATATCACTGCTGAAATGCGGCCAATACAATGGTCAAGATCGCTAAATCGAGCCCAAACTTCAAGATCCGCCGTTGATTTTTCATGTGCGGTTTCGATTTTTTTTAGGATTAGGGTTTCTATTGTAGGTCTATAAATAATATTTTTACAAAGCGTAAAAAGGCTCTCGCCACTTTTATTCTCTATTTAAAACCTTACTTTTTATTTTGGATGCTTGGTGGAGAGTAATGTAGATTTTGGATCTATTATAGTAAGTTTTCTTTAATTTAATAATTTTCTTTGTTTCATTATTATGTTTTCTTTTATTTTATGCATGTTTTCTTTTATTATTATGAGTAGATAAATTTCTATATTGTGTTTAGAAAGATAAATCTAGATTTAGCATACCAATATGATTCTTAGGCTATTTATTTATGTGCTTAATTAAATAGATATGTACTATATTTTTCTCAAATTCTTGTAGGAATTTGATAAATTATTGAATTTTGGTTCATGATCTATGTTTAGGTAATTATAAGATTAAGGTCAATAGGGTGGGATCTATAGAAGTTGATTTCTATTGTGTTCTTCTTAAACTCTTATAGAGCTTTTGATAGATTGTAGAATATTATTCATGGTCTATACTTAGGTACTGTACGATTAAGATCGTTAAAATAGTATCTATAATATTAAAAATCATGACTTTTAGTAATTATGAAAGGGAAAAATTTGATAGATTAATATTATTAGCAATTTAATTTATGCTTATTAATATTCTTGTTATGATTATTTATTAGTTAAATTTTAAAAAAAGAAAAGAAATGGATATATGGGTTCACTTGCACATGTTAGATTTAGGGGATTCAAGCTAAACACAAAACTTTCCTTATAAAAGTTTTTTTAAAATTATATTAAAAATTAGATTTTTAAATTAGATTTTCAGTTTATTTAGTCTTAAATAAAAAAAAAACTCTCATAACTTGATTGAATAGTGAAGAAAATTAAGAATTACACGTTATCCCTATGAATCGACCCGTAAACGCATACTACAAGAAACTGTGCGCTTGCGGTAATTAAAATTGTGCACTAAAAACATCGATGTTGTGGTGCTTGAGAATCTAGAAACTACGATTCTCTTGATACAGTAAAAGCTTGAGCGGATGTTCCCGCTATCGTTCTTCAATATCATAATACACTTGATAGTTCATCTTGTAACTGAGGCCAAGCTTGCCTGATCGGTACAATATAGATGGATGTATCCCGTCGAAAAGTACCTTGAATTTTTCGATTCACACATTTTATAAAAATTTTGCTATCTGTTATATATATACATATACATATATATATATGCTTGTATTATTTTATTTAACATATGTTTTTTTAGTACCTCTATACTCTAAAAAATTATATACGCAATATAAATCGACCACAGAGTTCTATCATGCAAGATTATCTCCTAGAGAAAGTAACCACATTTCGGTCCCGCTATCTGGATGAGACCATTGAGACAAAACTTAATAGGCCTCGGAGAATTCAGAACGGGACATACGGTAAAGCAGATTACAAGAGAGTAGAACCTATGTTTATCAACAAGATACATCGGTTTGTCCTCCTCAATAGCGGATATCTTGATGAAGTTAGAGAGTAAATCTGTTTTGCATTAATTGTGCTTTATGTATGTAAACATATGAAATAATATAATGTTGACGTCAAAATTTAATGTTGATAACAGAATTCATAACAATGAAGTACGTGAGGAGCATCCTAATTGAACCGATGATCGATTGGATAAATATCATCAGGAAAATTTATGCAACTGGTTTGCAGATCATGTAAGATATTCGAATTTCATGTGTTTATTTGGAGTGTTAATCTATACTTATATCGTTATGTATTTGCCGCATATTTTGTTTGTAGGGTTCCTAGGCACGCTAATGAGGTCTCACAAGGCATTAACCATGCCAATTTCAAATTTTACAAGTGCCGAGAAACCCTAATACGGATCGTTAACTAGAATTTTAGGCGAAACAAGCAACTAGTTAACAACTTAACTAAGTGAACGGAAATACAACCTTTGTAGATCCGGTTCTCCACCTCCATAGCTCCATGATGAAGTCTCCTTGCTGTCCAAATCAAATCCCGGGCTCTAACGTCGGCTTCATCGGAGAAATGGGCGGGCTAGGTCGTCGACTACGATGCCGAAGATGATCTACGTCGAGGCAACACTAGATCAAGCTCCAACTTCACCAAGTCAAGAAACTTGTGAAGAAAACACCCTATACTACTTGGCAAGAGGTAGAGGATGAAGAAATAGGAAGTGGGTTCACTTTAGAATTGGATTTCTCACTCATTTTCACATTTCACCATTGTTGGTAGAAAGCTTTCTTCATTAAGATGAAGAAGAAGAAGATGATAATAATATGATAAGTTTTTTGATAAAAGAAAATAATATGAATACTTATCATATATTAACCATAGTTAGGTGTAGAGAATAAATCATGGTTAGTTTGAAGGGTTAGGGTTAAGCATGAAGACAAAATGGTCACTTGGTCAAAGCTTCATGAAGCTTCAACTAGAAAACAAATCAAGCCACCATTTTCTTTTCATTTGCCAAAAAGAAATAAATAAATAAATCAATAAATAGATAAATGAATAAGTAAATGAAATGAAACCCTAACCATTCATATAACCATGGTTTAATTCTTTACATAAACCCAAGTGAGCATGTATCATCAAACATGATACAAACAAGTGCACAAAAGTATATCTCATATACAACTTGTGAACTTCGAGTGAGAAAATCCATTTAAAGTGAACCGATACTAGTTAATGCAAAGTAATAGATCAAATATATAATTATACATTAAATCATTAAATCAACACTTGATTTAACGATCCGGTCATATCGCATATAACCGACTAGTATCCTATGTATCGGCTTATCGAATCAATCTTCGATTCGATAACTAGGTTATATCGCATACAACCAATCGATACATTCATCGCGAGAATAGAATACGGTATCACATACACGCATTATTCTCGGTCCCGCACATATCTCATATGCGCTCCTATTTCGTTTCGCTTGAGCCAGGAAACCTCTGTGTAGGACTCTAAAGACTCGTCAATACGCCGGCAGCAGATGATGATCATATCAAGCACCCACAAGCCGCAAGCGGTCTGCTAAACGTAACGGCCACCCGGGTATTGAGCGATCAGAAGATCGACGAGCAAGCCTGCTCACACTCCTGTGAATCCAACCAGTAACACTTACCGTACAGTCCGGTCTCGTCGTCTGATATGTCGCATATCTCGCCTAGGGGTGGTAAACGTCAGACCCCAACAGCTCGATAAGTCGTGTCGATATGAGGTCTATAACAGTTCGAGAAACTACCGGTAACACTTACCAGTAAATCTCAGCAACCCTGGCCAGGGATTTCCGGTTATAGCCAATCGAACACAGCGCAACATCAACCCCCTATACCGGGAGAGACGAATCCCCTCCTATCGCTCATTGCCTCCATGTGACTCAGGACTGTACCCAAAAACCACCGTTTTGCACGCCCTCTTGGACGTGGTAAGGTGGAAATCAAAGCACAGTGGGAACCACACAAGACTCTATGACGATCTCGGGTCAACAGACTACTCTGTACCAGTGTCACCAGAGAACTGCCATCTGACGTAAGGTATAATACCATCTGGGAGTTCTCGGCGAGTCCGTCCAGTGTACCCAGTCTCCACTGAGCACCCGTATATCATCTCTGATGTCAAACACCAATGGATATGGGATCATCCATCGCCCATCTGTATGGGTCGAGAAGGTATACGCTAGTCTACTCTGGTATATCGATGCCCCGTCTCGATATACCCACGACTAGGAACTTTGAAGGATGTACTTATGGACTACCATGTCCCCACTAGTATGATCCACATCATAGTCCAGGTAGTCAAGTACACATCCTAAAGGCTTTACCAACATGTAACAGAGAGACAATCAGTGTACACGTTAAGGTAAATATCAACCAGATAGCATACTATCATGTCGAGCAAGAAAGTCCTCCCTATATATGTCCAAGCATCCACTACAATATACATCCTATGTACAGTAATGGCCTCTAGGGCATACATATAACTAACATTGTTTTGTCAAATCCAAGATCCGAACATATTTGTATCATTAGAGAGAGACGCATGATGTCTAACTCAGTAACCTAGCATGGAGGTTACATAGTATAAAAGATTCAGTGTCCTTGGATAAAAATTTGAAGTTAAGGACACAGAAAAATCTCGAATTGCCCAGAATGGTAGGGTTGCGACCGTAGGATCGAATGGTGTGGTTTATTATCTGTACTTAGATTGTATATTTAGTATACAATATCCGGGACGATCAGAACTGATTTATATATTTCAATGTATTTAGTACGATATACGAACTGATATGAATAAGTGGAAAGACAATCTCGGGATTTGGAAAGATGAATATGGATTGACTAGTGTAAACACTCGTCGAATTTGCTATGAGAACGATCCATTCATTTTTCCGCATCAAGTATTTCAAATATACTATTCAAAGTGCTTGAAGCATCTAGAATGGAGTGTCGTATGCTGATGGAAACTCAGGGATGTTTATGATATCGTAGAATTCGAGGATCGCATGGACGACATCGATGAGGAGAAAGAAGAGAGAATATTTAGAGTGTCCAACCGTCTGTCTCCGTAGATAGATTGTCTTCGGCTGAGCGTGAAGTTACTTGGATTAGGAATGATATTGATAATGAAATCTAAGTAGATATTCCTACGGCATCTACTACATCAATGAAATGAAAATAGTTATCATTAATATTTTATTATGTCTTTACATTTTATATGATCTATACATGTATTGTTTTTATTATTTCTTTTACATACATGTATTGTATCCATATGTAATAATTGCAACCATCTATACATCTAGGGGTGATGGAGATGTCGGTAGAAACAAGGGGCAGCGGCAGCGGCAGCGGCAGGGGCAGAGGCGGAGGACGCCCCAGGGGCGGAAAAGGTAGAGCGGTTCTTGCACTTGAGGAGCAGCGTATGGAGCTCCAGAGGGTTAGTGTTGCATCCCGTTCGTACCCCCTCCGTCCATACCGTTCACACCCGCAGGTATATTGCACGCATATTCATTTATTTTGAACAATAAATTGTAGATATACACGCATATTCACTTTGAAGTTACTTATGTAGTCATTTTTTATTGTCTAGTTGTAGTAGGTGCCTCCATATCCGGGGCGCACCTAGATCCCACACGTACAGCAGGTACGTTTATATATTTTATATTGCACGCATATTCATTTTGATTGTTATATGATAGATATACACGCGTATTCATTTCGAAGTTACTTATATAGTCATTTTTTATTATTTAGTTGTAAGGGGTGCCTCCACATCCGAAATGCACCTAGATACCACACCTACATCAGGTACGTTTATATATTTTATATTGCACACATATTCATTTTGATTGTTATATTATAAATATACATACATATTCATTTTGAAGTTATTTATATAGTAATTTTTTGTCTAGTTGGAGGGGTGCCTCCATATCCGGGGTACAGGCCGCTCCCGCACCATCCGTACACTCCGTGCAGTCTGCAGGTTAGTCTCTTTACATATATAATACTTCAAATTGATCATGTATTATTTTATTCAGAAGTTACTCATATCGTCATTGTTTATCATCTAGTTGGAGGGGATTCATCCATGTCCGGGCCATCGGCTGTTCCCCATGGGCGGAGCTATCGACCCGCTCGTGCTGCTGCCTGGGCTCAGGATCGTGCTGTTATCGCCCCGGGTATATATCCTTGTTTTATTGATTATTGTACGCATAATTTATTTTGTCTTGATATTCTATATATTTTACAGATGCGTGGCAGCCACGGTCTATCCGTGGGACTCGAGGACCGACTTAGTCCCACAAGCTGAAGCCCGATATCTTTAAGGGCCAAGGAACACTCCCCCGCCCCTTTACCGCCAGATGCTGACCCATTGGCCAGTATGCCGAGAAGTTCAGCCAAGTTCAGCCAGTATATGGAGGATGAGAGCCGTAACTTTAAGAAGTATCCCCTTCACCTTGAATGAAGCGATCAATACAAGCGCTCCTTTGACCTCTTCTTTGAGCAGGCCCATGTATTATTAAATATTTTTATTTGATTTATCAAAATAAATTTACTATCATTCGGAGGTTATAATTTAACGACGTTAATTTTTTTGTATTTGCAGATGGATTGTGACTTTCAGACCCTCGATCCCGATGACCGTCATAGAGGAATCAATTTTCAGGCAATTTATCAGGGCCTCACGATCAGCATGCAAGGTCATGTCCGGTATAATAGGGATAAGATGAAGTTCGATTGCTACGATCTGTGGTTGGCGACCCCGAGGCAGAGAGAGCGGCTCTCCTACATTCTCCGGTCTTTACCGACGACGATTTAGATACATGGCCTCTCTTGTACGAGTTTTGGGCATCTGAACGCAAATTGAAACAGGCCGCTCAAATTAAGGAGAATCAAAAGTCAATGAAGAGGGGTCGACAAGCCTACACCGGTTGATTGAGAAACGTGAATCGCATGGAGGCAAAGGTATATATTATAAGACATCTTTTTTGATATAATGCAACATGAAAAGTTATATTATATGTGTGTATGCTTGGTGAATTGCAGTGAGCTCAAACCGTGGCTCAGAGTGGCACTACAAGTATGTTGATGGATTATCTGTCCGTCCACACTTCATCTAGAGATCCGGTCACGGGCGATCTTCGATATCTTGACGCTGGTACTCAGGAGTATTGCGTAAGTGTTAATATTTGTTCTAATTTGAATGAAAATTTGTTTTGATAAATTTAAATTTAAATGATTTATTTACGTTTGAATGCTTTACATGATGTAGGCACGGGTGGTATAGGAGGCGGAGGTATCAAGGATTGATTTCAGCATAGAGACCGATCCAGCCGTGCTGACCCTTGTCCTTGACCGCGTACATGGAGGGCACCACGGTGATTGGGGGAGAGGCCAGGAACTGGTCCCAGCAGATCCCACCTGAAGTTGTCATCCTCTCCGGCGGTTACTTCTGATACCCCACACGGCGACGTCTGGAGCAGCGATTGGACGAGTTGACCGCCAAATTCCATGACTTTTAGAAGTCAATAATACGTACACACACACACACGCACACACACATAAACAAGTACACGCACACATACACACACAGAAGCGCGCACGCGCACACAAACAAGGACTAACCGTAATTCATCATCATTCTCGTCTACATTGAACTCTTATCAAATTCAACCCTACTATATTATGTTTGATATGAATTTTAGAATATGTTAAACATAATTTAGATGATATCATACGAGGTAATGACCTACCCTCCACACACACGAAGAAATTCTATATTGTTTGTGAAATTTATGGTTAGGATTTTTATTTACAATTTGTTAATTAGGTACTAGTTAATTAGTTAAAAAACAAGATTTTTAAAATGAGATATTTAAGAAAATGTCCTTAACCTTTAAGAAAATGCCCTTATTTCTAAGATTCAGGAGGTAGTGTAGTTAAAAATAACAATAGTTAAGGGTATTTTAGTGGAAAAGCAACAATAGTTAAGGGTATTTTAATGAAAATAAGTAAAATTGAGCAGATAGGTTTTTTATTAAAAATTTTAATGATAGTTTAGTGAAAAACAACAATGGTTAAGGGTATTTTAGTGAAATTTATGGTATTTTAGTGAAATTTATAGTAATTTAGTTAATTTAAGAAAATGAATCGTTAGTTAAATTTTCAAGATATTTTAGTGACAAACAACAATAGTTAGAAGCGTGTGTGTATGTGTGTGCGCGTGTGTGTATGTGTATGTGTTTGTGTACACACACACGCACGCACAAACGCGCGCTCACACATACACACGCACAAACGCGCGCACGCACGTACAGACACACACATACACACACTCAGACACACACATATAAACAAGTACAAAGCTTAAGTTACACAAACTTTTAAATTTTACAGATTCGGCAGGCTACTGTTGCAGCTCCGCAAGCTACTACTTTGGCTATCGCTACGACTGCGCAGGCTACTCCTTCGATTCCGGCTTCAGCTCTGCAGGCTGCTGCTTCGGCTCTGCATCCTACTAGTTCGGCTCCGCAGCCTATCCCAACTCCCGACAATCCAGTTTTCCAGCTTTTGTCAGCCCGGGTCTTCAGCGAAGACCAACTGCGCCGGATTTCTCAGATACTTGGAGATGGAGCATCTGGACCGAGTCAGTAGCGATGTGTTTATATTTTTTGATTTATGTGCGATATATGTACTATATTTGATACGTATCGTATATCTTGGATATTGGTGTCTTGATTTTTTATTCTGATTTTGCATTTTGTTTGGTTATTTCATTATATATATTATGCAAAGGATGTTTTGGATAAATATTTCTGTATTCATGTGTGCTATATATATTATCCTGTACAGAGCGGAAATAAAATGAGAGAACCATTTTTTTTTAAAATTATGCCCCTACGGTAATGATCGTGGGGGCAAGTAATGCCCCAACGGTTGTAATCGTCTGGTATAAATATCAGTTTTTCTGATATTTATCCCCTACTTTTTCTGATATTTAGTCCCTACGGTTAGCACCGTAAGGGCATTTATTTTCCCCCACAGTTATAACCGTAGGGGCATATTAAAAATATTTTTTAAAAAGCTAATTTAAAATTTTTATACTTGCCCCTACGGTTAAATTGCCCCTACGGTTAAGTCCGTAAGGACATATAATGTTAGTGATATGTATGCCCTAAAGGTCATTATTGTAAATTATAGTGGATACTTGGACATATATATATATAGAACTTTCTAGCTCAACATGATAGTATGCTATCTGGTTACTTTTTATCTTAACATGTACATTTGTTCTAATTTACTATTTCACTGATACATGTTGATAAAGCCCTTAGAATATTTTTCTTGACTACCAGGAATATGATGCAGATCATACTAGTGGGGCCTAGTAGTCCACAAGCATATCCTTGAAGTGTTCCTAGTCAAGAGAGTATCGAGACAGGGTATCGATATTCCACAGTAGACTAGTGTGTACGTTTCTTGACCCTGTATTGGGGCGATGGTTGATCCCACAACCATTGTTGTTTGACACCAAAGATTGTATGTAGGTGCTCATTGGAGAATGGGTACACCAAACGGACCCGCCGAGAACTCCTAGATGATACCATACCTATCGTCAGATAGCAGTTCTCTGGTGACACTTGTACAGGTTAGTCTGTAGACCCGAGATCATCATAGTTTCTTGTGTGGTTCCCATTGTGCTTTGATTACCTACCTACCACGGCTCTACTGATTCATGCAAACAGGTGATAGTTAGATACAATCCCGATTCACATGGAGGCAATGAGCGATAGGAGGGGTTTTGTCTCTCCCGGTATTGAGAGTTGATGTTGTGCTATGCTCGATTGGTTATAACAGCAAGTCCCTGGTCAGGGCTGATGAGATTTACTGATAAGTGTTATCGGTAATTTCTCGATTCGTTATAGGCCACACATCGGCATGACTTATCGAGTTATTGGGGTCTGACGATTCCACCATCTAGACTCGATATGCAACATATAAGATGAAGAGACCAGACTGTACGGTAAGTATTTCTTATAAGCTCTACAGGAGTTTAGACAAGTTTCCTTGTTGATCTTCTATTCATTCAATACCTGGGTAGCTGTTACGTGCAGCTAGTACCGCTAACATTTTGTAGGTATTTGATGTGATCATTACCTATTGCCAGCGTATTGACGAGTCTTTAAAGTCCTACATAGAGCTTTCCTAACTCAAGCGAAACGAAATAGGGCATATATAAAAATATGTGCGAGAGCTTGATTAAATATGGATATATGATACCGTATTCTAATCTAGCGTTAATTGATATTAGCTGGGTTATATATGATATAACCGGATTATTGAATCAAGTGCTGAGTTAATAATTTGATATATATATATATATATATATAAACTAATATTATACTTACTTGATATTTTTGATCACTTTATATATTATTTGTATATGATATAAATAATATATATAAATTTGAATTGGCTGATTATATACAAGAGTTGTGTGAGAGAGAATTACATTGTGTTGAAGATAAGAGAGAATGATTTACTTATATGAATTAAGAAAAGAAATAATGAGTCATCGCTTTGGAAGTGTGTAGCAAGCATGACTCATTGATCTTTTTTATTAAATTGATATAAGTTTTATCATTTCTAAGACTTATCCTCAACACATGCTCATTCTCATCTCCATCTTCATCTTCTTCATTTCTTCTTCTCTTGAGACACTATTCACTTAAGAGAAAAGCAAAGGAAAAGATTTTTAGTGAGCAAAAAACCCTACTTCATCAACCTAAACTTTTCTAGCAAATAAATTTAGGTTGTTCTCTTCACTAATACTTTGATTAGTGAAGTGTGACCATGAGTGTGAGTTGCCTCAACGAAGAAGATTTCGAGAAAGCTTGTTCTTTTCTTCAAGTGGAGCCTTAGAAGGAGTTCAAAGGACTATTACAAGGAGTATTTGAAGTGAAGGACTTGACTACAAAGGTTATAGCTTCTCTCCACTTAGATTAGAACTCTAGTTTGCTATCTTTGTAACCCTAAAGCTTTAGTTCGATCTTGATAGTTGATTTAGCCCTCTAGAAATTTTTTAATTGCAAACTAGATGTTGTTAAAACTCTTGTAGAGGTGCTAGGATCTACTTTCATGGTATCAGAGCCAAACAAGAGGCTTAAGAAATGTTTAGACGAAATTAAAGTGTTCGATCGACGATTTAATAACCAAACAATTCTAGTTTCTGTCCAATTTTTCAAACTTCGATATATTTTAAATTAAAATTTCTCAGAAAATCATGCAGGATTTTCCAAGGCGCCACAAGAAAACAGAGCTTCTAAAGCTCCCAAGTGGATCCGCCGCCTAGGCTATGCTTTAGCTGCGGATCTGCCGCCAACTTGAAACTTTAGAACTCCAATTTTCTTCTGCTGCTTTATTTTGAAAAATTGGATATTCTGGGTATTTTAGTTAAGGCTCAAGTGGTTGCAGTCTCTGCTAATTGTTGTTAATTAATAAGCCGATCGAAATGTTAATATCGTTTAAATGTTATGATTCTTTGATACAATTTTTAGAATCCACATTAATTAGTTTTGTGAAAACCAATTATATATATCACGTTTTAGCCTTGTTTGATGGATGATTACCATGGAGTTTAGATTTGGATCAAAACTCCATCGTAATTTCGTATCATACGCGAAGACTCGCCGGGAGATACTTGTGGAATGCCACACCGCATTTCCCCGACAAAGTGAATATGGAAGAACCTCATGGCCAAGAACATCCACTTGGGTGCTCGCGGCCATGGTTTCCCGCCCAAGACCACTTCGTTGACGGCCTCGGGGGGTGCGGCCATCCCCTAACTTTCCCGATAAGCCTTCTATTCTTTCACCGATAATCTTGTTGAATTCTATGGCTTTATCTTTGAAAATGGTTTTCAATTCGAGGCTTAAAGTAAGGTTTATGGGGTTAGGCATGAAATTCGGACAATGAGATAATCCAGGTTTATGATGTCTACAGTTGCAGATTCTAATTGTTGTAGTTTTTATTTCTTTTCTGCGACCGTAAGTGTAATATGTGGAGGTATCCCCAATCTCGTTGTTATACGTCAATAACATTAGAGGTACGCATATTTAGTTACGTTGATAACATGTGATGTCATTATGTTGCTGTATCGATATGATATATTGGATCGTCGTGATTGAATAGCCGGGGGTTTATGTGAGATGAGAGTTTTTCATTTTCATTCTTGTAAATTTTTGTATGTAATATTCTTTTATTAGGGCACATCCGAGAGTGAAGATACAGTCATCTTTATGTATATTATTTACTTTTCCACATTAGAATAGATCCAAGATGGAGGACACAAGTAACTGGGTTCTAGAGTCCAGTGGAAGGCCATCTCGAAGAGTCGAGACCAATTGGCTAACTCTAGAATTGGCGGGCATTCTCGTAGGGTCTAGGGATGTAGGCTTGGCTATTCATTATGATCGTGGAATCCGTGTTTTTTGTTAATAGTTTAATTTAAAACACCGAACTCCTAGTATATCCTATATTTCATATATTCGATTCTGTTGTGCTGTAATGTGACGTAATCATATAAATGCGTGAGACGAATGCTACTTATATATATATGATATATCAGTAGACACTATATATGTTTTGCATCCGCGCTAGTCCTGACCCGTCCTGCCGTAAGTTAAGTAACCTTATGGTGAAGACCCGGGTCACTGTGGCGAATGCGGATAGTATATATATGTGTTTTATTTTCTTTTCTTCTATGATGTTTATGAAACTTAAATGATGAAACTTCATTAATGAGATTAATGAAAAGAAAAGAAATCTAAAATATATTGTAGAATCATATTTTTCAAAAGGGTAGCTCTAGTTCTTTCTTTGAATAGTGGTATTTCATTATGAATATCCAGCACCTCATTCGATAAGGAAAAAGTCTAGATCCCTTCACCGGGAATGACCTCTTTAGCAAAAACTGTATATGCTACAACCCACTCGGTTTGTTTTGAAAACATCTCGATTTTAAAGCTGAGCTTAAACCACTCCTTTTCAAATCACTAGGTTTTACAACGATATCAAGTTAATTATGTTAATGGTTTTCATAAAAAAAAACAGTCGTAGCCCTCCGTCATTTCAAATAAGTAGAGTATTTAGTATTCATACTACGTTTGTTGATTATTCGTCAAGGCGTAGTATATGGTAGCTAAATGATGCTTATTTGCTGCATGTGATGCGATTAGTTAGAACATTCGTACGTCTTTATCGATTATTCGTCAAGGATCATGCGGGTGGGTCTAAATTAATCACAAAATGACGGGTACAACTTGACTAGAACTCTTTGTTGATTATTCATCAAGGTCATAGAGTCTTAGGGGTAAAAACAATTATCATGAATTTCAAGTGTTGAAACTTGCAATGAGATTGCATACCTTCTATGCGATATTTGGATCCCGATACTCACTGCGAGTAAGCGTTGCTCCTGAGAGAGTTTTCCTCTTTAAAATTAGCTAATCCAGTAGGTGTTTAAAAATGTGTTAACAGGGTTATGCCTCTACGAAAACGAGATTATTTAATTAGTTCCGTGCGAAAACATGGGAAAACTCCCTCAGAGTACCAACACTGGACCGGCTGACCAATTAGCGAACTTGTAGGGTGTAATTAATCCCGGCTAATCTTTCTTTTTAGAGTTTGAAGGAAGATTTGATAAAAAAGACAGTAGGAGCCATCCTGATTATATAAGATAATAATCATTCTAATCTTATAAAAGCGCACGCTAAAGTGTTTCTTCTCTCTCTTCAGGTAGCGACCATGTCATACCTTAATCAAGATAATAATATGGATGTATTAATCGACTCCGCTTATTATACTGGGCTTGGGAACGTTGGTTCCGCTTTAGCTTATGAAAACTGTCATGAGTCTGGATAAGAGATAGGGGAATGCAAGGATTTCCATGCAATCCTGATGAATAAGGAGTATTCTGATGCATCTTCTTCAGATGTGTTAGTTATTGAGAACTGTTTCTCAGTTTACTCTACGTCCTGGGTATTGGATACCGGATCAGAATCCCACATTTGTAATTTATTACAAGGGTTAAGAAAAGGTAGAGCGCTAAGGAAGAGTGATATGTCTCTCAGAGTAGGGAACGGAGCAATTATTGCTGCCGAAACTGTCGGCGAATATTACCTTGTATTGCCAACTGGTAATACATTGATTTTGAACGACTATTATTTTATACCGTCTATGATGTGCAATATAATATTCGTTTCTTTATTAGATAAAGATAGACATAACTTTGCATTAGAGAAAAATGTTATGAACATTTTCCTAAATCAATTGTTGATTGGGTTCGGTACGTTGTGTAATGGTTTATATGTTCTAAATCAAAATACGGTTCTAAACATACAGAACACACACAAGAGAAAAGTTCAGAAATGAACGAAGTCTTCTTGTAGCATTGTAGACCCGGTCATATCAATGCGACCAGACAAGCTAAATTACATAAAGATGGATTTTTGGATCCATTCGAATTTACATCTTATGAAACTTGTCGGTCCTGTCTCAAAGGAAAGACGACCAAAACTCCATTTACAGGACACGGAGCAAGAGCTACTGAACTCATGAGACTGATACATAGTGATGTATGCGGTCCTATATCTACACATGCTAGGAGTGGTTATTCCTACTTCATTATATTCACGGATGATCTCTCTAGATTCGGACATGTGTTCCTGTTGAAAAACAAGTCTGAATCTTTTGAGAAATTCAAGAAATACAAAAGTGAAGTAGAAAACCAGATAGGGAGAAGTATCAAAATCTTTCAATCAGATCGAGGAGGGGAATACTTGAGCATGGAATTCCGAGATTATCTAAAAGAGAATAGGATTCTCTCTCAGCTTACTCTTCCGTATACACCACAGCACAACGGTGTATCGGAGCGGAGAAATCACACCATATTAGATATGGTGTGCTCTATGATGAGTAGTGTTGAGTTACCTTTTTTATTCTGGGGATATGCGCTTGAGACAGCATCATATCTATTGAATCAAGTTCCATTCAATTCTGTGCCTAAAACTCCATATAAGATATGGAGCAGGAAGAGACCATTTCTTAAATTTGTTAAGATATTGGGTTGTCCGGCTTATATTAAAAAGAAAAATCCGGACAAACTCAAGACACAATCGGTACTATGTAAGTTTGTAGGATATTGTAATACCCCAGAGCAGTGCGGTCTTAAGACATCATGGTGATCTGCTCTGTCCACACTCAGTGCGGTCTGTTGCGGACATCTTGGTGATCTGAGTGAGGGAGCCATTTCAGAACAATAGGATCGGGTCCCTAAAGCACATTCCGAAATAGAACCGAACTGCATTATAAATATAATGATACCACCCTCAATTACAGAGGCGCCTTTTAAGTGAACCGGAACTACAGGAGCTTAAGAACTCCGTAGTTAACCGTGCTCGGGCCAGGGAAGTCTTAGGATGGGTGGCCTCCTGGGAAGTGGCCCCTGGTCGGGTCCAGTTCGCTCTAAAGGGAAAAACTATGCGGTTTGGGCCAGAGCGGACAATACCATCTGTACTGGGACGTAGGGCGTTACATTTATGGTGGCCCATAAAGGTCCCTCAATAGTAAGTCTGTGGTTCGAGGACGAACCATTGTTCTCAGATGGGGGGAATGTAATACCCCAAAGCAGTGCGGTCTTAAGACATCATGGTGATCTGCTCTGTCCACACTCAGTGCGGTCTGTTGCGGACATTTTAGTGATCTGAGTAAGGGAGTCATTTCAAAACAATGGGATCGAGTCCCTAAAGCACATTCCGAAAGAGGACCGAACTGCATTATAAATATAATGATACCACCCTCAATTACAGAGGCGCCTTTTAAGTGAACCGGAACTATAGGAGCTTGAGAACTCCGTAGTTAAGCGTACTCAGGCCAGGGAAGTCTTAGGATTGGTGACCTCCTGGGAAGTGGCCCCTGGTCTGGTCCGGTTCGCTCTAAAGGGAAAAACCGTGCGGTTTCGGCCAGAGCGGACAATACCATCTATACTGGGACGTGGGGCATTACAGATATCCGGATCTAGTAGGGTTTCTCACCTACCTGAGAGATACTATGGTTTTCTTATAGACGGTAGGAGCGAGTGTTGCATCATGGAAAATGATGACCCGACTAGTTTCGAGCATGCCATCACAAGTGAGGACTCTGTGAAATAGCTGGATGATATGTGATCTGAGATGGAATCCATGTACACCAACAAAGTATAAACTTTTGAGGTTGCTCCTAAAGGGGTAAAACCCATTGGAAACAAATGGATCTTCAAGAAGAAGATCGGTGTAGATGGAAAGGTTGAGACCTTCAAAGATAAACTTATAGCAAAAAGTTTTCATCATCGACCAGGTGTCGACTATGACGAGTCCTTTTCTCCAGTATCTATGCTTAAATCCATCCGGATCCCACTTGCTATCACTGCATACCATGACTATGAAATCTGGAAGCTAGACATCAAGACCGTTTTTCTAAATGGTGATTTAGAAGAGAGATTATATATGACACAACCAAAGAGCTTCATAGACAGTGGGAGCAGCGGAAAGGTGTGTAAGCTTCTTAAATCAATTTACAGATTAAAGCAAGCGTCACGGAGCTGGAACATCTATTTTGATGTAGCAGTCAAAGAGTTTAACTTCATCAAAAATTTAGGTGAATCCTATATATACAAAAAGGTAGTAGAGAGTAAGGTCGTTTTCCTCGTATTGTACGTAAATGACATACTCTTGATAGAAAAGGGCGTCCCTATTCTACACTCGGCCAAACTCTTCCTATCACAAAGTTCTCCATGAAAGATCTGGGTGATGCCTTTTACATCCTGTGGATAAAGATCTATAAGGATAGATTTAAAAGGATGTTGAGATTGTCTCAATCCAGGTACATAGACACCATACTAAAGAGGTTTAGTATGGAAGATTCCAAGCATGGTAACTTACCCGCTTTCTCAGGAATCACTCTCTGCAAAGAGATGTCTCCCAAGACTGATGTAGAAAGGGCTCGCATGAGCATGACACCCTATGTCTCTGTAGTTGGGTCTATCATGTATGTGATATTATGTATCAGACAGGATGTAACTTACGCACTTAGTGTGGTAAGCAGATATCAATCAGACCCAAGGGAGAAGTACTGGATAGCTGTGAAGAACATTCTTAAGTACTTGCGAAAGACTAAAGAAATGTTCTTGGTGTATGATAACGGAGAACTCAAAGTGGAGTCCTTTACTGATTCAAGCTTCCATAGTGATAAGGATGACAATAAGTTTGTCTCAGATTTTGTCTTCACCATCAACAGAGGGGCGGTATGTTGGAAGAGTTCCAAGTAAGATACCGTTGTAGACTTGACGATGGAGGCTGAATATATCGCTGCTAACGATACTGCCAAAGAGGTTGTCTAGATGAAAAAGCTCATCACTGAACTTGGTGTGGTTCCATCCATTATTGATCAAATACCCTTGTATTGTGATAATTATAGAGTGTGGCTTTGGCTAAGAAACCCCGGTCCCATCAGTGATCCAGACATATTCTGAGGCGGTATCACCTGATCCGGGAGATAGTTGATCGCCGCGAGATCGAGATCAAGAGAGTTGACACGAAGGACAACACGGCGGATCCACTCACGAAGGCCCTTCCCCAGACGCAGTTCGAGAGACTTTTTGGGATGTTGGGTATGAGATACTACAACAACCGGCCCTAGTACAAGTGGGAGATTATTAGTGATATGTATGCCCTATAGGCCATTATTGAAAATTATAGTAGATGCTTGGATATATATATATAGAGAGAGAGAGAGAGAGAGGACTTTCTTGCTCAACATGATAGTATACTATCTGGTTACTCTTTATATTAACATGTATATTTGCTCTAGTTTACTATTTTACTGATGCATGTTGATAAAGCCTTTAGGATGTTTTGCTTGATTACTAGGAATATGATGCAGATCATATTAGTGGGGCGTAGTAGTCCACAAGCACATCCTTGAAGTGTTCCTAGTCGAGAGAGTATCGAGACTGAGTATCGATATTCAAGAGTAGACTAGTGTGTACGTTTCTTGACCATGTATGGGGTCGATGGTTGATCCCACAACCATCGGTGTTAGAAACCAAAGATCGTATGCAGGTGCTCATTGGAGAATGATTACACCGAACGGACTCACCGAGAACTCCCAGATGGTACCATACCTATCGTCAGATAGCAGTTCTCTGGTGACACTTTTATAGGTTAGTCTATAGATCCGAGATCGTTATAGTGTCTTGTGTGGTTCCCACTGTGCTTTAATTATCTCCCTACAACAGCTAAACTGAGTCGTGCAAACAGGTGGTAGTTGGGTACAGTCTCAAGTCATATTGAGGAATTTCTCGATTCGTTATAGGCCACACATCGGCATGACTTATCGAGTTATTGGGGTCTGACGATTCCACCCCCAAACTCGATATGCAACATATAAGACGAAGAGACCAGACTGTACGGTAAGTGTTACTTATAGGCTCTATGAGAGTTTGGTCAAGTTTACTTGTTGATCTTCTATTCGTTCAATACCTGAGTAGCCGTTACGTGCAGCTAGTAATGCTGACGGCTTGTGAGTGTTTGATGTGATCATTACCTACTGCCAGTGTATTAGCGAGTCTTTAGAGTCCGACATAGAGGTTTCCTAGCTTAAGCAAAACGAAGTAGGGCATATATAGAGATATGTGCGGAAGCTTGATTAAATATGAATATATGATACTGAAAGTCTACCCTAGCACCACCACTGGGTTTTCACAAGCATCTAGCATGCTACTTTTAAAAAATCTTGGTGCTAAGCTATACTTATCAAGAATCTTAACTAGTTGATTAGGGTTTTAAGCATGATATAAAGATAGCTACACTAAGTGATGGAAACAAAAACCTTTGAAGACCGAGTCATTCACTTCAATAGCTCCGGGTAGTAGTCCCTACGACTCCACTAGGCTCCACTTGAAGATTGAACGAGCTTCCTTTGCGATTTTCGTGCCGAATATGATCCACCCAAAGCTCCTCTAATCCAAGTTACCTCTTCACTAATCCCCTATTAGTGAAGCAAACACCCTAATTTAAAGTGCTAATCTAAACTAGGATAATGAAGTAGGGGTTCTAAGCTCACTAAGGTTTCTACAAAATCCTATGACTCACGTCACATGTGAGGGTTAAGGTTTTGTGGAGGAGGAAGAAGAAGATGGAAAAATGTGAGAGAGCTAGAGAGAAAAATGAGCTAAGGCATAAACCATCAAGTGAAGAATGGCTCTATGTGTTTGCTCACTTATTGAAGCATGAATAAAAATGCAATACATATAATGCACCATACTTCAATAGTGCAAAAAAATGAATAAAATAAAAGATAAAGTCATGCTTGCCCATTCCACAAATATCTCCCATTTTCCACCTCACTTTTCTATTTTCTAAAAATAGAAAATCCATGCCATGCTTCATTATATATATATATATATATATATATATATATATAAAGAAAATAATTAGTGAGCTATAACATTAGTTAATATATAATTATATCAAATATAAATATATATCATATTATTAAATCAACACTTGATTTAATAATCTAGTTATATCACATATAACCGACTAATATTATTTATCTGTATACCATATTATCAAATCAACACTTGATTCAATAATCCGGTTATATCACATATGACATAACCGATATCAAATGTCCGCCAGATTAGAATACGGTATCGCATACTCGTATTTAATCAGGCCCCCGCACATATCAGCATATGTGTCCTACTTCGTTTCTCTTGAACTAGGAAACTTCTGTATAGGACTCTAAAGACTCGTCAATACGCCAGCAGTAGGTAATGATCACATCAGTTTCCCATAAGCCATCAGCGGTACAAGCTGGACGTAGCGGCTACCCAGGTATTGAGCGAATAGAAGATCAACAAGTAAGCTTGTCCAAACTCCCATGAAGCCTATAAGTAACACTTACCGTACAGTCCAGTCTCTTCGTCTGATATGTCGCATATCGAGTCTAGGGGTGGAATCGTCAGACCCAGTAACTTGATAAGTCATGCCGACGTATGGCTCATAACGGTTCAAGAAACTACTGATAAAACTTACGAGTAAATCTCTTCAACCCTGGTTAGTGACTTACTGTTATAGCCAATCGAACATAGCACAATATCAACTCCCAATACCGGGAGAGACGAAATCCCTCCTATCGCTCACTGCCTCCATGTGACTCGGGACTGTACCCAAAATCCACCTGTTTACACGCCTCCTTTGAGCCATGGTAGGAAAGAAATCAAAGCACAGTGGGAACCATACAAGACTTTATGACGATCTTGGGTCTACAGACTAACCTGTACCAGTGTCACTAGAGAACTGCTATCTGACAATAGGTATAGTACCATCTAGGAGTTCTTGGCGAGTCTTGTTCGGTGTACCCATTCTTTAATGAGCAACTGTGTACAATCTTTGATGTCAAACACCAATGGTTATAGGATCAACCATCGCCCCTACAGGGTCAAGAAATATACACACTAGTCTACTCTGGAATATCGATGCCCTGTCTCTATACTCCCTCGACTAGGAACAATTAAAGGATGTGCTTGTGAACTACACAAGTCCTAGAAGTATGATCCGCATCATAGTCCTGGTAGTCAAGCTAGCATCCTAAGGTCTTTATCAACATGTATCAGAAAGACAGTATTATAATATAAGTGTACATGTTAAGATAAAGAGCAATCAGATAGCATACTATCATGTCGAGCAAGAATATACTCTATATATATGTCCAAACATCCATTATATCATACAATAATGGCCTCTAGGACATACATATTCCTAACAATCTCCTACTTGCACTAAGGCCATGTGTTACAGTATCTCATACCCAACATCCCAAAAAGTCTCTCAAACTGCGTATGGGGGAGGGCCTTCGTGAGTGGATCCGCTACGTTGTCCTTCGTGTCAACTCTCCTAACCTTGATCTCCCGTCGATCTATTATCTCCCGGATCAGGTGATACCGCCTAAGAATATATCTGGATCGCTGATGGGACCGGGGTTTCTTGGCTAAAACCACAGCTCCATTGTTATCACAATACACAGGTATTGGATGCTCAATGGTTGGAACCACACCAAGTTCAGCTATGAACTTCTTCATCCAGACAGCCTCTTTAGCACATCGTTGGCAGCGATGTATTCAGCCTCCATCGTCGAGTCTGCTATGCTATCTTTCTTGGAACTCTTCCAACATACCGCCCCTCCATTGAGGATGAAGACAAAACCCGAGACCGACTTATTGTTATCCTTATCACTCTGGAAGCTCGAATCGGTAAAGGACTCCACCTGGAGTTCAGCGTTACCATACACCAAGAACATTTCTTTAGTCCTTCTCAAATACTTAAGAATGTTCTTCACAGCTGTCCATTGTTTCTCCCCAGAATCTGATTGATACCTACTCACTATACCTAGGGAGTAAGCTACATCCGGTCTAGTACATAACATCGCATACATGATAGACCCGACTGTTGAAGCATAGGGTATCCTTTGCATGCGAGCCCTCTCCAAATCAGTCTAGGGAGACATTTCTTTGAAGAGAGTGATTCCTGAATAAGCGGGTAAATTACCACGCTTAGAAACTTCCATACTAAACCTCTTTAGTATGGTGTCAATGTACCCAGATTACGACAATCCCAACATCCGCTTAGATCTATCTCTATAGATCTTTATCCCCAGTATATATGAGGCATCACCTAGATCTTTCATGGAGAACTTGTGTGATAAGAAGAGCTTGACCGAGTGTAGCATAGGAACATCGTTTCCTATCAAGAGTATGCCATCCACGTACAATATGAGGAAGACAACCTTACTCTCTACAACCTTTTTGTATATACAAGGTTCATCTACGTTTTTGATGAAGTCAAACTCTTTGATAGCTTCATCAAAACAGATGTTCCAGCTCCGCAATACCTGATTTAATCCGTAGATTGATTTAAGCAGCTTGCACACGCTTCCGCTGCTCCCACCGTCTACGAAGCCTTCTGGCTGTGTCATATACACGCTCTTTTCTAAATCACCATTTAGAAAAGCGGTTTTGACGTCCATCTGCCAGATTTCATAGTCATGATATGCAGCAATGGCAAGTAGGATCCTGATGAACTTAAGCATAGCGACAGGAGAAAAGGTTTCATCATAATCGATACCTGGTCGTTGACGAAAACCTTTTGCTACAAGTCTAGCTTTGAAAGTCTCAACTTTTCCATCTACACCAATTTTCTTCTTAAAGATCCACATGCTCTCGATGGGTTTTACCCCTTCAGGAGCAACTTCCAAAGTCCATACTTTGTTAGTGTACATGGATTCCATCTCAGATCGCATAGCATCCAACTATTTCATAGAGTCTCCACTTGTGATGGCCTGCTCGAAACTAGTTGGGTCATCATCTTCCATAATGCGATCCTCGCTCCCACCGTCTATAAGAAAACCGTAGTATCTCTCAGGTGGATGAGGAACCCTACTAGATCTCCGGAGTGGTTAAGGTTCGTCGGGGACTATTGAATCCTCCAGTTCTACCAAATCGTCAGTTATAGTTTGTGTTGCAGGAACTTCTTTCAGTTCTACCTCATTACCACTAATTTCTTTCACAAGAAATTCTTTTTCTAAAAAGGTGGCATGTTGAGAAACAAACACTTTTGTTTCTCAGTTTGGTAGAAAATATATCCATATGAATCCTTTGGATGTCCCACAAACTTGCACAAAACAGACCGTGTCTCGAGCTTGTCCGGATTTTGCTTTTTAACATAGGCCGGATGTAACAACCCCAAATTTCCTATACAATTTTTGTACAAAAAATTTTCAAAAAAATCCATACAGGGGTATTTATTGCCTGAGGAAAAGACTTAAGTAATTAATTAGCACTTTAATTACAAGAAGGAGCTTGTAGCTCATTAGTAATACCTTGCATTGCTGAACCAAGCCACCAGAGTTCAAATCCCATACCCCACATTATTTTTAATATTATTTTGTTTCGAAACCTTTAGAATACCAAGGGTTTACACGTGCATATCTCACGAAAACCCCACAATACCCAAAAATGTAACATTGCCATAGGTTAGATGAACTGTCGGGGGGATCCCGGTAGCCTGACACGGCCGGGAATCGGCCAAATCGGCCTCGACTCGGCCGACTTAGTCCTCCGACCGAGTCACGGCCGAGTTACCCCCGAGTCGGCCGATTCCGGCGACGACCCCAACATGAAAATTGTGTCTTTACACATTCCGTATGCACCTGCAAAATTTTAGTCTCAGACCATTTTTAGAGCTCTTTTAAAACCCCAATTACTCCACTTTTAATACATTTTATCACATTTTCATTTTAACCTTTCACCTAGCCTAACCCTAGCCTAACCCTATAAATACCACCCCTACCCTCTACCCTCTCACCCCAAACTCTGAGCCAACTCTCAAAAATTTCCAACAAACCTTGTGTACTTTGAAATCGAGAACGAGACGAAACTACGGCGAATTTTCCGGCGAAATTCCGACGATCATTCTAGGAGCTCCCGGCGACGAAGTGAGTCACCGGCGACACCTCCCGATTCATCTCCCTCTCTTGGTTGTCCTAAACCCGTAAGTCCCCAAATTCTACCTCTCTTCTCTTTTCTAAAATACAGATTTACAAAACCCGACGGAATCGGAACAAATCCGATTTCCGATTCGGTTTCTTTATAAAACTTCACTTCTCGTTAATACAGTTACGCTTAAACTCTCTCATATTGACTATCAAACACTAATCAACCAAATTGATCAAGTTTCATTTCATAAAATGATGGCTATTTCATTTTATCGTATTTTTCATTTAAATACCATATTGTTTCAATTATACATTTAACTTCATTAAACTTGCTATACCTTTAAGTAGACCACGAGATAATGACCTACCTCCTCACACACTCATATGAAACATAACATGATACCCTCGAGAACTTAGAATACGGGAAAATAAACATTTTCATTTAAATACCCTGTACTTAATAAAACCATTTCTAAAAGATTTAGTATTGATACATTTTTACAAATAAATAGCCTTTGAGCTAATAATAAAAATATCTAGACTCAGCCAATTAAGGACTGTCGTACTTATTAGGATAAAAGAAGGTTATGGGCATTCGGTCGTTTATCTAAACCTGACTTTATGGTGTCTAGGCTAGACAAGTGAGAAAGATAATTTTAAAAGGCTCGTCTCACTTTGTGAGCGGATCACTCTTTTCTTCACTTGTACTTACCTGGCCACAATTGGCGGTGAAGAGACGATTTGAAGGATATCTCACAACTTGTCGTTTTGGACCTGTTAGGAGCAATATAGTTAACTTAAGAGACCCTAGAACATAGAATACGGGAAATCGACACCTTTACAAATAAATTCCATAATTAATAAAACCGTTTTTCCTTAATGATTAGTATTTATACAAACCTTTACAAAGCGCCGCTACAACCCATTTTGGGGAACCCGTTCGGGATGGTGCGGATTATCGCACATTCTCGGGCTTAGTAGTGCGAGATTCAGACCTCCGCAAGGAGTATTCGGTCTCGAAAGATTTAAAATACGACATCTTAAGAAAACGAGATTTCTAGAATATTATAGATATATATACAAAAATTATTTTCATATAAATATATATAAATATATGTAACATAAAAATATCTATTTTGAAGTATTATAAATATTCCACCTTTTGCTAAAAATATCACAAGAATCAATTTTACACTAAAATACCATGAATTCCATACAAAACCAATATTACAAATAAATACCTTTTATTATGAATTTAGGATATTCTCATTAGAATTGTCACAAATATAAAATCTACATTTATTACAACTCTAAAGACGATAATAAATACTTGAGTGTATTTTGAAAACTATACAGAGTATTTTTACGTAAAACCCCCTCAAGTCCTATAATTTACCCTGAGGACCCTAGTAAATATAGGTTTAAGCGGGACCAATCTCTTGAGCCTCAGGAAGCCGGAAAAGTGGGTGCTTGCCTATTTAAGGTAGACAACATAATAACGGTGTTATCAATACGGTAATCGTCTTTGAAAAAGACACAAATCCTGCCGTCCATGTGCAGCGGTTACCGATAACATCAAAACAATCGGGACTTCAATTTACTTTTCTAATTGTCTGACTTAGTTTGAGTCTCGTTATAATCTGACTTGAATATGATTCAAGTACAATCTACAATCTACAATCTACAATTTACAATATTACAATTCAATATGAATCCATGAATCCATTATTCAATCTATCAACTTGACGTAACCGAACCATGGATATACATTCCATTTACATGATTCTCCAGTTACATCCATTTACATGATTATACAGTTACATCCATTTACCGATATCATGGTTTCGGAAAAGTCTTCCAATTATACAATCTATACAGTTTACAATACAATCAAGACATCGCGGGGTTTAAGGGGTAGACTGGTACGGAATATGTTAAAGGTAACACGAGGTGGTCACTTAAGACGTAATTACATCCATGCCGTTATTCCGTGGTATTATCGACGAAGCCTTGTACTACGGGTTACCAAAGTCCCCGGTGTAAGTGGGACTCCTCTCGTATACACTGGTATCATCTATACCAAGTTACTAACAACAGCGTTAATACAATATTACAATAATATAATACAACTTTAAAAAATACCTTCTTATTCTCTCTATTCTACTTTCCTCTTATCTTTGGGACTTACCGAGCGACCTGTTCGCTGATGACATTCTATTTCTTTCTTTTTTGAATGTCGTCGGGTGATTTGAACCCGTCAGAGATTGAGCCCACTGCTGAAGACTTGGACCATTTCAGTGAAGACCCCAAGCTCTAGTCATTGTACACTTTCCATTCAGTACTTTCATTTCTGTTATGCTATTGTTTAGGCATTTCTTTTTATTCAGTTGTATTTACTTTTCATGCATTGTACAAAAGAATGTTAATAAATAAAGTTGATGTTCAGTTTATATCTCTTGTCTCTTGTGCTTACTTTTATATTGCTTAGATATGCTTAGCGTATTTACTTCACAGTAAATACGTAGCGGACCAGTTGCGTCCCCTTCGCCGTATACCGGGAAGCGGGGCGTGACAGGTTTTGTTGGTGGCCCATGCAGGTCAGAGCTGTATGAAACTCTATCATGCAGTTCTGTTCTGCGTGAACAAACCTAAGCAATATAACACAAGAACCAGCAACTAAAACATTCTTTACAATCCATGTTCCTTGAATCTTATCAATTTCATATTCCTTGAATCATATATTTTGAATCTGTCCTAACCTAAATTTTTCATTCAAGGTTATGGATTCCTCAAACAACACCAGCACCAACTTCAACAACACTCCACCTCCACTACCAATCACACCTGTCGTTCCTGCTCCACTCAACGAGCAAACGGTTCTGCATGAAGCAATCCGCAGCCTCCTAGAGGGACAGCAACAGCTCTTAAACCGTCCCGAGGCTGAAGCACCTGGGGTGAAGCAATTCAGAGCTTTACATTCCAAACAGTTCTCAGGAAAGGGGAGCCCACTGGAAGCTGAGGAATGGGCTCAGAGTATAGAAGATGATCTGGCAGCGGCACAAGTGCCAGATATAGCTTGGGTTCGTGTGGCAAAATTACAGCTCACGGACAATGCACGGAACTGGTGAAAGGCGGAAGAAAGCCGTCTTGAACAACCCATTGAATGGAAGACTTTTCGCGATAGGTTCGACGCGAAGTACTTCCCTGTAACTGCCAAGTTTTCCATAGAACAGCAGTTCATTCATCTATAACAAGGTTCTATGTGGGTCAAGTCAGTAGATGAGTATGACGCTGAGTTCACCATGCTCAGTCGATTTGCGGCACACCTGATACCGACGAATGAGATCAGAGCCCGTCGATTTCAACAAGGTTTGGACACGGAAATCCAGGCTGCACTAGCCACAGGGAAATTTCCGACTCATGAAGATGCTCTGGAAGCTGCCCGCTGTTATGAGGCAGTGATAAAAGCAAGGGGCAGACCACAGTCTGCAGGAGTGAAACGACCTGCCACTCAAATGGCAGGAGAGGCCTCTTCAAGGCCAGCTGGTAGGGCCTCTTCAAGAACAGCTGTTGAACTCAGAAGACTGGAAAAAGCCAATGATCAGCCAAGACCTGATTTTTGCTTTTATTGCAAGAGGGAAGGACACTTGTGGAAGAACTGTAGGCGCGCAAAAGGCTTATGCTTGCTTTGTGGCGCGTCCAATCACGAAATTGGAAATTGTCCCTATAGACGCAACCCAGCTCACATACCCGTCAACTACCCGCAGTAGCCCGCTATCCAGGCTTTTGCAACTCGTCCTGCACTTCCAGCACCACCTCCACGTGGATTTCTTGCTCAGCCAAATCGCCAATTCCATCAGGCACTGAGAAATATGCCTCGAGTATAGGGGAATATGCCTCCAGCTAGGAGGAACGTGCCACGGTGACAGGCTTGCACCTTAGCAGCCATAAAGACAGTTGACTAAGGTAACACTAGTAAGACTCTTTCACATTTTTAAACCCTTGCACCATATTATTATTTTTCATACACTGTTAGTAGTTTAGTCACCAAACTTTCCTTGAAACTGTTATACTTTCCTTTTTCAAATTCCGAGGACGAAATTTTTATAAGGAGGGTAGAATGTAACAACCCCAAATTTCCTATACAACTTTTGTACAAAAAATTTTCAAAAAATCCATAAAGGGGTATTTATTGCCTGAGTACAAGACTTAAGTAATTAATTAGCACTTTAATTACAAGAAGGAGCTTGTAGCTCATTGGTAATACCTTGCATTGCTGAACCAAGCCACCAGAGTTCAAATCCCATGCCCCACATTATTTTTAATATTATTTTGTTTTGAAACCTTTAGAATACCAAGGGTTTACACGTACATATCTCACAAAAAAACCCCCACAACACCCAAAAATGTAACATTGCCAGAGGTTAGATGAACCGTTGGGGGGGATCCCGGCGGCCTGACTCTGCCGGGAATCGGCCAAATCGGCCTCGACTCGGCCGACTCAGTCCTCCGACCGAGTCACGGCCGAGTCACCCCCGAGTAGGCCGATTCCGGCGACGATCCCAACATGAAAATTGTGTCTTTTCACATTCTCTATGCACCTGCAAAATTTTAGCCTCAGACCATTTCCAGAGCTCTTTTAAAACCCTAATTACTTCACTTTTAATATATTTTTAATACATTTTATCACATTTTTCATTTTAACCTTTCACCTATCCTAACCCTATAAATACCACCCCTACCCTCTACCCTCTCACCCCAAACTCTGAGACAACTCTCAAAAATTTCCAACAAACCTTGTGTACTTTGAAATCGAGCATGAAGCGAAGCTACGGCGAATTTTCTGGCGAACTTCCGACGATCATTCTAGGAGCTCCAGGCGACGAAGTGACGCACCGACGACTCCTCCCGATTCATCTCCCTCTCTTGGTTGTCCTAAACCCGTAAGTCCCCAAATTCTACCTCTCTTCACTTTTCTAAAATACGGATTTACAAAACCCGACGGAATCGGAACAAATCCGATTTCCGATTCGGTTTCTTTATAAAACTTCACTTCTCGTTAATACAGTTACGCTTAAACTCTCTCATGTTGACTATTAAACACTAATCAACCAAATTGATCAAGTTTCATTTCATAAAATGATGGCTATTTCATTTTATCGTATTTTTCATTTAAATACCACATTGTTTCAATTATACATTTAACTTCATTAAACTTGCTATACCTTTAAGTAGACCACGAGATAATGACCTACCTCCTCACACACTCATATGCAACATAACACGATACCCTCGAGAACTTAGAATACGGGAAAAAAACATTTTTATTTAAATACCCTTTACTTAATAAAACCATTTCTAAAAGATTTAATATTGATACATCTTTACAAATAAATAATGTTTGAGCTAATAATAAAAATATCTAGACTCAGCCAATTAAGGACTGTCGTACTCATTAGGATAGAGGAAGGTTGTGGGCATTCGGTCGTTTATCTAAACCTGACTTTGTTGTGTCTAGGCTAGACAAGTGAAAAAGCTAACTTTAAAAGGCCCGTCTCACGGTGATTCGTGAGCGGATCCCTCCTTTCTTCACTTGTACTTACCTGGACACAATTGGGGGTGAAGAGGCGATTTGAGGGATATCTCACAACTTTTCGCTTTGGACCAGTTAGGAGCAGTATAGTTAACTTAGAAGACCCTAGAACATAGAATATGGGAAATCGACACCTTTACAAATAAATACCATAATTAATAAAACAGTTTTTCCTTAATGATTAGTATTTATACAAACCTTTGCAAAGCGCCGCTACAACCCATTTTGGGGAACCCGTTCGGGATGGTGCGGATTATCGCACATCCTCGGGCTTAGTAGTGCGAGATTCAGACCTCCGCAAGGAGTATTCGGTCTCGAAAGATTTAAAATACGACATCTTAAGAAAACGAGATTTCTAGAATATTATAGATATATATACAAAAATTATTTTCATATAAATATATATATATATATGTAACATAAAAATATCTATTTTGAAGTATTATAAATATTGCACCTTTTGCTAAAAATATCACAAGAATCAATTTTACACTATAATACCATGAATTCCATACAAAACCAATATTACAAATAAATACCTTTTATTATGAATTTAGGATATTCTCATTAGAATTGTCACAAATATAAAATCTACATTTATTACAACTCTAAAGACGATAATAAATACTTGGGGTGTATTTTGAAAACTATACAAAGTATTTTTACATAAAAACCCCTCAAGTCCTATAATTTACCCTGAGGACCCTAGTAAATATAGGTTTAAGCGGGACCAATCTCTTGAGCCTCAGGGAGCCGGAGAAGTGGGTGCTTGCCTATTTAAGGTAGACAACTTAATAACGGTGTTATCAATACGGTAATCGTTTTTGAAAAAGACACAAATTATGCCGTCCATGTGCAGCGGTTACCGATAATATCAAAACAATCAGGACTTCAATTTACTTTTCTAATTGTCTGACTCAGTTTGAGTCTCGTTATAATCTGACTTGAATATGATTCAAGTACAATCTACAATCTACAATATACAATATACAATCTACAATCTACAATATACAATCTACAATTTACAATATTACAATTCAACATGAATCCATGAATCCATTATTCAATCTATCAACTTGACGTAACCGAACCATGGATATACATTCCATTTATATGATTCTGCAGTTACATCCATTTACATGATTATACAGTTACATCCGTTTACTGATATTATAGTTTCGGCAAAGTCTTCCAATTATACAATCTATACAGTTTACAATACAATACAACAATACAATCAAGACATCGCGGGGTTTAAGGGGTAGACTGGTACGGAATATGTTAAAGGTGGCATGAGGTGGTCACTTAAGACATAATTACATCCATGCCGTTGTTCCGTGGTATTATCGACGGAGCCTTGTACTACGGGTTACCAAAGTCCCCGGTGTAAGTGGGACTCCTCTCGTATACACTGGCATCTTCTGTACCAATTTACAAACAACAGCGTTAATACAATATTACGACAAAATACAACTTTAAAAGATACCTTCTTATTCTGTCTATTCTACTTTCCTCTTATCTTTGGGACTTACCGAGCGACCTGTTCGTTGAAGACATTCTATTTCTTTCTTCTTTGAATGTCGTCAGGTGATTTGGACCCGTCAGAGATTGAGCCCACTGCTGAAGACTTGGACCATTTCAGTGAAGACCCCGAGCTCTAGTCATTGTACACTTTCCATTCAGTATTTTCATTTCTATTATGCCATTGTTTAGGCATTTCTTTTTATTCAATTGTATTTACTTTTCATGCATTGTACAAAAGAATGTTAATAAATAAAGTTGTTGTTCAGTTTATATTTCTTGTCTCTTGTACTTACTTTTATATTGCTTAGATACGCTTAGCGTATTTACTTCACAGTAAATACGTAGCGGACCAATCGTGTCCCCTTCGCCGTATACTGAGAAGCGGGGCGTGACACCGAACAACCATATATCTTAACTCGTTTAAGAGATGGTCTCTTCCCATTCCACATCTCATATAGAGTGATAGGCACGGATTTGTTCGAAACCCTATCCAATAGGTATGCGGCTGTCTCAAGTGCATAACCCCAAAAGGAAATAGGTAACTCAGCATTACTCATCATAGAGCGCACCATATCTAATAGGGTGCGATTCCTATGCTCCGAAACTCCATTGTGCTGTAGTGTATACGGAGGAGTAAGCTGAGAGAGAATCCCGTTTTCTTTTAAGTGGTCTCTGAATTCCGTGCTCAAGTATTCTCCTTCCCGATCAGATCGTAGGATTTTAATACTTTTACCCGTCTAGTTCTCAACTTCGTACTTATATTTCTTGAATTTCTCAAAAGATTCAGATTTGTGTTTCATCAGGAATACATGTTCGTATCTTGAGAGATCATCGGTGAATGTAATGAAGTACGAGGAACCATTCCTGGTATGTGTAGACATAGGAGCGCATACATCACTATGTATCAGTCCCAAGAGTTCAGTAGCTCTTTCTCTGTGTCCAGTAAATAGAGTTTTGGTCATCTTCCCTTTGAAACATGACTCGCAAGTTTCATAAGATGTAAATTCGAACTGATTCAAATATGCTTTTTTATGTAGCTTAGCTAGTCTTGTCGCATTGATATGACCTCGTCTACAATACCATAAGAAGACTTCGTTCATTTCTGAACTTTTCCTCTTGTGTGTATTCTGTACGTTTAGAACTGTAGTTTGATTTAGAACGTATATACCGTTACATAATGTACCAAACCCAATCAACACTTGATTTAGGAAAATGTTCATAACATTATCCTCCAATACAAAATTATATCCTTCTTTATTCAATAAAGAAACTGATATAATATTGCACGTCATATTTGGTACGTAATAACAATCGTTCAGAATCAACGTATTACCATTTGATAGTACTAGGTGATATTCACTGCTTTGGCTGCAACAATTGCTCTATTCCCCGCTTTTAGAGAAATATCTCCCTTTTTCCAGTTCTCTATCTCTCTTTAGCCTATGTAAATAATTACATACATGGAATCCTGATCCGGTATCCAATACCCAGGACGTAGAGCAAACTGAGAAACAGTTCTCGGTTACGAACACACCCGAAAAAGATGCATCAGCATACTCTATCTTCGTTCGGGTTGCGTGGGAATCCATATATTTCCCTATTCCTTGCTCAGACTTATGAAAATCATAAGAAAAAGCGGAACCAACATTCCCCGGCTCAGTATAATAAGCGGGTTCGGTCAATACATCCATATTATTATCTTGATTAAGGTGTGTCATTGGTCGCTACCTGGAGAGAGAGAGAGAAGGAAACATTTTAGCATGCGCTCTTTGCAAGATTAGATTGGTTATTACCATATCTAATCAGGATGGCTCCCACTGTTTTTATCAAATCTTCCTTCAAACCATAAAAGGTAAGATTAGCCGGGATTAATTACATCCTACAAGTTCGCCAATCGGTCAGCCAGACAGGTATTGGTACTCCGAGAGAGTCTTCTCATGTTTTCGCATGGAACTAATTAAAAAACCTCGTTTCCGCAGGGGCATAACCCCGTTAACACTTTTCTTAGACGCCTACTGGATCGGCTAATTGTAAAGTGGAAAACTCTTCCAGGAGTAACTCTTACTCACAGTGGATATCGGGATCTAACTATCTCATAGAAGGTATGCAATCTTATTGCAAATTTCAACACTTGAAATACCCAATATCTGTTTTTACCCCTAGTGACTTATGACCTTGGTTATGGCCAACAAAACATAAGCGCTAGCCAAGTTCGACCCGTCATTTCGTGATTAAATTAAACCCACCCATACGACCCGTGGCTAAGATCAAGCCGTACGACTACTCTAATCCAATCGCATCACCTGCGACAGATAAGCACTAATCAGCTACCGTATACTGCGCCTTGGCTATAGTCAACAAACTTAGCACGAATACTAAATAACACTTATCTGAAATGACAGAGAGCTACGACTGGTTTTGTAGAAAACCTTTAACGTAATGAACTTGATATCGTTATAAAATCTAGTGATTTGAAAAGGAGTGTTTTTTTGTATATTTTGCTAGTTTTGCTAAAGAGGTCACTCACAGTGAAGGGATCTCGACTCTTTCCTCATCGAATAAGCTGCTGGATATTCATCAAGGAACACCACTATGAAAAGCAAGAACTAGAGAAGCTATAAAAACAAAACCGAGTGGGTTATAGCATTTGCTAGTTTTACTAAAGAGGTCACTCCCGGTGAAGGTATCTCGGCTCTTTTCTCATCGAATGAGTTGCTGGATATTCATCAAGGAATACCATTATGCAAAGCAAGAACTAGAGCTACCTTTTTAAAATTTCGATACTACAATATCTTTAGTTTTTTTTCTTTCCATTAATCCCATTAATGAAGTACCATCATTTAAATTTCCCTAAACATCACAGAAAAGAAACGAAAATAGAACGTACGTATGCCATCCGCATTCGCCACGGGGCCCCGTCATGCACCGTTAGGTTACTTAACTAACGATAGAGCGGGGGCTGGACTAGCACGGGTGCAAAACATAAATAGCGTTTATTATATATATCATATATATATATATATAGCATTCGTCTTACGCAGTTATATGATCACATCACAGAACACAAGCAGCAGAAGTCAACATATGAAATATTGGATATACTAGGAGGTCTGTGTTTTAAATTCAGCCAGTAATGAAAAACACGGATTCCATGGTCGTGATGAATAGCCAAACCCACATCCCTAGACCTCTGCGAGAGCGGCAAGCAACCCTGCCAATTCTAGAGTTACGAGACCCGGTCTCGACTCCTCGAGATGGTCTCCCACTGGACTCTAGAACCTGGTTACTTGTGCTCCCCATCTTGGGTCTATCCTAATGCGGAAAAGTAAATAATATACATCAATGGTGACATCATCCTCAACCCGGAAGTGTCCCAATAAAAGAATATTACATACAATTTTACATAAATGAAAATTGAAAAATTCTCATCTCACGCCAAAAAAAAACGGTTATTCATTTACGACGATCCAATATAACATATCACAGCAACACATAACATCACATGTCATCAACGTAAGTAGATATGCGTATCCCGAATTCCGTTGACATATAGCAACGAGATCGGGGATACCCCATATATTACACTTGCGGTCGCAGAAAAGAAATGAAAAAACTACAATATTTAGAATCCACGTTATCCTTAGACATCATAAACCCGGAATATCTCATATGCCGAATTCCATGCCTAACCTATAAACCTTGCATTTTAGTCTTAAATTGAAAACACTTTTCAATAACTTAGTCGGGTAATTCAACAAGATTCCCTACTAAAATAATCGAATACTCGTCGGGAACTTTAGTAGATGGTCGTACCCCCGATACTGACGACGAAGTGCACTTAGACGGAACACCGTGGCTGGGAGCACCCGAGTAGATACTATTGGCAACGGGGTTCTCCTACAGTCACTTGGTCGGGGCAATTGGGCATGGCTATCTAATAGAGTTATCCGGCGAGTGTTCGCGTACTATACGCGATTGCGACGGAGTTTTGATCCGAATCAAAACTCCGTGGCAATCGATCAATATAGACTAAAATGCTAGATTTACAATTAGCAAACTAGTTTTCACAAAACTAATTAAATGTGGATTCCAAATGTTGTATCACATATCAAACTTAAACCCGAAACGATATTAAAACACGACTACAAAACACTCCGAATAGCCCTAATAGAAAAGTTAACATCACATGAAAACTGGGCTAACAAACATAACCTGAAACCCTAAACCCCAGAGACCAGAACACCAAAAAAAATATGAGACTAAAATTTTATACTGGGGCCGGCCAGGCCAGGATTTTGAAGTTCTCACCGACCAAAAAGTGGATTCATGGTCTCGTGTTTCTTCAGTGTTCTAGTTACATCACATGTAACATTCTGCACTTTATTAAAAAAAATTTCAAAGAACATTTTAAAATCGACAGAAACTTGGGGTTTTGGATTTCAGTTTCAGAGTTGTTTCAGTTTTGCAATTCAACTAATATCGTCTAATCTTCTAGTTTTGGCTCTGATACCATGAAACCTCCTAACACCACCACTGGGTTTTCACAAGCATCTAGCATACTGTTTTTAAAAAATCTTGGTGCTAAGCTACACTTATCAAGAATCTTAACTAGATGATTAGGATTTTAAGCATGATATAAAGATAGCTACACTAAGTGATGGAAACAACAACCTTTGAAGACCGGGTCCTTCACTTCAATAGCTCCGAGTGGTAGTCCCTACGACTCCACTAGGCTCCACTTAAAGATTGAACGAGCTTCCTTTGCGATCTTCGTGCCGAAGATGATCCATCCGAAACTCCTCTAATCCAAGCTATCTCTTCACTAATCTCCTATTAGTGAAGCATACACCCTAGTTTAAAGTGCTAATCTAAAATAGGATGATGAAGTAGGGGTTCTAAGCTCATTAAGGTTTCTACAAAACCCTATGATTCACATCACATATGAGGGTTAGGCTTTTGTGGATGAGAAAGAAGAAGATGGAAAAATGAGAGAGAGCTAGAGAGAAAAATGAGCTAAGGCATAAACCATTAAGTGAAGAATGTCTCTATGTGTTTGCTCACTTATTGAAGCATGAATAAAAATGCAATACATATAATGCATCATGCTTCAATAGTGCAAACAAATGAATAAAATAAAAGATAAATCTATGCTTGCCCATTCCACAAATATCTCCCATTTTCCACCTCACTTTTCTATTTTCTAAAAATAGAAAATCCATGACATGCTTCATTATATATATATATATATATATATATATATATATATATATATATATATAAAGAAAAGAAAATAATTAGTGAGCTATAACATTAGTTAATATATAATTATATCAAATATAAATATATATCATATTATTAAATCAACACTTAATTTAATAATCCGGTTATATCACATATAACCGACTAATATTATTTATCTGTATATCATATTATCAAATCAACACTTGATTCAATAATCCGATTATATCACATATAACCTAACCGATATCAAATGTCCGCCAGATTAGAATACGATATCACATACTCGTATTTAATCAAGCCCCCGCACATATCATCATATGTGTCCTACTTCGTTTCGCTTGAACTAGGAAACTTCTGTGTGGGACTCTAAAGAATCGTCAATACGCCAGCAGTAGGTAATGATCACATCAGTTACCTACAAGCCGTCAGCGGTACTAGCTGGACGTAACGGCTACCCAGGTATTGAGCGAATAGAAGATCAACAAGCAGGCTTGTCCAAACTCTCATGAAGGTTATAAGTAACACTTACCGTACATTCCGGTCTCTTCGTCTGATATGTCGCATATCGAGTCTAGGTGTAGAATCATCAGACCCCAGTAACTTGATAAGTCATGCCGATGTATGGCTCATAACGGTTCGAAAAACTACTGACAACACTTACCAGTAAATCTCATCAGGCCTGACCAGTGACTTACTGTTATAACCAATCGAGCATAGCGCAACATCAACTCCCAATACTGGGAGAGACGAAACCCCTCCTATCGCTCACTGCCTCCATATGACTCAGAACTGTACCCAAAATCCACCTGTTTGCACGACTCCTTTGAGTCGTAGTAGGGAGGAAATCAAAGCATAGTGGGAACCATACAAGACTCTATGACAATCTCGGGTCTACAGACTAATCTGTACCAGTGTCACCAGAGAACCGCTATCTGACAATAGGTATAGTATCATCTAAGAGTTCTCGGTGAGTCCTGTTCGGTGTACCCATTCACTAATGAGCACTTGTGTACAATTTTTAATATCAAACACCAATGGTTATGGGATCAACCATCGCCCCCTACATGGTTAAGAAACGTACACACTAGTCTACTCTGGAATATCGACATGTATCATAAGGGTTTTATCAACATGTATCATAGAGACAGTATAATAATACAAGTGTATATGTTAAGATAAAGAACAACCAGATAGCATACTATCATATCGAGCAAGAAATTCCTCTATATATATGTCCAAGCATCCACTATATCATACAATAATGGTCTCTAGGGCATACATATTCCTAACAGCTACCATATTCTAATATAGCGTTAATTGATATTAGCCGGGTTATATAAGATATAACCGGATTATTGGATCAAGTGTTGATTTAATAATTTGATATATATATATATATATATATATATATATATATATATATATATATATATATATATATTATGCTCACTTGATATTTTTCATCACTTTATATATTATTTGTATGTGACATAAATAATATATATAAATTTGAAATGGTTGATTATACACAAGAGTTGTGTGTGAAAGAATTACATTGTGTTGAAGATAAGAGATAATGATTTACTTATATGAATTAAGAAAAGAAATAATGAGTCATTGCTATGGAAGTGTGTAGCAAGCATAACTCATTGACCTTTTCTATCAAATTGATATAACTTTTATCATTTCTAAGACTTATCCTCAAAACTTTCCCATTCTCATCTCCATCTTCATTTTCTTCATTTCTTCTTCTCTTGAGACACTATTCAATCAAGAGAAAAGAAAAGGAAAAAGAAAAGATTTTTAGTGCACAAAAAACCATACTTCATCAATCTGAACCTTTCAAGCAAATAAGTTTAAGTTGTTTTCTTCATTAATATTTTTATTGGTGAAGTATGAGTTTAAGTGTGAGTTGTCTCAAGATGGATCATTTTCGACGAAGAAGGTTTCGAGAAAGTTTGCTCCTTTCTTCAAGTGGAGTCTTAAAAGGAGTTTAAGGAACTATTACAAGGAGCATTTAACGTGGAGTACTTGGCTACAAAGGTTGTAGCTTCTCTCTACTTATATTAGAACTCTAGTTTGCTATCTTTGTAACCCTAAACCTTTAGTTCGATCTTGATAGTAGACTTAGCCCTCTAGAAATTTTAAAATTACATACTTGATGTTGAAACCCTTGTAGAGATATTAGGATCTACTTTCATATAAAAGAAAATTAAAATAAACTAAAAAAATTAAACTTAGTTATCTTCTATATCAATTAATTAGCTTATTTATCTTAATTTTTTTCTAATGCGATGTCCCTACGGACTAAACCGTAGGGACAACATGTTACTATTTTTTCCTGATAATTTGAAAATAAAAAATGCCCCTACGAAATAAACCGTAGGGCTTTATGCCGTAGTGGCAAAGTTTCAACCGTGGGGGTATACACTTGCCCCTTCGTCTTTTGCCCACACGGTTACTAATTTTGCCCACACGGTTACCACCGTAGGAGCAGTGATTTTCCCTCACGATCATAACCTTAGGGGCATCCCATCTTTGTAGTAGTGTAGACAAGTGATTATCTACTTATAATACAATATAGATGTTACTGGATGGGGAACATTCAAATAGTACTTTCGTCCCCACGATCATAACCGTAGGGACATCCCATCTTTGTAGTAGTGTAGACAAGTGATTATCTACTTATAATACAATATAGATGTTACTGGATAGGGAACATTTAAATAGTATCGGTGACGCTCATTGTTAGAAAAACAAGCTGTAAAAAATGAAGGATAACCCCATTTAATAAACAAAAGCTACACAAAAAATGTATTAAAAGGGAATAAGAGATGGAAAAATATAAAGTAACAAATCATGTAAGTTGTAATTAAAATGGATAGTTAAAAGGCTAATTAATTGATATATAAGATAAATAAGGTATACCTGTGTAGATAGAATTTGATTAGGTTATTATGTAGGTAAGTATCCACGACAAAGGTGGAATATGTGCACCAACAATCTACAAATTGAAGAAGTCATGGAAAATTTAAACATACGCTTAAATGCAAATATTTTTAACTTGTGCTTCTCATACATGCTAGGTATTTACCCTGTACATAACGCTAGGGTCTTACATACCCTGTGGCATGAAAAAAATAGCGGTCCCCGGTCGGTTTCTTTCAACTCCAATTTCTAAAAATCAGAGTTTTCATTATTGTAACTAATGTATTGCACATGTGATGAACGTGTGCCTATAATTTTTATTAAGATATAAGGGAAAGTGTGCGTATGCACAGCCCTAAAGAATTGTAGTTATAATTGAGATAGAGATTGATGGACCTCCTTTTCGGGCCTCCGTCAGATGTTGTCTTCCGAAGATCTCACGGTGAACTTAGCTGGTTATCCTTCATTGCGTGTGGGTCTCAATAGGTTTTTGGAGGAAGAGATGAGGTGTGGAAGCTGTCGCCGAATACCTGCAAAGAAGTCCCGGGGTGGTTTGGTACCACCGAGGACCCTCCAACGCTCAAGTCAGTGATGAGATCCGAGCAGAGTAACGGCGTAAAATGTAAAGAATTGCTTACCTGACCCCTCTGTGATGGGGGTTTATATAGGGGTGATGGCACGCAGCAGCGGGCGCGAGAATCTCGCCGGCAGTTACGCTCCCGACGTCACGCCCGCGTAGAGAGCGGATCGCCCATTAATGGGGATCGTGGAGGCGTGGGACGTGAGATGTTGCTGGCGGAGAATCCGCGCATGGCGAGATTCGCGGAGCGGCGGTTACGCCTGTGTGCGGTGACTTTGGTCGGGAGGGGCCGAGGAAGATGGCCTCGACTAGGAACTCGGGACGAGCGGGGAGGCCGAGGAGTCCGGGTCTTGCGGCAGCTCGGTGTGAGCTGCGGGAACGAGAAAGCCAATTTGCAGGGGGTCCCGAGGTGGGCCAGCTGGTGTCTGCAGGTCGGGTACAGGGCAGCCGGGTCGGCCCCCATGTGGGCCCTCTTCTGAGTTCTGGATACGCCCCCCGCCACGTGTCCTGATCCTGGAGGTCGCCAATATTGAGCATCATCATTAGCCCCCCACTCTTGCCCCGACCAGTTAGCGGGTCGGGTCAGGAGTGGATTGTCGGACCCCCCGAGGTGAACTCCTTCTCAGGGTTATGTCGGGATGAGTCCTTGAGCCGTCAGTTGTCTTTTCCGCTAGCGAATCGAGGCGAGATCTTTGCATTTAAGAAGGGTGCGCCGGTTCGTGCACTCTGCAGTCGAAGCGACGGTCCACGTCTCGAGCGCCAATTAGCTGATGCGACGCGTGCAGGTCTGCGGCGTCTGACGGGACGCGGTCTATCGCTGGGCTGCCACATGGTGCGATCGGGGCCGCTGGGCGCAAGGTACTGTTTCGGCGGGAGACGATGGGCGCCATTGGATGAGGCCGTATGCGGTAATAAATACGGGTGGGGCCCGCCCTAGGGCCCTTACTCTCTCATATTTCTCTTCCTCAAACCCCAGCTGCTCGGCGCTCGTCTCCCCTCTTTCGTCCCCAACCTTTGAAGAAATTATTTCCCAGGTTAGATGTCTTCCCCTGTAAAATCAGTATACGTTGTAGGAGTAGATGTTAGGGTTCCTTTAGATGTGTCCGAGTCTCCTCGGAGAGCAGGGGCTGGGCCCTTTCCCCGAGGCCGTGAGGCGGGGACCGCCTCCAGGGAGGATGCAGTAGATGTAGCCCCCAGCACCCCGTGCTGGGTGAGGCATGAGGATGAGCTCGCCAACCCTCGAGCTCGCTTCCACATTCCCCCGCGCTATACGCTTCGTCTGGCCGAGAAGGGAGAGAGGGAAGACCATGTACGGGGCAGGGAGATTGCCCTGTATTTGGAAGCTTTTTGGGGCGAAATGCGCTTTCCTTTCTCTCCTGAGGTCATCGCCGCTCTGAATTTCTTCGGCTTGGCCCCCGGCCAGTTAGTGCCGAACGCGTAGAGGATCCTCCTCGGGTTCCTGATCCGCCTGAAGCTGTAGGCGGTTCCTTTCAGCCTTTCCCTTCTTGATTCCTCCCTTGCTTTTAAGAGTCATCCCGGCGGTCGAGCTGGCGACCCGAGGTGGGTTTATTTTACTTTTAGGAAGCGGCTCGGGGTCGCTGCCGGGACTGGGGTCGTGGCCTTGCCCTCCTCCATTCACGACTGGAAGAAGAAGTTTTTCTTCGTCTCCCCTCCCGAGGGCGAGGACTGGCCGGTGCCCACCAAGTGGTCGAGGGAGAAGAGTCGGCTGAGGAACCTATCCGATGACCCCGCCGCGGTGAGAGTGGCGTCATGGGAACCCATCCCTCGATATGACGTGCTGCTGTCTGAGAGGGTTTTGAGCTGGGCCGGGCTTAGCCCCGTCGAGTTCGTCGGTAAGTTAGGCTTGCTTTCTGGGTTTATGTTTTACTCACGTTGCTGATAAGTTGGGTGTTTGTTTCGTGCAGGATCCATGGACTTTGGCGTTCTCCCAAATGCTATGCGCCAACCGAGGCAGCCTGCTAGGGCTGGGGGCGCCAGCTCTTCCCGGGTGCGGCCAGCCCCTCCTCCCGCCGCCCCGGTGGCTGGGCCCCGAAGACACTCGGCGGTGGATCCCGCCCCGGGTCCCAGCAGAGCGTCGGGTCGGAAGTGGGCCCTGATTGTGGAGGACACGGCCTCGAAAGAGGAGATCGGCTCCCCCTCGGAGCCGCTCAAGAGCAGTTCCCGGAGGCCTTCCCGGGGCCGGTCCTCGCCGACCATGGTGGAGGAAGGGGGCTCCGGTTCGCGGTGCCGTCCGATCTGTCGGTCGCGGACAGCCTCCTCCACGAGATAGAGACCTCGGCAGGGGGTCGGGTTCCTGGGGAAACCCTCAAGGCTCAACTGGCGTCGATCGCCTAGGAAGCCGTGCATGTAAGCCCCCACTGCGCGGTGAGATTTAGTGTTTTCCTTCATATTTCTGATCCTTCTCTTTTTTTATGTCTTTCCAGACTCTCCAGCACATGGCCCTCGCACTTCGCATGGAGACCGAGGTGGTAGCACCGGCCGTGGAGGCCGCGGGCCAGCTCGCCGCGTTGCAAGAGAGCTCCCGGCGAGAGCAGGAGGCGATGTCGGCGAGGATCGCCGCCCTGGAGGGCGAGGTGGATGCCAGGAAAAGAGAGGTCGCCCGGCATCGCGAGGCCGCCGCGATCGCCGAGGGCAAGCTCGAGGACTCCCAGGTGCTCGCCGGCAACCTGAAGTAGACGGTGAAGACCTTCCGGAAGGAGCTGGGGGCGGCGGCCGAGGCCTATAAGTCGGCCGGATCGAGGGCCGTGGCGAGCTACAAGGGGTCGAGGGATTTTTATGACGACCTGGCCGTGGCCACGACCCGCATTTGGCACGACGCCCTTGATTCCGTCAAGTCTCGGATGCTGGAGTTCGACGACGCGGATCTGCGAGCCGAGTTCCCCCTCGTGGGCGCCGACGAGCAAGAGGGAGAGGCTCCCGACGGGGAGGGGGGCGAGGACCCAGTGCCCCCGGTGGTGGAGGTCGAGGACCTCGAGGTTGCGGACCTCGAGGTCGCGCCCGGGCCTGAGGTGTAGAGCCCCCGCTCCCCTACCTTCATTTTGTTTTTCTTTTGACTTTTGTAAGGCTGAGGAGCCCAAAAAATACCTTTGTAAAAAAATCTTATCTTTGGCAGTAGTAATAAAGTTTTTCTTCAGCTGTGATAAAGTTTTTCTTTCTGCCATCTGTTTGTGAAGAATGCTCGTTTGGGACGTTTTTACTTGCGCCATTGTGCTTTCATGTCAGGTTGGCCCTCTGTTTAACGATCGTCCGTCGAGCTGACTGCAATCGCTTGCCGACGAGCGTCTCCGAGGAGGTATCTCCCTGGGCCTCGGGGTCGAGGGGAGATCGTTCAGACTTGGATAGACCAGACATTCATTTCTGATTTAGAGTATTGGCCGTCATCTGGGGGTAACCGGGAAGGGTAGCTGCGCCGTCATCTTCTCCTGCTAAGGCTTCATGCATATGTCGCGGCGGTAGGGGGTTACCCGTCAGGGATGGCCGAGCAGGGTAGATACTCGGTCGTCTCTTTCAAGGGCTTGGTTCTTTAGAATTGTGCGTAGGCGACTACCAGCCTGGGGTGGTTGAGCGTGGTAGCCGCTCCGATGCCCCTTGTGAGGGCTTTTGATCCCTGGTGTAGAGGGTAGAAGCCGGAGTTTGACCGAGCAGGGTAGCTGCTCGGGTGTCTCTGTATGAGAGCTTGAGACCATCAGCGTTTGACGGGCAGGAGGATGCCCGCTGGGGATGCGCCGAGCAGGAAGGAACTCGGCGACCTCACAATGAGGGCTTGAGACCATCAGCGTCTGACGGACGGGAGGATGCCCGCTGGGGATGCGCCGAGCAGGAAGGAACTCGGTGGCCTCGCGATGAGGGCTTCAGACCATCAGCGTCTGATGGGCAGGAGGATGCCCGCTGGGGATGCGCCGAGCAGGAAGGAACTCGGCGGCCTCGCGATGAGCGCTTCAGATCCTCAGCGTTTGATGGGCAGGAGGATGCCCGCTGGGATGCGCCAAGCAGGAAGGAACTCGGCGGCCTCACGATGAGGGCTTGAGACCATCAGCATCTGATGGGCAGGAGGATGCCCGCTGGGGATGCGCCGAGCAGGAAGGAACTCGGCGGCCTCGCGATGAGGGCTTCGATCCTTGACGCTGGAGGGGCCGTGAAAGGCCTGCGAAGGATGGTCGAGCAGGGTAGCTGCTCGGTGCCTCTTGGCGAGGGTATTGATCCTTGACGCTGGAGGGGCCCTGAGAGGCCTGCGAAGGATGGCCGAGCAGGGTAGCTACTCGGTGCCTCTTTGCGAGGGCTTCGATCCCTGACGCTGGAGGAGCCGTGAGAGGCCTGCGAAGGATGGCCGAGCAGGGTAGCTGCTCGGTGCCTCTTAGCGAGGCTTGGATCCCTGACGCTGGAGGAGCCGTGAGAGGCCTGCGAAGGATGGCCGAGCAGGGTAGCTGCTCGGTGCCTCTTGGCAAGGGCTTTGATCCTTGACGCTGGAGGAGCCATGAGAGGCCTGCGAAGGATGGCCGAGCAGGGTAGCTACTCGGTGCCTTTTGGCGAGGGCTTTGATCCTTGACGCTGGAGGGGCCCTGAGAGGCCTGCGAAGGATGGCCGAGCAGGGTAGCTGCTCGGTGCCTCTTGGCGAGGGCTTTGATCCTGAAGGATAGCCGAGCGAGGGATCCTCAGGCTCGACTGCCTCTGGGAGGGCTTTCTGATCCCCGGCGTTGCGGTAGGGAAGCTACCCGCCGGGGATAGCCGGGCGAGGGATCCTCGGGCTCGACTGCTTCTGGGAGGACTTTCTGATCCCTGGCGTTGCGGTAGGGATGCTACCCGCCGGGGATAGCCGAGCGAGGGATCCTCGGGCTCGACTGCCTCTTGGAGGACTTTTGATCCTCCAGGACAGGGACCGAGCAGGGTTACTGCCCAGTGCCTCTTGGCGAGGACTTTGATCCCTGTCGGTTGTGGTAGAAAGCTACCAGCCGGGGATAGCCGAGCAAGGACTCGACTATCTCTGGGAGGACTTTGGTCCTTAGCGCTGGAAGGGCTGTAAGAAGCCTACCAAGGACCCTTGGCCGGGAAGGGTTGCTGTCCGGTGCCTCTTGGCGAGGGCTTGTGTCCTGAAGGATAGCCGAGCGAGGGATCCTCGGGCTCGACTGCCTCTGGGAGGGCTTTCTGATCCCTGGCGTGGCGGTAGGGAAGCTACCCGCCAGGGATAGCCGAGCGAGGGATCCTCAGGCTCGACTGCCTCTGGGAGGACTTTCTGATCCCTGGCGTTGCGGTAGGGAAGCTATCCGCCAGGGATAGCCGAGCGAGGGATCCTCGGGCTCGACTGCCTCTGGGAGGACTTTCTGATCCCTAGCGTTGCGGCAAGGAAGCTACCCGCCAGGGATAGCCGAGAAGGGGATCCTCGGGCTCGACTGCCTCTGGGAGGACTTTCTGATCCCTGGCGTTGTGGTAGGGAAGCTACCCGCCAAGGATAGCCGAGCGAGGGATCCTCGGGCACGACTGCCTCTGGGAGGACTTTCTGATCCCTGGCGTTGCGGTAGGGAAGCTACCCGCCAAGGATAGCCGAGCGAGGGATCCTCGGGCTCAACTGCCTCTGGGAGGTCTTTCTGATCCCTGGCGTTGCGGTAGGGAAGCTACCCGCCAAGGATAGCCGAGCGAGGGATCCTCGGGCTCGACTGCCTCTGGGAGGACTTTCTGATCCCTGGCGTTGCGGTAGGGAAGCTACCCGCCAGGTATAGCCGAGCAGAATAGCTGCTGGGCTGCCTCTTAGTGAGGGCTTAGATCCTTGGGCGAGGTGGCCCTCGAGCCGCCATGGCGAGCCTCCTCTGATGGAGGTTCTTTTCGGTCGGAGAGGGCGTTGATGACGGTCGCCGGAGGAGGTTCACCCGCGCCTCCGGTGATGGGGAGGCGGCGGCTGGTATCTGGATCTTCAGGGTGATCGCTTGCCATGGGGATGGAGATCGGAAGGCCAACTTTGTTTTTTGTGGAGTTTCGTTCCCACAGACGGCGCCAGCTGATGGAGCTCCTTTTCGGGCCTCCGTCAGATGTTGTCTTCCGTAGATCTCGCGGTGAACTTAGCTGGTTATCTTTCGTTGCATGTGGGTCTCAATGGGTTTTTGGAGGAAGAGGTGAGGTGTGGAAGCTGTCGCCGAATACCTGCAAAGAAGTCCCGGGATGGTTTGGTACCACCGAGGACCCTCCGACGCTCAAGTCAGTGATGAGATCCGAGCAGAGTAACGGCGTAAAGTGTAAAGAATTGCTTACCTGACCCCTCTGTGATGGGGGTTTATATAGGGGTGATGGCACGCAGCAGCGGGCGCGAGAATCTCGCCGGCAGTTACGCTCCCGACGTCACGCCCGCGTAGAGAGCGGATCGCCCATTAATGGGGATCGCGGAGGCGTGGGACGTGGGATGTTGCTGGCGAAGAATCCGCGCATGGCGAGATTCGCGGAGCGGCGGTTACGCCTGTGTGCGGTGACTTTGGTCGGGGGGTCCGAGAAAGATGGCCTCGGCTAGGAGCTCGGGACGAGCGGGGAGGCCGAGGAGTCCGGGTCTTGCGGCAGCTCGGCGTGAGCTGCGGGAATGAGGAAGCCAATTTGCAGGGGGTCCCGAGGTGGGCCAGCTGGTGTCTGCAGGTCGGGTACAGGGCAGCCGGGTCGGCCTCCTGTGGGCCCTCTTCTGGGTTCTGGACACGCCCCCTGCCACGTGTCCTGATCCTGGAGGTCGCCAATATTGAGCATCTTCAGAGATAGAGGTAGAGAAGAGAAGAGAAGTAGAGATTTTCATTCTTGAACTAATGGTAGTTTTTATTAGATAAACAGTAATTATTATCAAATCATTTTATATTATTTTATGTGATTTAGGTTTATTTTTCTTTCTTTTTTTGTGTTGGTTTATATTTTCAATTTTTTTTCTCTAAGAATGACATGTGGCATTGGGTTAGTCCAAATCAAAATTTAAACCGGGACCTTGAAGAATTGTAGTAATAATAGTAGGGATATTAGGTTTATTTAGATTTTTGAGCTTAACAACTTCTTACACAATCAACCAACTTATGGCCTTAGGTCTTAAGAAACTTTGTCTGGTTTTTTACCCTATATGCTAAAAACACACAAGGAAACATTTAGCTCTCCTAATTCATAAAAGCACACACTAACATACAAGAAACAACAATAGTTAAACTTAAGCTATATTTTACAAATAATATTTATTGAAGAAAAGGAAAATAAAATCGGCAATGTGGGTTACGAATCAAAGCACACACTCTAAATTAATTTACATATAACAAATTTGATAAGCAGGAGAAGAATCAACCTCTTCCTCGACTACACAGTTGGCAAAAAATACAGGAAAATCTCCATTTGATCTAAATTGTCGGAAGAAAATATCATGAGACTAACCAAGCAAATGCAAGAGTAATACATTAAGGTACTGCCAGTAAATTTTTTTCTAAAAAAATAATTTTAATAATCAAGAAATAACGATCACAGATACTTTTCAACATTAAGAAAAGTGATCGTGTATGGACCAAGAGAAGTTTGTTGCTTTGTTTCATCTCCAATCTTCGGTTTAGTTCAAAAAGAAGATGAGGTTTCTAACAAGAGAGAAAAAGGGCTGGAGCCCCTTGGGGGGTGGGGCCAGACAACATTAAAAACTACTATACCCTGTTTCCGCAGCTGGAGAGGTTGCAGGCGAGCATTGCACCATCAAACTCTTCTAACAAAAAGAGTGAGAGATGTGGGTAAATTACACTAAGATGCCCTCGCTTCTCACTAAAATGCCTTAAACAATTTTAATTACATAAAAATATTCTTAACCGCCGTCGATTTTTTCATTAGAATACTCCGTCTCCGTTTCGTCCAATCAAGTAATTTTTTACCTGGTTAATCATTATCTAGATTCTCATAAAACTACCATCGTTTTTTCCAGCCAAACAGACCATTAGTGGAATTTACCCCCTTAATAAATTACATCACATGGCTGCTCACCCCTCACGCGCGTGGGGCTCGGAATTTGAGATTTGAGGAGTACCTTCTTTTATCGGGTTTTTCTATGGTACTTTCCCACCTTGCACTTTGTAAAGTGTGCCACAAGAGAGAGAAAGAGAGATAATGTAGATATATGTACACAGAGGGAGAGAGAGGAGCTAGAGAGAGAAACAATGAGATAGATTGATACCGCTGCATACCCTGTATTTTTCTAAAGTTGGAAGTACCAAAGAAAAACCCTCTTTTATCAAGTATATTGCACCAAAGAAATGACGAAACCAAAAAGATAACTTTAAATAAGCAAAAGGACAAAATGAAAAGGATTCCTGGAACTTGATTCATTCACCTTCCTTCTTGTAATAATAAGATGTTGATGGAGGAAAGGTGACATGCGAGGGAATTTTCTTCTATAGCGTCGGAAAAATGCATCCTTCATGATTTTTTTCGATGATCGGCATACATCATCTCCATCTTTATCATCTAAGACGTGGATGCACCAAATTTCATGTGATTATATCATTTTCTTACCGTTGATTTAGTTGGTGCAAAATTAATGGTTTACCGACAATAGAACTTCTTACATTGCTAATTCAACGGTGAAAAGTTGGTGGAATCACATGAAATTTGGTGCATGCACATCTTAGATGATGATGGTGGTGGATGCCGATCGTCGGAAAAAATGGTGGAGATTGTATTTTTTCGATGCCATAGAAGGAAATCTCCTCATATGGCATCTTTCCTCCGTTATTCTCTAATAATAATATATGGACAAAGTATATATGGTTGTTGATACCTAACCTTCCCATGTACCCAAGTTCATAAATAAATAAATATAGGATCATCTCTTGCTTGTCGATAACAAAAGTCTTGTTTTGACTAAAATTCTTTTTGCATTCTTTGATATAAAACCTTCACGCATAACCATTACCAACAATAACAATAATGAGCTTGAGATCATTTGCAAGACAACATGGTAGTTTTACAACAGACCACGCCATATGATAGAATTTTACCTCCTAGATGGTCCATTTTACACCACTTATATTTGTTGGATATTTTATATGGAAAATAATAAATTTATTCTACACTATTAAATAATTATGCTGAATTATGGTCAACTATATTATTGATCTATTTAATTTGATTACCATAAATATTTTGATGCCTATTATTACAAATTAATGAGTCTTTTTTATGGGTGTAACAAGTGTTTTGAAAATAGGTTTTAATTGGAGATTTGTTACCTTTATATATGGATTCCATCCTCCCTAACACATCTATTTATACTATTATATATGAATTGGGAAAAGAAAAAAAACTATTTCTTCATCTTCTCATAAACTATTATCTCCATTTTCTAGTTATCAAAATCTACAAAATCATTATTTTCATATATATTGGTTTTGGGCATTGGCCTGCAACATGAGGTTCTTCTCTCAATGGTCGCGACACGTCGAGAACACCGGTAGATAAAGGTTTGTACTGCTAAGGGGCACATCTGTCTAGGCTAGCCGTCCGAGACCGGCGATATGTCTTTTAATTTTTAGGGCAGTGTATTTGCACGTCTACATCAGGCCGGTAATATCTTTCAATTTATTTTAATTTATGATTTTATATTTAACAAATAATTTAAAGATATAGAGACAAAATATCTTACAATATTCTCGCTGTGAGCATAGGTGTTTAAAAATTGTTTATTTATCTGTGTTATAGAGGTTATCGGCATGTTTACCTACTGAATTTTTTACTGAATATTTATTAACTGGTTAAAAATTGTTTATTTGATTGGTTATCAGCAGTAGTGAGCAGAGGTGTCACGTTTTCCATGCACATATGTGTGTATGCGGGTGAGTATGATCATGGACAAGGTGTCAAACTGGCACCAACGGAAGTTAGTGCAAGGTTGCTATGATATCACTTGACGCGGCCGAGATTGGTGATGGGGAGGGGCCGATGTCGCCGAGACGATAGCTGAATCCACAAAGGATCTGAATCCACAACTTCAAACCATAAAGCTAACTCGAATCCTCAAGGGTTCGAATCCATGAATGATAATCCGAATTCTCCGAATTGAAGAAAACTTCAATTTTATTTATTATCAAAATCTTGAGAAAACGATAGACTAAAGCGCTGAAAACCCCCCTCGTTTTCGCATGAAAAGCAGGAAACCATCCTAAACTCAAAAAACATGTCGCTTTATCCCGAAAAATTAACATCGTCAATTTATTTGTATATGCTTCCCAAAATACCCCTTAAGCCTTTCTTTCCAAATTTCCTCTTTTCTCTTCTCTAAATCTTTTGGATTTCTAATTTCTTCTCAAAATCTCTAATTTAAATCATCGCTTATCTTGTCTCTTTTTCTCCAAAAAGTGAGCATGTGATGAGGCTCGATATCAGTGACTCACCAGATGCTGACACGTTGCAGATGACGTGTCCCAGAACCTACAAGAAAGGATCAAGAACTTCAGTTAGGGTCACACCATGGGCCCACGGCCCGAGGAGTATCCTGACCTTCTGTGGCCTTCCAGACCACCCCCGGCTCGCCGCCGAGCTATCACAGAACCAAGATGCCTTGGCCTCCCGCCCGTGGTCGAGCCTCCCGCCCGTGGTCGAGCCTCCCGCCGAGCTCATCTTCCTCGGTCTCACCAACCGACCCGCAGCGCTGATCACAGGCGCCTCCGCCATGGCTCCGCCAATCTCGCCATGCGCGAGATATCCGCCGTCTACGATCTCGTATTCTACGCCATCACGATCCCCTATTAACAAGCCTGTCTCGTCATTAATGCGGGATCCCGCCTATCACGCGGGCGTGGCGCCAGGGGCGTAACGGCCGGCGTGATTCTCGCGCCCACCTGCCCATTGTCGTCGCTATATAAACCTCTCTCTCAGACGATCGAGATAAGCCATTTTTTACTCCACTAGTTCGTCACTCTGCCAAAATACCCCGTCTAACTTGATCTTCGGAGGGTCCTCGGTGGCACGACCACCCCGGGACTTCTTTGAAGGTAGCTCGGCCTCAATCACACAAAACCCATTTAGATCCACACGCTTCAGGAGTCAACCATCTAACTCAGTCTCAGCCGTCCATCAGCGCTTGTAGCAGATCAACAGAAAATAACATCTGAAGGAGATCTTGAGATCCATCAGTTGGCGTCGTCTGTGGGAAGCTAGTTCCACTCAACCAAAAGCTCATATTCCGATCTCGACTACAATGGAAAGCCGTCACCGCGACAATCCAAGCACCAGCCGTCGACCTCCCTATAGTGGAGACGAGGGAGAATCTCCTCCTCCACCGAACGTCATTCACGCCCTATCCACTCGGATAGATCAACTCACATCCGTTGTGGATGCGCTCGTCCGTGTCCAACCGGCCGGGCAGGCTCCCCAGGTCGCCGCTCCCCAGGTCGCCGCTCCCCCTCTGTAGAACCAGGACCCCTACAGAGGGAGAGAAGACCCTGCCCGCGTTGGCACGTCCGATTACCGCCTCCCTGTCTCCGGCGGCCACAGATCCCTCGGGCCGACGTATTCAATGGCCCGGTGGGCGCCGCACAGTTTCACTCCGAGGTCTTACGCCAGAGCGCCTCGCTCCGAGCCCCATCGCGCCCATGTCCCTCCCGAGGAGGTGTCGGTCAGCTCGCCTGCGCCCAGGCATGATCGGCACCCCCTCCCTCGACGGGGTCGTGCACATGGGATTCGCCACGGTAGCTCAAAAATGACCTCGCCAGGAGACCTAAGGAACGTCATTGAACGAAATCGGGGTCGTGGCCAGGCAAAGGTCTTCGGCAGCAGAGGCTAGAAATCAGAGTATGCCGACTCATCGGGGTACCACGGCCGACTTGACGCCCTCGAAAAGAAGATCAAAGGTATGCATCGGGAAGGTCGTCATTCGAGCGACGGGGCTAAATACGCCGCCAACTCGCTCACTAAGCCCTCACCAATAAGCCATTGAGCAGTAACCCTGCTCGGTCCATTCTTAGCAGGCCTCCCAATGCCCTCCCGCTCTAAGGATCAAAGCCCTCACCAAGAAGCAACCGGGCAGTGACCCTGCTCAGTTATCCCTGGCGGGTAATTTCTTACCCACCGACGCTAAGGATCAAAGCCCTCACCATGAGACAACCGGGCAGTAACCCTGCTCGGTTATCCCTAACTGGTAATTCCTTACCCACCGACGCCACGGATCCAAGCCCTCACCAAGAGGCCACTGAACAGCTATCCTGCTCGGTCCATCCTCGGCTGGTAATTTCTTACCTACCGACGCTAAGGATCTAAGCCCTCGCCAAGAGGCCACTGAACAGCAACCCTGCTCGGTCCATCCTTAGTAGGCCTCCCAATGCCCTCCCGCGCTAAGAATTAAAGCCCTCACAAAGAGGCAACCGGGAAGAGACCCTGCTCGGTTATCCCTGGCTGGTAATTTCTTACCTACTGACGCTAAAGACTTAAGCCCTCACCAAGAGGCCACTGAGCAGCAACCCTGCTCAGTCCATCCTTAACAGGCCTCCCAATGCCCTCCCGCGCTAAGGATCAAAGCCCTCACCAAGAGGCAACCGGGCAGTGACCCTGCTCGGTTATCCCTGGCTGGTAATTCCTTACCCACCAACGCCAAGAATCAAAGCCCTCACCAAGAGGCAACCGGGCAGTGACCCTGCTCGGTTATCCCTGGCTGGTAATTCCTTACCCACCGACGCCAAGGATCCAAGCCCTCACCAAGAGGCCACTTGTCACGCTCCGCTTCCCAAAATATGGGATACGAGGGGTGACTAGGCCAGCCATGCTCCTACGGTCAGGGAATAATCCCGCCGTAGTCGCACTTCGGCTTCTAGCATTACATGGTAGTCAATATACAGTACTTGAGTAAACGAAAATCACGGTTCACAACTTTATTACATTGCAAATAAAAGAGTTCGAGATACATTTATTTTGCAGAATAAAAATAAACTAACCAACTAAACAAGTGCTGAAAGCAAAGGAAATAGCACAGATGATGCGGTCTAGACCTCCGCGATCTCGAATGACAGGTCCTGCTCCTGGGCTGGATCCACTTCGTCCTCTGAGCATGCAGACTCAAGTCGTCAGGGCGACACATATAGCAATAAATATATATATAATGGGTATGCAATATTATTGAACATGAGAAGTACAATAAAATGCAGAACATGAGTATAATAAATATCAACTGAATATGCATGGTGCAATATGGGTATCATGTCGGTAAACCAGGTAATGCGTATGTCGCTACTTAACGGTCACTAAGTCAATGAAATCAATTGGTGGAAAGGATGCCCGTGTTTAACAAGGGTCTCGTGCATACCCGAGACTACGGTCCACTGTGCCCGAAACATAACCCTGTCAGCCGTGCCGCTAGGCCCACGACCTAATATGTGTGTGTGTGTGTGTATGTCACTAATAGCGAATGATCATCCTCTAAATCACTGTACCTCGCTAAATACGAGTTCAATTCCATCTTGATTTCCCCGTTCCCCAGGTTATAATATGCATTCAGGTATCAGATAGGTTGTGAACAAATACGTATCGCTGCCACTTTCAATCACTTTTCCACTTATCACTATCACTGTCGTATTTGCCACAACACAATCACTAATGTTGGGGTCAAAAATTGTACCCCGGTTGACCAAGTCAAAGTCAAGGTCAACCCCAAGCCAGGTGGGCCCAAGTCCAGATCAAGTGGGCTCATGCCCGAGTCGAGCCCGAACATGAAGCGGCCGGCCTTCCCCATACTGAAATAAAAAATCATGTAATAAATAATTTTGATGTAATTTTTTATGCATGAATGGGCATAAAGCCAAATTTTTGTAAAGCCCATGGCTTATGTGCAAAAAGAAATAGCACATGAGACATGGGATGGGTAAAATTCCATTTTGTAAATCCCAAGGGGTTATATGTAAATGTGTAAGCCTATATAAGGCAACATGATGATGAATAAAAGGGACAACTTTTCATTCTCTAAAAACTCTAGGGTTTTTGTGTCTCCTTCTCCTTCCTCAAGATTATAAACCTTCTCCCTTCTTTTGAATTAAATCAAGAGTTTTGCTCTTCCTTTTTCAAAACTAAATAGTTTTTCACCATAAAACCCACAAAGGGGAGCTCAGATCTTCCATTAGATCTCAAAAAGGGGGAGATTTTTTAAATCTCACCCCCTTTTTCTCCAAGATCTGGCCAACCGAGAGGAAGAAGAAGGAGTCGCATCTCCAAAGATCCCATTTTGGGAAAGATCCAAGGCTCAGGGGAGAAGAAAGGGGGTCTCTTGAGCATTTACAAAGATTTCTTGGAGTTTAACTCCATAAATTAAAGTTTCTGGGAGTTTAACTCCATAAAAAAAAGTCTTTCTTTCTACGAGTTCAACTCCAAAGGTCAAATCGGGAGCACATCTCCCAGTGCAGGGACAAAATCCCTTTTTCTGTTGACGCCTAGCGCCCACGTGCCAAGCACGTGGGGCGATGGCGCCCAGGGCCCATAGCGCTGGCGAGCACGTGAGGCGCCCAACGTCCAGAGCACTAGCGCCTACGTGCCGAGCACGTGAGGCGCCAGCGCCCAGCGCCTGCGTGCCACGCACGTGAGGCGCTGGCCCCCACGCATCCTTTGGACGCTTTTTCCCCTTTTTATATATATGTATATATGTTTATATAGATAGATACACACGCACTCCACGACACTGTCCCTGTTAGAAAAAATTTCTAACGGAACGCTGTCCCGCACCCCGCAGGGGGGCTGCTAGCCCCCTTGACCCCCAGCCCGCTATCCGGGTAGCGGGACCCCCGTAAAAACTCTGCGAGGCCCCCGATAATCCAAAACCCCTTCAAAACACAACACTGCACATTGAGTTCGCATGACCAGTTTAACCCGTTAATCGGAAGTTCCCTCGCTCCAAAAGCCGAGGGGTAATTAACGGCAGCTTAGTCCGCGGCTGCCGGAGATTTGGATCCCCACAATCAATAAACCCCAGCCTACCCTAGGCAGGGTGAATCTGTAATGCGCCTGACAAGCGCGCGCATATTCCCATCTCAATGGGGTGATGAAAAACACCCTACAAATTCTGGCACGCCCGGTGGGACCTTATCTCTCCTCCCATATTTCGGGTTAAACGTTCATGCGAACTCAATCAATATACATATCTATATTTATACTAAAATAACGCTCTTTCATGCAGGTTTTCAAGCAATCACTTCTCAATAATGTCTCCAAAAATGAACTCAGCTCTCATCTCCTACACGATGAAGATGGACGTCAGGACAGTCCTCCTGGACAGTCTCGGGCGACAATGGGAGGAGCCGCCGCTATCATTTGGCTCTATTCTGTTCATGTCAGCTAATGCCGTCCCTGCTCTTCAAGCTCCGGTAACTGACAAACCGGCCTCGAAAGGCAAGAGGCCAAATGTGGTAGTCTCGTGGGCGCCACAACCCAGACGCGATTCGGTGTTCAAACGGCTCTCCATGGCCCCAGCTGGGGGCAAAACCGTCAGAACAAAAGAAGTTGCCAGACGTCGCGGGCAAGCCCAGGCGATACCTTCGACGGACACGCGGGCGGATGTTTTCTCAAGCATCCCCATCACTCGGCCTATGGCGGCTTCCCGAAGAGCAGAAGCCTACCAAGCGCTCAAGGCAGAAAAGCTGAGACAGAAGCGGCTCAGATATAGAGCCAACAAAAGGGCTAGGGCTCATACTAGGCTGAGTTTCATGAAGCTCCAAGAACGGGGTTACCCCGCCGAAAATAAAGAGATGGCTGGATATGTGGTCCATACTGTCTATATGGTCGGACATGAAGAAACGAACCCTCCTATACTTCACAGCTATGGTAATGATATGGTGGAGGCTACCCAACGTCGACTCGGTCTAAATGATGAAGAGCTCTCTCAGGCCGATAAGCCAAAAGAGCCCGGGGTTCCTGCGGAATTGAGCTAAGGCAATAAGGATGACCCGGTTGTCATAACCGGAACTACAGAACAAGTATTATCCCGATGGCTTCAGAGGCAGCTTCAGGACAGGGATGAGAAGTTAGCCAAGGTACAGGCTAAGGTCGACGAATTGGCAAACGTCGCAGCAGATCTCGCGACCCAAGTCGCCCGATTGCAATTATAGCAGAATCAAATTTTGGTTCATGAGCCAGGGATTGATACCCGGAGGCAGCCAACTGATACCCCCTTCAGCCTAAGAGCAGAGCGCCTTCGCGAAAAACGGCCGCAATCAGCCTCCAGTCCCTCCGATACATATACCGAAGGGGAATCGCCTCTGAAAGAGAAACTAGATAAGCTATATTCCTTCAAAAGGGACAAAGTCCATAAGATATTCAAGGACGCCCTAAGAAACGGTCTACAACTGCCAGAATCAAAGAGGCCGCAAGAAGCGAATATGACCGACGACCCAAAATATTGCCCCTATCATAGAGTGATAGGTCATGCCATTGAGGACTGCTTCGTCTTCAAAGATTGGGTCGAAAAGCAATACAAGACGGGAGAGATAGAACTGTCTAAAGGCGCGTTAGCAAACAGTCAAGCTGTGACCGCCGATGTCATACAAATGGAGACCGGAGCCCTTCGGGAACCTGATTCTCTCAGTCATGTGCCATTATCTAAAAAGGGCGAACTAAAGACTGATCGGCATCAAGGACCAGCATCGGTAAAGGCACCTACTCCATTGGAGAGAAAGAAGAAGGTATACTCCTTCAGAAGGGATGAAGTTCGCAAAATATTCGCGGATGCCTTGAACAACGGTCTGCAACTGCCTGTTCCGAAGAGGCCACATGAAATGAATATGACCGGCGATCCCATATACTGCCCATATCATAGAATAGTGAGTCATACCATCGAAGACTGCTATATTTTTAAAGATTGGGTGGAGAATCAATACAAACTTGGGAAAGCCCCACAGTCGTCAGATGTACCGACAAGCCACAGAGCTACGGTCATCAACACAACTCCACCAAGATCAAAGTTCAAGGAGCTGGGATAAGCAAGCTGACCACCACATCTTTAAACTGGGAATGATAGACCTCTAAGTCTTTAAACTGGGAACCGCTGACCACCATGTCATTAAACTGGGAACAGTCGACCACTAAGTCGTTAAACTGGGGATGTAAAAATGTGTAAATAAAAAATATATATATGTATATATATATATAAATAAATAAAAAGCCGAAATGATGGGGCAACTCGCAATAAAAATCAGCGAGTAAAAATAAAAATGAAAATAAAGCCGAAATGATGGGGCAACCGCGAATAAATAACCGAAATGATAGGGCAATCGCGACCTTCGCGATAAGAAAAGCTGAAATGATAGAGCAATCGCAGTAAAAAAATGGCGAATGATGAGTCGCTCCCGGTACCATATTCCAGTGCAATGATGCAGACGCCAATCAAAATTTCAAAACTCTGAATGTCTCAAACGGCGAATGATGAGTCGCTCCTGGTACCATATTCTAGTGCAGCGATGCAGACGCCAATAAAAATTCAAATTTCCAAAATTCTCCCGGCCCTACGGTTGGTCCCTAAGTTGACCACCGTATACAATCCACGGGCTCAAATAATTCTCATCATACCCATGCCCCACCGCAACCACCAGTTACGCGGCTAGTCTCCACCCTCGGAATTATGCTCCATTTGGAAAGACCCACTCATGTGTCCTCACGATACATGAGGAGAACAAACCTTCGTGGGATCCTTACGACTCACAAAGGAAAAATACACTTGGGAGTCCCCACGACTCCTAAGGAGAAAGTACACCTACGAGATCCTTTCGACTCGTAAAGAGAACATGCTTTTATGGGACCCTTACGGCCCATAAAATTGAAAAGCCTTAGGTGATAGGGATCTAAACCTGTCTCCTAAACCATCGCTCCCCAACAGGAAAAGGCAAATGATGAATTGCTCCTGGCACATGTGCTTCAATGTTAGCAACGCTGATGCCGACCCCTACCCCAAAATTCCAAGCTTCCGATCCGATAGACCCCTAAGTCTTTAAACTGGGAACAGATGACCGCTAAGACGTTAAAATGGGCACAATAGACCCCTAAGTTTTTAAACTGGGAACAGATAACCGCTAAGTCGTTAAATTGGGCACAATAGACCCCTAAGTCTTTAAACTGGGAATAGATGACTGCTAAGTCGTTAAACTGGGCACAATAGACCTCTAAGTCTTTAAACTGGGAACAGATGACCGCTAAGTCGTTAAACTGGGCACAATAGACCGCTAAGTCTTTAAACTAAGAACAGATGACCGCTAAGTCGTTAAACTGGAAACAGATGACCGCTAAGTCGTTAAACTGGGCATGATAGACCTCTAAGTCGTTAAACTGGAAACAAATGACCTCTAAGTCGTTAAACTGGAAACAGATGACCCCTATGTCATTAAACTGGGAACGAGGGAAATCCACCCATGTGTCCTCACGATGCATGAAGAGAACAAAACTTGCGAGATCCTCTCGACTCGTAAGAAAACACCTTCGTGGGATCCTTACGACTCACAAAGGAAAAACACACTTGGGAGTCCTCACGACTCCTAAGGAGAAAATGCGCCTACGGGATCCTTACGACTCGTAGGGAGAAAATGCTTTTATGGGAACCTTACGGCCCATAAAATTGAAAAGCCTTAGGTGATAAGGATCTAAACCTGTCCCCTAAGCCATCGCTTCCCAATAAGCAAAGGCAAATAATGATTCACTCCTGGTACTATATTCCAGTGTAGCGGTGCTGATGCCGACCCAAAAACCAATTCCCAAATTCTCCCGGGCAAATGATGAGTTGCTCCTGACATTATTCCAGTTCAGCAATGCAGATGCCGACAAAAAAAATCCCCAAATCCTCTCATGGCAAATGATGATTCGCTTCTGGTACCGTATTCCAGTGTAGCGGTGCTGATGCCGACCCAAAAACCAATTCCTAAATCCTCCCGGGGCAAATGATGAGTTGCTCCTTGTATTATTCCAGTGCAGCAATGTAGATGCCGAAAAAAAAAATCCCCAAATCCTCTCATGGCAAATGATAATTCGCTTCTGGTACCATATTCCAGTGTAGTGGTGCTGATGCCGACCCAAAAACCAATTCCCAAATCCTTCCGGGGCAGATGATGAGTTTCTCCTGGCATTATTCCAGTGCAGCAATGCAGATGCCGACAAAAAAAATCCCCAAATCCTCTCATGGCAAATGATGATTCGCTTCTGGTACCATATTCCAGTGTAGCGATGCCAATGCCAACCCAAATCAAACCAACAAACTCTGCGGCGGAATCATGCTTCGTCCCAGAATATACCCCGTATCGAAATCATGCTTCGCCTCGGCGTATTTGCCTTCCCTGTCGGAATTATGCTTTGACTCGGAATCAACCAGCGACACTCCATGCCGGGGACAAGTCGAACAGCGACACTCCGTGCCGGGGAAAAGTTGATCAGCAACACTCCGTGCCGGGGATAAGTCGAACAGCGACACTCTGTGCCGGGGACAAGTCGATCAGCGACACTCCATGCCGGGAACAAGTCGAACATCAGCGACACTCCGTGCTGGGGACAAGTCGATCAGCGACACTCCATGCCGGGGACAAGTCGAACAGCGACACTCCATGCCGGGAACAAGTCGATCAGCGACACTCTGTGCCGGGGACAAGTCGAACATCAGCGACATTCCGTACCGGGGACAAGTCGAACAGCGACACTCCGTGCCGGGGACAAGTCGAACAGCGACACTCTGTGCCGGGGACAAGTCGATCAGCGACACTCTGTGCCGGGGACAAGTCGAACAACCAGTAACTCTCCGCGGCGGGGACAAGTCGATCAGCGATACTCCATGCCGAGGACAAGTTGAACAACCAGCGACACTCAGTGCCGTCGACCGTCCATGTCGTAAAAAGGGCAGTGCAGGCATCCGACAAAGAGGGAACCAAATCACTACGGGCCAGGGAAACGTCTACCATGGACACTCCATCTTGGAGACGCGTCAAGCGTCGACCGTCCATGTCGTAAAAAGGGCAGTGCAGGCTTCCTACAAAGAGGGAACCAAATCACTCCGAGCAAGGGAAACGTCTACCACGGACACTCCGTCTCGGAGACGCGTCAAGTCGACCGTCCATGTCGTAAAAAGGGCAGTACATGCTTCCTACAAAAAGCGAACCAAATCACTCCGGGCCAGGGAAATATCTACCACGGACACTCCGTCTCGGAGATGCGTCAAGCGTCAACCGTCCATGTCGTAAAAAGGGCAGTGCAGGCTTCCCACAAATCGGGAACCAAATCGCTCCGGGCCAGGAAAACGTCTGCCACGGACACTCCGTCTCGGAGACGCGTCAAGCGTCGACCGTCCATTTTGTAAAAAGGGCAGTGCAGGCTTCCTACAAAGTGGGAACCAAATCGCTCCGGGTCAGGGAAACGTCTACCATGGACACTCCGCATCAGAAACGCAAACGTCGACCGTCCATGTCGTAAAAAAGGCAGTGCATCCTAAAAAGTGGGAACCAAAGCAAGTCGCCTCCATGCGAAAGAATATCCATCAATTTCATGCACACGACCAACATATGTGGTGTGCATTTATTGATGGGGGCACTTTGTTAGGATCGAAAATTGCACCCCGGTTGACCAAGTCAAAGTCAAGGTCAACCCCAAGCCAGGTGGGCCCAAGTCCAGATCCAGTGGGCTCATACCCGAGTCGAGCCCGAACATGAAACGGCCGGCCTCCCTAATGCTGAAATAAAAAATCAAGTAATAAATAATTCTGATATAATTTTTCATGCATGAATGGGCATAAAGCCAAATTTTTTTTTGTAAAGCTCATGGCTTATGTGCAAAAAGAAATAGCACATGAGACATGAGATGGGCAAAATGCCATTTTGTAAAGCCCAAGGGGCTATATATAAATGTGTAAGCCTATATAAGGCAACATGATGATGAATAAAAGGGACAACTTTTCATTCTCTAAAAACTCTAGGGATTTTGTGCCTCTTTCTCCTTCCTCAAGGTTCTAAACCTTTTCCTTTCTTTTGAATTAAATTAAGGGTTTTACTCTTCCTTTTCCAAAACTAAATAGTTTTTCACCATAAAACCCATAAAGGGGAGTTCGGATCTTCCATTAAATCTCAAAAAGGGGGAGATTTTTTAAATCTCACCCCCTTTTCACCAAGATCTGGCCAACCGAGAGGAAGAAGAAGGAGACCCATCTCTAAAGATCCCATTTTGGGAAAGATCCAAGGCTCAGGGGAGAAGAAAGGGGTTCTCTTGAGCATTTATAAAGATTTCTTGGAGTTTAACTCTACAAATTAAAGTTTCTGGGAGTTTAACTCCATAAAAAAAGTCTTTCTTTCTAGGAGTTCAACTCCAAAGGTCAAATCGGGAGCACAGCTCCCAGTGCAGAGACAAAGTCCCTTTTTCTGTTAACGCCCAGCGCCCGCGTGCCAAGCACGTAGGGCGCTGGCGCCCAGAGCCTAGAGCGCCCGCGTGCCGAGCACGTGAGGCGCCCAGAGCCAAAAGCGTTAGCGCCCACGTGCCGAGCACGTAAGGCGCCCAGCGTCCAGAGCACTAGCGCCCACGTGCCGACACGTGAGGCGCCCAACGCCCAGAGCGCTAATGCCCACATTCCGAGCACGTGAGGCACCTGTGTAATGTTTTGAAAATCGTTTCGGTGAAATTTCGGAAAATTGGTAAAATAAGGGGGTTTTCTGTAAAAAGTCAAAATACAAATATTTTTATTATAAAATTAAATATACATATTCTAGCTATGTAATTGCTAGTATTTGGTGTTTATTGAGCCACTGGTGAAATTTCAAATTTTCTGAAAATTTTTCCGAAATTAATTATTTTAATATTATTTTAAGCCGTCACTAATACATTTAATTAGGGAAAATTACAAACTGGAATGAGTTGAAACAAATTTTGTGCATCATAACACATTAAACAAAATTTTAACATGTTGTTTCTGAAACAAAATGGTTTGCCAAAACGGTTTAGAAAATATCGAAGAAAAAGGGCTTAATTAGTGAATTTAGTGTAAATGGATGTTTGGGGTATAGTATTTATCATTTTTCATCACCCCACTCCCATACCCACACTCACACACCCCCATTTTTCCTTCCCCTTGGCTGAATTCAGCAGCCCCCCCTCAATTTTCCCCACTTGTTTTGCAAAAGAAAAGAAAAGAAAAGAAAAGAAAATGATAGAAGTAAAAGGTGGACTTTGACTTTTCTTCTCATTTTCTCCACCTCACTCTCTCTCCTCCCTCCCCCCCCCCCCCCCACATTTCCTGGCCGAAATTCCAGGCCCTAAATAGCAGCCCTCTCCCCTCTTCTTCCCTCATTTTTTCCCTCAAAAAAATTCACCAATTTCCATCAAAATCTAAACTAAAATTCAAAACAAAGCCCTACCCATTTTCCCTCATCTCCTTTAACATGGATCTTGGTGCAAGGATTTCAAATTAGAGGTCTAGATTTTAATTTTGATCATGGTTTGTGAGGTATAACTTTTGACCCATTGTTCAATTGTTGGTTTAAATTCCTTAATGTAGCTTATTAGGTGCTTAATTATGGTTTAATTGAAAGATGTGGGTTTTCAAGAGAAAGTTTAGATTAGGGTTTGTGAAAATCTAGATAGGGTTTTGTGTTGTGAGACTATGGTTATAGGATGTATTTAACATATCAATGTTATGCTAAATCAAATTAAGTTGCTAGTTTGCATTTTTGTTGATTTAAATTGTGATAATTATATAAATTGCAAACTAGGTTTTTAAAATATTTATATTTTGGTGAGATAAAATTCTAATTAAGCTTACATGTCATTATAAATATTATATTGAGTGGTTTAATGCCTTTGGTTCATGCAAAACCAAGCGTAGTGGTTGTTTTGTGTATTTTTAGTTGAAATTGTTAAAATTAGATAAATTGCAAAACTAGAATTTTTAGTTTTATAAGAATTGATGAGATTAAATTTTTGGAATGGGTTGAATGACTTATTTAAGATGTTTAATAAGAATTATGGCCGCTAGATTTGTTTAAACATCGAGTTTTGCACTAAAACGGGTAATATTTGCTTGCTAGATTTTCGGAAAAAGGGCTTTTAAAGTGAGTTTGGGGTTTTTGTGAATTTTAACCTATTTTATATTATAATTAGTGTTCGTGATTGCGCAAATGAGTGTGTTTGGGTTTTTCTCGATAGTTTGACGTTTGTACATCGATATCGAGAGTTGGTTTGGCTATTCTTGCATGCGTAGAAGATAGGTTTTGACCTATGCGTGATACGCGTGCCGATTTGATTTTCGTATGCCGTTTTGATTTCGAATTTGGTTTTAATGCAATACGGTGCGTTATGACATGTAGGTACCCCATGTGGACTTCGAGACGACAAGCAAGCGCGTGGCGACGTCGGCACCGGCGAGCGAGGACCAGGTGAGTAGATTTATATCTACGGGGAGAAGTCGGGTGGATGGCGTATAGCACCCCCGCAGTTCGTGGTGATGTATACAAATACATATACAAACATATATATTGGTTATATATTGTTGAGTTTAGTGATGATAAAGATAGATTTTAGGTGTGATTGGATAGGTTTAGTGTTGCGGGACCCTAGAGTAGAGGTTGCACCACATTTACACACACACACCCATACTTGCATACATCCTTCTTTCATATGTGCTTATATGGGGTTATATTGTTATATGTTCATATGGGTATGGGACTATGTGTTCACATACTGGATTTGAGGATAGTATTTAGGATTTGAGATGAGTCGATAAGATTTGATTGAGACCGCGAGAACGGTGATATGGCAGGATTCGTACTTGAGGTGCGTCCTGATATTATAGCGGATCTTGGGACGACGATACATGTGAATAGTATTATACATTGAATGGTTGACATGTGATCGTGATATGAGATAAGATATTATGATATTCATAATAGGTCGCATTAGGCGATGTATACCTCTTTATGACGATATATGATGATGATATCGGTTTGTTTGAGGCTGTAGATCAGCAGTCAGATCATGACTATATTGATGATATTAGTATCGTACTAGACGTAGATCAGTACCCAGATTATGATCTTGGATAAAGAGGATACCAGATGAATAATTTGATGAATGAGATATTGACCCGTACCCAGATTTGGGGATGCCGTACGACGGATTTACGTACGAGCTATATATTGATGTCTGATCCGCACTCTTGACTTGGGAGTAACTGATTATAGATATGGTATCGAATGTGATATTATCGAGGCAGGATCACCGACTATATATGTATATGTATATGTATATATGTATATGTATATGTATATGTATATGTATCGACTCAGATGTTAGGCGGTTTCCTTACCTTGAGTTAGCCTATTAGCTTAGCCCTATAGTTTAGTATAGTTGTATGACTCATATTACATTAAATGCAGATTTGTTATCATTGTGTCTAGTATTTAGCTCGAGTAACTGATTATAGATATGGTATCAAATGTGATATTATCGAGGCAGGATCACCGACTATATATATATATATATATATGTATATATATATATATATGTATATATATATATGTATATGTATATATATATATATATGTATATGTATATGTATCGACTCAGATGTTAGGCGGTTTCCTTACCTTGAGTTAGCCTGTTAGCTCAGCCCTATAGTTTAGTGTAGCTGTATGACTCATATTACATTAAATGCAGATTTGTTATCATTGTGTCTAGTATTTAGCTCCCGCTCATTATTGCTGTTCACTCCGCATCGCATGCTTATATTATGTTTCATATTCTATTGTTGATATCATGTTGTTAGGACATCGGCACCATTACCGATGACGCGTATGTACCACATACACTTACTTGCCGGCTCACACACATCTTCAACGGTAATTGCCATGTCACAAACACTTTAGAAAATACTATTTCATTTGACGTAGGTTGTTAGATAATAGTTTAGACATGATATTAGTATACTTGCCTTATATACTAGTTTAGACATTGTAGTTATTATTTGCTACTTCATGCATGTTATTATTCATTGTTATGCCGCATTCATGAATTTTATGTCTATATTCACTGTTTACATGCTATTGAGGATTTGGATTCTGATTTCCATAAGATTTTATGGATTTGGGGGGAAACCGCAAAACTTATATAAACTTCTTTTTTTCTCTTTTAAATAAAAAAAGTGCGGTTTTCCCATGATGTATGAGTCGTCCACCATGAGTTTGATGATGGATTTCGAGACCCGAGTTCGAGGAGTGGAGGAACCGTTTCGGGTACATGGTGGATCCGGTGCGGTACCCCGGGGCAAGAGGATCGCAGATGATGGCGTTGAGCCTGGCAGGAGAGCGCTACCGACTGGTGATTTTACCCGACGCGTCGGATATCCGGAGGATACCGTCGTGGTCTTGAGATGGATGGTAGGAGCCGGTCTGGACTGACGGCGTCCTAGATATTGAGATTGAGACATTGACATTTCGAGATATTGAGGTACTAAGATTTGATGATACAGGCCAGTCCGGATAGCCGGAGCCTGAGATTTTGAGACATTGAGATTTATGTTTTGTGTCGATGCTAGACACTGTTTATGCTGATTTCATGATGATACCTCATTTTAAAAATACAAAGGAAATCTTACTAAATTATGAAAGCAGTTTCTTTAGTACATGTATTCTGTTTTCATGCATTCATACATCATCCATATGATATATTGCTCCCTGAGTCACTGACACGGGCACGTGGGATTACACTTGGGTTAGATATTTACCCTAGCCATTGTTATAGGCTGCTGGTTATATATTTGAGAATATATTATGATCGTTGACCTAGGATTACGTTGTTCATGCGGTTTCTGTTCGTAGATGTTTTCTACTCACGAGTTGGCAACTCACCCCCGTTGTGCCACAGTTTCTTGCAGATTTTGCCGTACAGATTTCACTACGGCTTTGCTGGCACTGCTTCTCGGGTGACTTGCTAGTAGGTGGGTTTATTGGTATCGTACCCATCATATTACTTGTATAATATTATTCAGTTGTATCTAGTAAATTCCATCAACCAAACATGTATTTATTTTAAGATAGAGACCAGTGATGTTATTCTTTCGACCTTAGAGTCGCGCGTTATATTTCTGTGGATTTCTCGTTGTTTTGAGTTTCCTTTTGAGTTTTGATCCTCGCCCTTGGCGTTGTATATTATATTGCTTATGTGGTTGTGACCATCCATTGACGAAGAGCTAGCTCCCGCTTGGGGATGCCTTTTATTGATTTCGTATACTATTCATGTTGTATCCCGTTTGGGAGCCAGTATTTACAAAGGAGACTCTGCCGAAATTTTCAGGAAATATTTGATGTTTTTAAAAACGCATAATTCGGCTTATGCTATTAAAACTACTTGATTTAAATTGGTTTTCCTTCACTCTACTACTTTTCTTGGTTTGGATTTCTGGGTTTTCGGCTTACTTAGATTACGTACGCCTCGAGACGTTTCGTAGTTTAAGTGCCGGTCATGTTCCGTACTTTCGGGACGTGACAGCCTGCGTGCCACGCACGTGAGGCGCTAGCCCCCACGCGTCCTTTGGACGCTTTTTCCCCTTATATATATATGTAGGGTGTTTTTCGTCACCCCATTGAGATGGGAATACGCGCGCGCTTGTCAGGCGTACTACAGATTCCCCCTGCCTAGGGTAGGACGGGGTTTAATGATTATGGGGATCCGAATCTCCGGCAGCCGCGGACTAAGCTGCCGTTAATTACCCCTCGCCTTTGGGGCGAGGGAACCTCCGATTAATGGGTTAAACTGGTCATGCGAACTCAATGTGCGGTGTGCGTGTGTTTTGTTTGAAAAGAGGGTTTGGATATATCGGGAGCCACGCAGAGTTTTTACGGGGGTCCCGCTACCCGGATAGCGGGCTGGGGGTCAAGGGGGCTAGCAGCCCCCTTGCGGGGCTCGGGGCAGCGCCCCGGCCCAAAAAAATTTTTGAGGGGGAGAGTGTTGGGGAGTATGTGTACATTTGTATACATATGTATATATATATATATATACATGCATATATATATGAATAAAGGGGAAAAAGACATCCAAAGGATGCGTGGGGCCAACGCCTTGAGCGCCGTGCGTTTAGGTAATGTGCGCTCAGGCGCAAGCGCGCCACGTGTCGGCACGTGGGCGCTTTGCGCAAGAGCGCTGCGCGCAGGTGCGCAAGCGCGCGCGCGCCACGTGTCGGCACGTGGGCGCTTTGCGCAAGAGCGCTGCGCGCAGGAGCGCAAGCGCGCGCGCGCCACGTGTCGGCACGAGAGCGCTTTGCGTGCTTGCGCAAGCGCGCAGGTGCGCAAGCGCGCGCGTGCGCCACGTATCGGCAGGCGGGCGCTTTGCGCACTTGCGCAAGTGCGCAAGCGCGCGCGCCACGTGTCGGCACGCGGGCGCTTTGCGCACTTGCGCTGCGCGCTGGAGCGCAAGCGCGCGTGCCACGTGTCGGCACGCGGGTGCTTTGCGCATGAGCGCTGCGCGCCGGCGAGGATAAGAGGCTTTTAGCCTCGAAAAAAGATTTCTCAAAAGAGAAATCAGAGAGGAGTTGGACTCCTGAATGTGTTTTGGGGTTAATGGAAGGGGTTCTTCTTCTTCCTCCTGTTGTTTGCTGGATCTTGAAGATCAAGGGATGTGAAATGTCAAAATCTCTCTTTTTTGAGATCTGATGGCAGATCTGAGTTCCCCTTAATGGGTTTTGTGGTGGAAAACTATTTAGTTTTGAAAAAGGAAGAGTAAAACTCTTGATTTAATTCAAGAAAAAAAGAAGGTTTTGGAACCTTGAAGAAGGAAGAAAGATCTCAGATCTGAAACTTTTTTTTTTGAGAGAGAAAAAAGTTGTTGGGATATTTCATTATCCTTGCCTTTATAGGCCATATATTTTACACATAGCCCCTTGGGCTTCACAAAATGGCATTTTGCCTATCCCATGGCTCATGTGCCATTTCTTTTTGCACATAAGCCATGGGCTTTACAAAAATTTGGCTTTATGCCTATTTTTCTTACATTTATCCGAAAATAAAATAAAAGAAAATGCAACAAAATTATTTATTACAAAAATTTTATCTTGGCGTGGGGGAGGCCGGCCGCTTCATGTTCGGGCTCGACCCGGGCATGGGCCCACTGGATCTGGGCTTGGGCCCACTTGGCTTGGGGTTGACTTTGATTTTGACTTGGTCAACCGGGGTGTAAATTTTTACCCCAACAAATTGCCCCCCATCAATAAATGCACACCACATATGTGGGTCGTGTGCATGAAATTGATGGATCTTCTTTCACGTGGAGGCGACTTGATTTGGTTCCGGCTTTTTGGGAAGCTGGCACTGCCCTTTTTTACGACATGGACGGTCGTTGCTTGACATGTCTCCGAGACGGAGTGTCCGTGATAGACGTTTTCCGTGGCCCGGAGTTATCTGGTTCCCGCTTTGTAGGAATCCTGCGCTGCCCTTTTTGCAACTTGAACGGTCGGTGCTGCCCTTTTAGCGACTTGGACGGTCGATACTGTCCTTTTAGCGACGTGGACGGTCGGTGCTGCCCTTTTAGCGACGTGGACGGTCGGTTCTGCCCTTTTTGCGACTTGGACGGTCGGTTCTGCCCTTTTTGCGACTTGGACGGTCGGTGCTGCCATTTTTGCGACTTGGACGGTCGGTGCTGCCCTTTTAGCGACGTGGACGGTCGATGCTGCCCTTTTAGCGACGTGGACGGTCGGTTCTGCCCTTTTTGCGACTTGGACGGTCGGTGCTGCCCTTTTAACGATGTGGACGGTCGGTGCTGCCCTTTTAGCGATTTGGACGGTCGGTTCTGCCCTTTTAGCGACGTGGACGGTCGATGCTGCCCTTTTAGCGACGTGGACGGTCGGTTCTGCCCTTTTAGCGACGTGGACGGTCGGTTCTGCCCTTTTAGCGACGTGGACGGTCGATGCTGCCCTTTTAGCGACGTGGACGGTCGGTTCTGCCCTTTTAGCGACGTGGACGGTCGGTGCTGCCCTTTTAGCGACGTGGACGGTCGGTGCTGCCCTTTTAGCGACGTGGACGGTCGGTTCTGCCATTTTAGCGACGTGGACGGTCGATACTTGATTTGACTTGCTCTGCTTCTCGCAATGTCAGGGGTAGACTTGACTTGCTCCGCTTCTTGCGGTGTCGGAGTGGAAGTTGACTTGTTGATTTTTATTTGGGTTGACATCAGCATCGCTATACTGGAATATGGTACCAGGAGCGAATCATCATCTGTCATGGAGAGGATTTTGGGATTTTGGTTTTTGTTTGGCATCTGCATTGCTGCACTGAAATAATGGCAGGAGCAACTCATCATTTGCCCCGAGAGAATTTGAAAATTGATGGCTTAGGAGGCAGGTTTAGATCCCTATCACCTAAGACTTTTCAATTTTATGGGCCGTGAGGGTCCCATAAAAGCATTTTCTCCCTACGAGTCGAAAGGATCTCGTAGGCGTATTTTCTCCATAGGAGTCGTGGGGACTCCTAAGTGTGTTGCTCCTTTGTGAGTCTTAAGGATCTCACGCGGGAATTTTCTCATCTCAAAGTCGAGAGGACTTTGAGAGTGCATTTCATCTTCTTTTCACGAGTTTGCGCCCTTTCAGGTTTTCACAAACTCGTCGGCAGTCCTGCTGTTTTTACTCATGGAGCCCTTTCGGGTTTTCCTCCGTGCCCATTTTGCTTGTGGACATACCTTTTTTTTTTTTTAGTGGGACTTTGAATGTTGTCTCACCGGTAGGACTTAGGAGAGATTGAGATTGTTTTACGCCCGTGGATTGTATACGGTTTTGCAGGATGTATGATCCAGACCGTAGGGCCAGAAAGATTTCAGGGATTTGTTGGCGTCTGCATCGCTGCACTGGAATGTGGTACCAGGAGCGACTCATCATTCGCCGTTGGGGTATGGGATTTGGAATTTGGTTGGCGTCTGCATCGCTACACTGGAATATGATACCAGGAGCGACTCATCATTCGCCGTTTGGGGATTTGGAATTTGGTTGGTGATTATTCCAAAAATTTGTAGTTTACCGTAATCAGAAACGGCGTCGCTTTGCAGCTAGCCGGTGAATACGGGTCGATCCGCAGGGATGGTTAATTTCTGATTTTGTGTTATAACGAGTTGATTCAAATCGTTGTTGTTTTTTTATCGATTGAGTTTAAGACGAATTTATGTGATGAGAAAGAACTCATTAGGGTTAGGTCGAAGGTAGGTGTGTTGAGATTAATGTGTTCACCTCTTTCAATGTCGTGATTTAAGCTTTTAGGAAAGTCACAACAATCAATAGGAAAAGGGATTAGGATGATCGGGAAGAAACAAAGTTTCTTCCTCTAGATCCTTGTCCGTCTTTTCTTATTCATTGATGTGAGCTTCATGGACATCATATAAGTCCGGCCTTTTATACTACGGAACACCGTTACCTTATAGGTAGGGTGCCCTAGGGGGCGGATCGTATATGTGTGCATGAAGGTTTCGTTTAAAAATAAGTTGACATTGAAGGAGGTGAGAGACATCCATCTCTCACTCACTCCCTTGTTCCTAACCCTAACGAGCGAGAATTTTTACTCGCACATTAGGGAATTATAAGTAAGAAACATTTTTGTGTTTTATGTTTTAAATAGTTATCTTACGACGGATTTAGGAATTAGCTAACTAGCAATTAAATGATTCCTAGGGCAAGCAAAACAATTATACTAATGCAAGAATTAAATAAGATAAAAGACTTACGCGAAGAAGATGATGCTCTTGATTCCTTCAACAAATCTCACTTTTATTGAATATAAAGAGGCATGCATTTTTACAGATCTAGATTACAATTTATAAGTAACTAGTGAAGCTAGGGTTACAGACTCTCGTAGACATGAATTTACTGATTTACCCCCTAAAAATCCCAACACATAAAACGACACACCGACACAAGAAGTCGGTGCCGACACGGGCACCATATGGCCGCGGTTCCGCGGCAAAGACATGCATTTGGCCGCGGATCCGCGGCCATTTAGTGGGCTGGGCCCACCATCTTTCTGTGCTTGGTTGATCTTCTCTTGGGCTCTCTGTTTTCACTGTTCTTTTCTCTGTTGGGCTTTCTAGTATTCTCCAGATTCTCAGTGAAACTTGTAAGGATCTTTTTTTTGACCGTTTCACTTGACGTTCGTCTTGGCTTGAGTAGGATCCGTGTGCTGGTTGGTCAAAAGTCCATTTCCTGTATCATCTTTGTCTTTTTCACTGCATTTGCTTCAAAAGTCTGTATCCTGTATCATGTAACAAACGATCGTCAAAAGCACCTGTTTACTTATAAATTGCACAAAAAGTGGGGCGTATAAATTGCAATATTATGATGTGAACAAATACCCCCAAACTTACCTTTTGCTCGTCCTCGAGCAAATTTATTAGTTCATTCTAACCTAGCCACATTTTCGCAGGGAAACGCGATTGCACTGTGCACGTGCAACAAGCCGTTAAACCTCTAGGTGTCCCTAGTAGGAGGAGTGTCGTCTCCTGAGGGTTTTTAGCGGATTACACCCACAAAATCCTATCAATTTGGTTTCTCAACTTTTGTTCTCCAATCAGGTTTTCTAATAAGGAATTCTATTATCTTATACTTGCAAATTATCCGCCCGTATTTTTCACACTTCCTTATCATGCAACTTAAGATTATACATGTTCCATAAAATTACTTAGAATTCAGCATTTCATAAGTTTTTCTTCTAGAGTCTCATCTCCACTTAGGAATTTCTATCAACTCTTATTAAAGATACAAGTTTTATTTTTCATTCCTTTCTCTTATCTAAACTCTAATCACATATCCCCACGTGTGTGTAATTTTCACCCCTACACTTGGAAATTCAAATCAAGCAATCGTACCCTCGTCCATTGTTCAAAGCACATAACTTTCGCTTACATATCCTTCATGCGACCGTTAATACTTATTGAGGTACCAACAGCCGATTACAAGATACGTTAGGCCTTTAAAGCGTATTTCCTAGTTTTGCAACACCCAGGGCTTTTAGCAGTGACTCCCAAACCAGTTGGTCTAAGGCACTAGGTGATGAAGCACCCTCGCTAATTAATTTTCTAGCCCTAAGTAATCACAAAAACCAGTGTCCATTTTTTTTATTCACACTTTTTTTTTTTTATGATCATTGTGCTAAGGACTTTAGACAAGAGTAATTCAAGGTCTCTTCTACTAATCCAAGTTTCAAGGTGCGTGATTGTGCATTTTGTAGGGTACATGTTTTCAGAATCTAAACTCAAGCTAGGAACTATCTTTCGAACTCATATTTTAATAAGAGCATTAATACTCTTCCCTCGTTTTGGCTTAACCCACGAAGTGAACCCAAAATTTGCCTATTTCTAAATAACCTACAAAGACATATACTCTCTCTCGCTAAATTTTAAGGAATGTTATTTTTAGGGTTTTAATTTGCTAAGTCTAGGATCTAGTTTTTCCTACTCAGTTAACCTTTTATCAAACTCAAATTAATTAACCAAAATTGAATACAATAATTTTTATAGATTTTCAAATTTTTCAAATTTTTATGATTTTTAAATTTTTTTTTTTCTTTCAAATTTTTCAGATTTTTATGATTTTTGTATAAAGATGCAATGCAGAAATTAAATATGCAAATAGGAAAACAAAATATATACAATATGCAATGCAAGGATAACTATGTACATCACCCTCTAACACCCCCAAACTTGAGCAAAGCAGTGCCCTCACTGCCCGGCCCCACGTCGCGCTCGTGAGCGTGAACGTGATCTCTCCCTCCTAGCCAGAAGTGTTTGTATCCCTCTCTCAATCTCCGTCAACCGACGGTCGTGCTCTCGTGCCGATGCCCGAAACTCATCCCTCAAAGAGTCTAATCTCCTCACTGTTCTTCTCATTAATCGCGCATGTTCTTGGGGAGTTAACTCTTCCCCGCTCGAAGTCGAGCTCGAGCTGGGGGTGTGTGCAGGTATGTTTTCTCCCGGTTCTGTCCGTGTCCAAATATCCGTCAGTCTAGAGTAAGACGACGAGATGCCCTCTAAGAGTGGTCGAACTATGGTACCGTCTGTCAAATAAGAGTCAAATTCCTCGGCCGGAAGGAAATAACGGCAGAGTTGGGTCACGAGCATGGGACATGGATATACACTACCTCTTTTACCCGAACCTATGGAGTATAGCAAAACTGTGCACATGTCGAATCTAGGGTTTTTCGTCATTAAAGTATGAACGACATGTAAGGAAGGGGTGAAAAAGGTTGTGTTGTGAGAACTTCCAAAAATATTGTTTTGTGCCCACCGGCACACAGTTAAAACATTTGCGAAGAGGGTCCGTGCTTGGATCCCCTTGCGCGGTTCTCGCGCACAGTCATTACCCATTAAAGGAATATAATCTTCAAAGCGAAGGGGTTGTTCGTGTGCCGGTACACGTGGTATTAGAGTAACCTCGTGTATCATATCCCTATCAATGCGAATTTCATTATTTTCCCAATTCAGTTTAATATAGCCTAAGTTGTCTAGGCTATTCTCTTCCATTGACTCATAAAATTTGGTAACTAAATTAGGGACAGCAAATGCAGATCCATGGTTATAGAGGAGGAAATTCCATCCCCTCTGTGCAATTTCGTGTGGGAAGTATGATCCATAGATCTCGTGTGCAAACACCGGTGAGAAATCTCTCTCGTACTGCATTTTGTGGGCCATTTTAAATTTCTACAGTGAAGTATATGTACTAACAGAGAGAAAACAAGAATATGTACCTCCCCTGAAAATTTCAGGGGGAGAAGAGTCGAGACGGCGGCGGATCGGCGGTGTAGGACGGCAGGCGCGGCGGTTGCGCGGCGCTCTGGTGGCGGCGCGTCTCGAGATTTCTGCAGAGGCCAGGGGCGGCGCCTAGGGTTTTTATGAGGAGAAAATGTTTAGGGTATGAGGGCAGGAGGGCTCGGGTTCCATTATATAGGGGGAAAGGGATGATTTACAAAAAACACCCTCTAAGGTGAGGGTTTTATTTGTAAATGCAGCTATTAATCTGCAAATTTGCAATTAAGTCCAAAATATTATTTTTTTGTTTATTATTATTTTATTTTTTTTATATTTTTTTTTTATCTATATTATCTTATTTTTATGGTATTTTGGAATTGTACATGCAAATGATATACACACCCCCAAACTTGTTTGAAATAGTGTCATTGGGAAACAAAGTTTGGGGGTGAAAGCGGAGGAAGATCAATCAGTGTAAAGCGGCTCCTGCAAAAACAGGAGCTCCTCCGAAGGATCCGCAGTGAAGAACGGTTTTAGTCGATGCCCATTTACCTTAAATAAGGTACCGTCTTCAGGGTTCTCAAGATCAACCGCACCGTGCGGATAAACGGTGCGGACTATAAAAGGTCCTCTCCATCTGGACCTGAGCTTACCAGGATGCAAGTGTAACCGAGTGTCATAAAGTAGAACCTGTTGACCAGGTTCAAAAGTTTTTCGTAAAAGGTGTTTATCGTGGAACACCTTGGCTCGGTTTTTAGCAGTTATGGCATTGTCATATGCCTCATCCCTTAGCTCCTCCAACTCATTCAGTTGCAGCTTTCTGTTGCTGCCCGCATCTCCTAAAGACAAATTTAGCTCTTTTATAGCCCAGAAAGCTTTGTGCTCGATCTCCACTGGGAGGTGGCAAGCCTTCCCGTACACAAGCCGGTATGGAGACATACCCAGATCGGTTTTATATGCAGTACGGAAAGCCCATAGTGCATCTATCAATTTAAGCGACCAATCCTTACGGTTTTTAGAAACCGTTTTCTCCAAAATTTGCTTTATTTGCCGATTTGAAACCTCGGCTTGCCCACATGTTTGGGGGTGATATGGCGTTGACAATTTGTGGGTGATAGAATATTTACGCCTTAAGGACTCGAAAGTCCTATTGCAGAAGTGAGAACCATTATCACTTATTATCGCTCGAGAGTGCCCGAATCAAGAAAATATGTGTTCTTTAAGGAATCGAACGACAACTTTATTATCGTTCGTTCGACTGGGCACAGCCTCGACCCACTTAGAAACGTAGTCAACCGCCAACAAAATATACACATTTCCACAAGAGTTAGGAAATGGTCCCATAAAATCTATACCCCAAACATCAAAAATGTCCACTACCAAAATGGGTTGGAGTGGCATTTCGTTTCTCCGCGAAATCCGGCCCAAATGTTGGCACCGGGAGCAAGTTTTGCAGTATTCAAATGCATCCTTGAAGAGTCGTGGCCAATAGAAACCACACTGCAAAACTTTTTCGGCTGTCTTCTTTGGGCCAAAGTGCCCGCCACATGCTTGATCATGGCAGAAAGACAGCACGCTCTTGACCTCACTCTCGGGCACACACCGACGAATGATTTGGTCGGAACAGTATTTGAAAAGATAGGGTTCATCCTAGTAAAAATGCTTTACTTGGGACAAAAATCGAAGCTTATCCTGTTTCGACCAATCATTAGGAATTAGGCCGGTGGCTAAATAATTTACAATATCGGCGAACCATGGTTCGCAAGAAACGGTCAAGAGCTGCTCGTCGGGAAAAACGTCAGAGATTGGAAGATCGAGCGTGGGCGAAGAAGGAAGTCGTGATAGGTGATCAGCTACTACGTTTTCACATCCCTTTTTGTCCTTAATGACAAGGTCAAATTCTTGCAATAAAAGGATCCAACGTATTAGCCTAGACTTAGCATCCTTCTTCGCAAAGAGGTGGCGAAGAGCCGAATAATCAGTAAAAACAACGACTGGAGAGCCGATTAAATAAGGCCGAAATTTCTCGAGTGTAAACACAACAGCTAAAAATTCTTTCTCTGTTGTTGTGTAATTAAGTTGGGCCTCATTTAGTGTTCGGCTAGCATAATAAATCACGTGTGGCATCTTATTAATGTGCTGTCCAAGAACAGCTCCAATTGCAAAGTCTGATGCGTCGCACATGATTTCAAAAGGGTGCGTCCAGTCGGGAGATGAGAGGATGGGTGCAGTGATGAGTGAATGTTTTAAAGACTCAAATGCTTCAGTGCATGTTGAGTCAAAAGCGAAGGTCGTGTCCTTGGCCAGTAAGAGGGTCAAGGGTCTAGCAATCTTGCTAAAGTCCTTGATAAACCGTCTGTAAAAACCGGCGTGGCCAAGGAAGGCTCTAATATCTTTGACGCATTTTGGGGGAGGTAGGTTAGAAATAACTTCGATTTTAGCCCTGTCTACCTCGATGCCGTTTTGCGAGATGACATGTCCTAAAACAATGCCCTCTCGTACCATGAAATGGCACTTCTCCCAATTTAATGTTAGGTTCTTATCCCTGCAGCGGGTAAGAACAGCGTCAAGATGGCGTAAACACTCATCGAAGGAGTCGCCAAAGATGGAGAAATCGTCCATAAAAATCTCCAAGAACTTTTCGACCATGTCTGAAAAGATCCCCATCATACACCGCTGAAATGTAGCGGACGCATTGCATAACCCGAAGGGCATGCGACGATAAGCAAAGGTGCCAAAGGGACAAGTAAATGTTGTCTTGTCTTGGTCCTCTTTGGCGATGGGGACTTGATTGTAACCGGAATAGCCATCGAGGAAGCAATAGAATTCGTGCCCTGCCAATCGCTCGAGCATTTGGTCAATGAAAGGTAAAGGAAAGTAGTCTTTCCTTGTAGCGGCATTGAGTTTCCTATAGTCTATGCAGACTCGCCACCCAGTTTGGGTGCGAGTGGGAATCAACTCATTTGCCTCGTTTGCAATGACCGTAATGCCCGATTTCTTGGGCAGGACGTGGATTGGGCTAACCCACTGGCTATCCGAGATAGGGTAAATGATACCGCTATCCAGACATTTGACAATTTCCTTCTTAACCGTCTCTTTCATGATGGGGTTGAGGCGCCTTTGTGGATCTCGTGCTGGCTTGGCATCATCCATTAAGTGTATATGATGTTCGACTATGAGGGGACTAATCCCCTTAATGTCCGCCATAGACCAGCCGAAAGCTTGCCGATTATTAAGTAAGACCATCAAGAGAGCCTTCTCTTGCTCAAGAGCTAGAGAGGCTGATATAATGACAGGTAAGGTCTCATTATCACCTAGATATGCATATTTTAGGTGTGTCGGCAAAAGCTTTAATTCGAGTTTAGGAGGTGAAACAATAGATGGTAGCAAAGGGGTAGTTGTTTCAAACTCGAATGATTCCATCAAAGGTTCTTACCGAGTGTACGCAACAGTGTCGGATGGTTCTACAAACTTATCCGCAAAAGCAAAAGACTCCAAATCAGGTGATGAGTCTTCGAAGTCGTCGACGAATGTAAAACATTCAAAATCATTATCCGCCGCGAAAACTGAGTCGGATTCTAGGAGGAACGCACTAGTGGCGTTAACATTGCTGTGGTCGAATAAAAAATTCTCGAACTCACAGTCCTCCTCCGCGATCTCATTGATCGAGCAAACGTCTAGTACGCTAGCATTGGGCTCAGCAGGCTGACTTCCTAACTTGAAAATATTGAGCTCAATTGTCATATTGCCGAAAGATAAGTTCATTGAACCGTTACGACAATTGATCACTGCGTTGGAAGTAGCCAAAAATGGTCGACCTAATATAACCGGAATTTGGTTCTGGGGGTTCGCAACAGGTTGTGTATCCATCACTATAAAGTCTACGGGGAAAATGAAATCCCCTACTCTTATTAACACATCCTCCAGCTCTCCCCTAGGATGGGTGATCGACCGGTCAGCCATTTGGAGAGTACAGTGATGGGCTTAAGCTCTCTAACGCCCAATTGCTCGTACACAGAATAGGGTAGCAAATTGACGCTCGCACCAAGATCTAATAGTGCTCTATTGATGTTCTTGTCCCCAATTGTTATCGAAATGGTAGGACACCCGGGGTCCTTTTGTTTTTGGGGTAAGGAATTTACAAGAGCATCGCTAATAGCACTAGCCACAAAAACTTTCTTTGGCACTTGCGACTTCCTCTTTTTGGTGCACAAGTCCTTTAAAATTTTGGCATATGAAGGAACTTGCTGAATTGCATCCAAAAGAGGGATGTTTATGCTAACCTGTTTAAACAGCTCGACAATCTTCTCCATTTGAGGAGTTGATTTATTGGATCTCAACCTATTAGGAAAAGGAACATTTTGAAAAGTGGTTGAGTCCAACTTTTGTGGATCAGATTGTCGAGTTGGAACGGTACCTCGTGTGGATGTGTTCGTGTCGTGAGAATTAGGTCCGTTCAAACTAGAAGAGGTAGAGCCATGTGAAGGATGGAGAATAGGCTCTAAAGAAGAAGAAGATGGTGAAGAAGAAGAAGAAGAAGAAGACCCACCGGCAGGGGTGTCATTGTTAATGCCCACATTGTTCCGCAACACTTTTCCCGATCTCAACGTGGTCACCGCATTCACATTATGATTTTGCTGATTGTGTGCAGCATGTGCGTGACCGGGGTTGGGCAACGGTTGAGATGGGAGTTTTCCTTTTTCGCGCTCGCTCAAAGCTGCATTAAGTTGTGCAATTTGTGCCTCAATAGATTTGATACTCTGATCGTGGGAGGCACTATTTTGCACTAGAGATTGAATAGAAGTCTCAAGTCTTGCTGTAGACTGTGTAGATTGCTTAAGGAATGCATCTAGACTTCTCTCGAGCGAGCTAACCTTATCATTATTAGGTTGAACATAATTGTTTGGCTGGTAAGCATTGTTCGGCACAAAATTGTTCACCTGATTAGGGTAAGGTTGTTGTTGAAATTGTTGCGGTTGATATTGAGTTTGCGAGGGTGCTTGTTGTTGTTGTGGAGGAGGAGGTCTTTGAAAATTATTATTATTTCCTTGGAATTGTTGATTTTGGTTCCAAGCGAAATTTGGGTGACTCCTCCACCCCGGATTATACGTCGAAGAGTACGGATCGTTCCTTTGTCGTTGCTGAAATGCAGCATTGACTTGATCCTGTCCTTGAGTGGATGCATTATAAGGACACTCTTCAGTTAAGTGCGATGGATCCGCACAACAAGCACAGACAGTACGTGGGGGCATAGCAGGGGCAGGAGAAGACGACGAGATTTTGGTCTCGATCGCTTCTAGCTTTTTCGTAAGAGCGGCCATCTCGGCCTTCATAGCAATCGACATCTCTATTTGATGTATGCCCGCCCTAGATTGACCACTAGAAGTTGATGTGGTCTTGGTGCTCTCCCACTGTATTGTCTGCTCACTAAGATCCTCGAGAAACTGCCACGCCTCATCATTAGACTTAGAGAGAAAATGACCTTGACAGATGGTTTCTAGCAACTGCTTCGTTGCCGAGTTCAATCCCTCATATAATGTTTGGCAAAGTTGCCAACTTTCTATCCCATGGTGAGGGCATTGAACTAGTAGGTCCTTAAATCTCTCGAAGCACTTCCAGAATGGTTCGGAAGGAAGTTGTGAAAATTGAATTATTTCATTTCGAATTCTGGCAGTTTTATGGTGAGGATAGAACTTTTTCAGAAAAGCCTTCACAAACTCGTCCCAATTTCTTATGGAATGTGACGCGGTGCTATATAGCCACTTCTCGGCTAGGTCACATAAGGTGAAAGGAATGACCCTTAGCCTTATAGCGTCATCACTCAATTGGGTTGTCTTCATCATGCTGCAAACGTTTTGGAATTTATTAATGAAAATATATGCATCTTCGAATTCCAAACCATGAAACTTAGGCAGCATATTGATGAAGTGTGGTTTTATCTCAAAATTGTCCCCATTTGCCGGTGGGTGTGAAAGACATGTGGGTAAAGAAGTGCGAACGGGGTAGAAGAGATCCTGGAGCGCAACTCGTGCGGGCGCTACAACAGGCGGTAGGTTCGGGTTATTCGCACCTGGCGGAGGTGGAATCATTCCCGTCGGTAAGGTATCGTTGGGGTTGAATCCCGACATACCTTCGAAAGAAGAATTTGAATGTGGAGGTAAGGAAGTGGACGGAAGATCGACGAAGGGTTCGTCGAAGGGTTCGTTGGTCGGTACCAACGAAACGCGGACTAATCGGGCGTTAGTATCCCTAGTCCAAAATGACATACACTAAAGGGTAGTGCAGTCAGAAAAAAGAGAAAAACAGAAGGTGGGGGGTAAGATAACGTCAGTGAGAAGAAGTGGTGGAAGTGAGTTTCAAGTTTCTTCGCGACAAGTTGCAAGTTTTGAAAAGATTTTTTTTTATTTTTATTTTTATTTTTTTGTTTTGTGTGAGTTTTGCAAAGAAGTTTTTAGAAAACGGACTCGTGACACAAAAGTATCAACCACACATGCACAATCAGGCCTAGATCTAGGGTCGTCTAGGTCTGCTAGACAGCTCCTAACTAGGGCTAGAAACAGACCTCAAACCGCCTCTTCACGGAAAAATACGGCCAGGTAAGTGGGAAGGAACCACCACTACAGTGGGCTTAATTAATAACCACTAGCCTAGACACCGCAATGTCGGTTAAGATAAACGGCCGATGCCTACCCTAGTCCTTTTCCTATTGAGCTCGCTGTCCTTAGGTCTGAGTCTAATCTTTTTTTAATTAAAGGTGGTCGATGCAAAATGCTTTAGGTGTTTTCTGGGGTCCTGGGAAGGGTGATGAAATCCCCACCCAATCTGAATTTGGTCAAATAGCCCCTTAAGTCCGATTAAAATATGCAAAACAACAATTCACTTGCAATCAATTTTTTTTTAGCGCGGCGCAAAGAAACCTGCAGAAATCTGTTATTTAGAAGGGGGAGAAAGACTTTTTACGCAAAGAACCCTGCAGAAAAGTTTACAGTGGAGATATGGAGGTTTCAGAGGGGAGATACAGAGATGACTAACCCTAGAAAAATTCAAGCAGTGAGTCCAACAATTGGCCGCGTTTCCGCGGTCTTGGGTGCTCCTTGGCCGCGGTTCCGCGGTCTGATGAAGGGATCGGGCTCTGTAAAAATTTTTGCTGTTCTGGGCTGTTAAGTACTCTCTGTTTTTATGTTCTCTTTTCTGTTTCCACCTTCTGTAAAACTCCAGATCCAAAATTCCTTGTCGTTCCTGCAAGATTCAAACGGGAAACCCTTCAAACAGATAAAGATAATGAAAAGAATTTTTTTTTTTGTATTTTGTATTTTCAGATTTTTATAATTTTAAAATTTTATATCAACCCGAAATCATACAAAAAGAGAAAATTACGCCATCCCCGGCAATGGCGCCATTTGATTATTCCAAAAATTTGTAGTTTACCGTAATCAGAAACGGCGTCGCTTTGCAGCTAGCCGGTGAATACGGGTCGATCCGCAGGGATGGTTAATTTCTGATTTTGTGTTATAACGAGTTGATTCAAATCGTTGTTGTTTTTTTATCGATTGAGTTTAAGACGAATTTATGTGATGAGAAAGAACTCATTAGGGTTAGGTCGAAGGTAGGTGTGTTGAGATTAATGTGTTCACCTCTTTCAATGTCGTGATTTAAGCTTTTAGGAAAGTCACAACAATCAATAGGAAAAGAGATTAGGATGATCGGGAAGAAACAAAGTTTCTTCCTCTAGATCCTTGTCCGTCTTTTCTTATTCATTGATGTGAGCTTCATGGACATCATATAAGTCCGGCCTTTTATACTACGGAACACCGTTACCTTATAGGTAGGGTGCCCTAGGGGGCGGATCGTATATGTGTGCATGAAGGTTTCGTTTAAAAATAAGTTGACATTGAAGGAGGTGAGAGACATCCATCTCTCACTCACTCCCTTGTTTCTAACCCTAACGAGCGAGAATTTTTACTCGCACATTAGGGAATTATAAGTAAGAAACATTTTTGTGTTTTATGTTTTAAATAGTTATCTTACGACGGATTTAGGAATTAGCTAACTAGCAATTAAATGATTCCTAGGGCAAGCAAAACAATTATACTAATGCAAGAATTAAATAAGATAAAAGACTTACGCGAAGAAGATGATGCTCTTGATTCCTTCAACAAATCTCACTTTTATTGAATATAAAGAGGCATGCATTTTTACAGATCTAGATTACAATTTATAAGTAACTAGTGAAGCTAGGGTTACAGACTCTCGTAGACATGAATTTACTGATTTACCCCCTAAAAATCCCAACACATAAAACGACACACCGACACAAGAAGTCGGTGCCGACACGGGCACCATATGGCCGCGGTTCCGCGGCAAAGACATGCGTTTGGCCGCGGATCCGCGGCCATTTAGTGGGCTGGGCCCACCATCTTTCTGTGCTTGGTTGATCTTCTCTTGGGCTCTCTGTTTTCACTGTTCTTTTCTCTGTTGGGCTTTCTAGTATTCTCCAGATTCTCAGTGAAACTTGTAAGGATCTTTTTTTTGACCGTTTCACTTGACGTTCGTCTTGGCTTGAGTAGGATCCGTGTGCTGGTTGATCAAAAGTCCATTTCCTGTATCATCTTTGTCTTTTTCACTGCATTTGCTTCAAAAGTCTGTATCCTGTATCATGTAACAAACGATCGTCAAAAGCACCTGTTTACTTATAAATTGCACAAAAAGTGGGGCGTATAAATTGCAATATTATGATGTGAACAAATACCCCCAAACTTACCTTTTGCTCGTCCTCGAGCAAATTTATTAGTTCATTCTAACCTAGCCACATTTTCGCAGGGAAACGCGATTGCACTGTGCACGTGCAACAAGCCGTTAAACCTCTAGGTGTCCCTAGTAGGAGGAGTATCGTCTCCTGAGGGTTTTTAGCGGATTACACCCACAAAATCCTATCAATTTGGTTTCTCAACTTTTGTTCTCCAATCAGGTTTTCTAATAAGGAATTCTATTATCTTATACTTGCAAATTATCCGCCCGTATTTTTCACACTTCCTTATCATGCAACTTAAGATTATACATGTTCCATAAAATTACTTAGAATTCAGCATTTCATAAGTTTTTCTTCTAGAGTCTCATCTCCACTTAGGAATTTCTATCAACTCTTATTAAAGATACAAGTTTTATTTTTCATTCCTTTCTCTTATCTAAACTCTAATCACATATCCCCACGTGTGTGTAATTTTCACCCCTACACTTGGAAATTCAAATCAAGCAATCGTACCCTCGTCCATTGTTCAAAGCACATAACTTTCGCTTACATATCCTTCATGCGACCGTTAATACTTCTTGAGGTACCAACAGCCGATTACAAGATACGTTAGGCCTTTAAAGCGTATTTCCTAGTTTTGCAACACCCAGGGCTTTTAGCAGTGACTCCCAAACCAGTTGGTCTAAGGCACTAGGTGATGAAGCACCCTCGCTAATTAATTTTCTAGCCCTAAGTAATCACAAAAACCAGTGTCCATTTTTTTTATTCACACTTTTTTTTTTTATGATCATTGTGCTAAGGACTTTAGACAAGAGTAATTCAAGGTCTCTTCTACTAATCCAAGTTTCAAGGTGCGTGATTGTGCATTTTGTAGGGTACATGTTTTCAGAATCTAAACTCAAGCTAGGAACTATCTTTCGAACTCATATTTTAATAAGAGCATTAATACTCTTCCCTCGTTTTGGCTTAACCCACGAAGTGAACCCAAAATTTGCCTATTTCTAAATAACCTACAAAGACATATACTCTCTCTCGCTAAATTTTAAGGAATGTTATTTTTAGGGTTTTAATTTGCTAAGTCTAGGATCTAGTTTTTCCTACTCAGTTAACCTTTTATCAAACTCAAATTAATTAACCAAAATTGAATACAATAATTTTTATAGATTTTCAAATTTTTCAAATTTTTATGATTTTTAAATTTTTTTTTTCTTTCAAATTTTTCAGATTTTTATGATTTTTGTATAAAGATGCAATGCAGAAATTAAATATGCAAATAGGAAAACAAAATATATACAATATGCAATGCAAGGATAACTATGTACATCACCCTCTAACACCCCCAAACTTGAGCAAAGCAGTGCCCTCACTGCCCGGCCCCACGTCGCGCTCGTGAGCGTGAACGTGATCTCTCCCTCCTAGCCAGAAGTGTTTGTATCCCTCTCTCAATCTCCGTCAACCGACGGTCGTGCTCTCGTGCCGATGCCCGAAACTCATCCCTCAAAGAGTCTAATCTCCTCACTGTTCTTCTCATTAATCGCGCATGTTCTTGGGGAGTTAACTCTTCCCCGCTCGAAGTCGAGCTCGAGCTGGGGGTGTGTGCAGGTATGTTTTCTCCCGGTTCTGTCCGTGTCCAAATATCCGTCAGTCTAGAGTAAGACGACGAGATGCCCTCTAAGAGTGGTCGAACTATGGTACCGTCTGTCAAATAAGAGTCAAATTCCTCGGCCGGAAGGAAATAACGGCAGAGTTGGGTCACGAGCATGGGACATGGATATACACTACCTCTTTTACCCGAACCTATGGAGTATAGCAAAACTGTGCACATGTCGAATCTAGGGTTTTTCGTCATTAAAGTATGAACGACATGTAAGGAAGGGGTGAAAAAGGTTGTGTTGTGAGAACTTCCAAAAATATTGTTTTGTGCCCACCGGCACACAGTTAAAACATTTGCGAAGAGGGTCCGTGCTTGGATCCCCTTGCGCGGTTCTCGCGCACAGTCATTACCCATTAAAGGAATATAATCTTCAAAGCGAAGGGGTTGTTCGTGTGCCGGTACACGTGGTATTAGAGTAACCTCGTGTATCATATCCCTATCAATGCGAATTTCATTATTTTCCCAATTCAGTTTAATATAGCCTAAGTTGTCTAGGCTATTCTCTTCCATTGACTCATAAAATTTGGTAACTAAATTAGGGACAGCAAATGCAGATCCATGGTTATAGAGGAGGAAATTCCATCCCCTCTGTGCAATTTCGTGTGGGAAGTATGATCTTCTCTTGGGCTCTCTGTTTTCACTGTTCTTTTCTCTGTTGGGCTTTCTAGTATTCTCCAGATTCTCAGTGAAACTTGTAAGGATCTTTTTTTTGACCGTTTCACTTGACGTTCGTCTTGGCTTGAGTAGGATCCGTGTGCTGGTTGGTCAAAAGTCCATTTCCTGTATCATCTTTGTCTTTTTCACTGCATTTGCTTCAAAAGTCTGTATCCTGTATCATGTAACAAACGATCGTCAAAAGCACCTGTTTACTTATAAATTGCACAAAAAGTGGAGCGTATAAATTGCAATATTATGATGTGAACAGTTGGCGTCTGCATCGCTACACTGGAATATGATACCAGGAGCGACTCATCATTCGCCGTTTGGGGACTTGGAATTTGGATCTTGTTTGGCATCAGCATTGCTGCACTGGAATAATGCCAGGAGCAACTCATCATTTGCCTTGGGAGGACTTGGGATTTGGGTTTTTGGTCGGCATCAGCACCGCTAACACTGAAGCGAAATGCCAGGAGCGACTCATCATTTGCCGTTGCCCGTTGGGAAACGATGGCTTAGGAGATAGGTTTGGGTCCCTACCACCCAAGGCTTTTCAATTTTATGGGCCGTGAGGGTCCCATAAAAGCATTTTCTCCCTACGAGTCGTAAGGATCCCGCAGGTGTATTTTCTCCTTAGGAATCGTGAGGAATCCTAAGTGTGTTGCTCCTTTGTGAGTCGTAAGGATCTCACGCAGGGGTTTTCTCCTCACAAAGTCGAGAGGACCTTTCGAGTGTATTTCATCTCTTTTCACGAGTTTGCGCCCTTTCGGGTTTTCACAGACTCGCCGGTAGTCCTGCTGTTTTTACTCACGGAGCCCTTTCGGGTTTTCATCCGTGCCCGTCTTGCTTGTGGACATACCGTTTATTTCTTCTTCTTTTTTTTCTTTTTTCTTTTTTTTGCCGCTGGTGGGACTTTAAAAGTAGTCTCACCGGCAGGATTTGGGAGAAATAGGGGTCATTTACGCCCGTGGATTGTATACGGTTTTGCAAGATGTCTGATCCAGACCGTAGGGCTGATGTGCTCAATTCGCCTGCGACTTGGAGCATTCATGTGTAGTGTTTCTTGAGATATCGGCCATTGATGGGTGGCATGGGCCTTTCTCCCTCGGCACTTATTAGTTGGTAGGATCCTCCGTCGAACACTTTCTCGATGACGTATGGTCCTTCCCAGTTCGGCTCGAATTTTCCCTTGGCTTGTCGATTGGGGATGATCGGTCTTTTGAGGACCAACACCAATTCACCTTTCTTGAAAGCGCGGAGACGGGTTATCTTGTCATAGGCCCGTGACATTTGGGCTCGGTATAGCTCCAGATTTTGCTGCGCCGTGAGCCTCTTTTCTTCGAGGGCATCGAGTTCTTCAAGTCGAAGGAGCACGTTTTCCTCTTCTGTCAACTCATGCTGAACGGCCATTCTTAAGCTTGGAACTTCGACTTCGAGGGGGAGGACCGCCTCCACTCCGAAGAGCAATGAGTATGGAGTGGACTGAGTTGGAGTACGGTGCGTGGTACGATATGCCCACAATGCCTCGTGAAGCTTGAGATTCCAGTCTCTCTTGTTGGCTGAAGCATTTTTCCTCAGGAGCTTGCATAGAGTCTTATTGAAGGCTTCGGCTAGCCCATTGGCTCTTGGATTATAGATGGAGGAATATCTCCAGTCTATCTTGTGCTGAGTAGCGAACCTTGAGACATTGAAGCTCTTGAAAGAAGGCCCGTTGTCAGAAATGATTCTTCTTGGTGTACCGAAGCGGTATAGAATATTATGCTGGAAGAATGTCAGAATATCCTTTGTCTTAACTTCTTTTAGCGGGACAGCTTCAGCCCATCTGGAGAAGTAGTCTGTCGCGGCCAGTATAAACCGGTGGCCTTTAGATGACGGGGGATCAATTGGGCCAACAATGTCGGTGCCCCAAACTTCGAAAGGCCACGATGCCACCGTAGGATGCAATGGATTGGGATGCTTGTGAATAAAATCACCGTGAATTTGGCAGATATAACATTTCTTTGCATGCTCTCCGCAATCTCGTATCATGGTGGGCCAGTAATACCCAAGCCGTTTGATTTGAAGTCGCATCTTGGGGCCAGACTGGTGAGCACCGCAAACGCCCGAGTGGACATCTTTCATGACCTTTTGGGCTTCGGCCAATGACAGACACCTGAGCCAGAGTTGGTCATATGACCTGCGGTATAACGTGTCATTTACAAACACGTATCGGAGAGCTCTTTTCTTCAGCTGAATCCTCGCAGATTTTTCTTCGGGCAGCTTGTCGTATCGGAGGTACTCTATGAAGGGTTCTCTCCAATCGGGCTCGTCTTGGATGATCGAAGCTTCTTCCGCAGGACTGCTCTTCTGTTCCGCGCTTTCCTCTTCTCGTAGAGAGACTGGGGGTAGAATTTGCCGGCTCCTGACTGTGATCAGAATTTCGTCCATGTCAGGATCAGCCAGCTCCTTGGCCAAGCGAGCGAGTACATCAGCCTTTCCGTTCAACGCTCTAGGGACTCTCGTTAGTTCAATATGAGTGAACCGTTTCATGAGTTCCACCACTCGACCTCTGTACCGAGCTAACTCGGGTTTGTATATCTTATAGTCGCCGCTTACTTGGTTGACGACAAGCTGGGAGTCACCGTAAACCCGTAGCCGAAGGATTTCCATTTCTATGGCGAGCTCCAAACCAGCTATCAGAGCTTCATACTCAGCTTCATTGTTTGTCCGAGGCTCGGTGAAAGCAAAAGAACGCCGTAGGGTTCCCATTGATGGTGTGATGAACACCAATCCTATCCCTGCTTTTATCTCCGGGACGCTTGATTTACTGGAGGTTCTTATCGATGAGGCCCCATCGAAGTAGAGCTCCCAACATGGCTCGTCATTCTCGAGGTGCAGCACTTGTTCGTCGGGTAACTCACAATTTAGCGGCGACCCTTCTGGTATGGGATGAGCAGCGAGAAAGTCTGCAATAGCTTGCCCTTTTACTGCTTTCTGAGGGGTATAAACTATGTCAAACTCAAGTAGCATGACAGCCCATCTTGCCATTCTGCCGGCTAGGCTTGCTTTGGTCATCAAGTGTTTGAGCGGGTCGACCTTGGAGATCAGAATAACCCGATGAGCGAGCAGATAGTGCCTCAGCTTCTTCACAGCAAATATCAGAGCCAGGCATTGCTTTTCGATTGGGGAATAGTTGTGTTCCGCCCCGACTAGAGTTCGACTGAGGTAGTAGAGGGCATTTTCCTTTCCCTCCTCGTTATTCTGGGCGAGGAGCGCACCGAGTGACTCATCTAGCGCGGCAGTGTAGAGAATCAACGGTTTATTTGGAATGGGAGCAGCCAGCACTGGAGGATGCAACAAGTATTGTTTGATGCTTTCGAACGCTGCTTGACATTCGGCATCCCAGATAAAAGGAGCTCATTTCTTCATGAGCTTTGAGAAGGGCCTACATCTCCCCGATAAATTTGAGATAAACTTTCGTATATAAGCAAGCTTGCCTTGAAAAGATCTTAGCTGCGTCAAACTCTTCGGAGGGGGCATCTCCATGATGGCCTTTATCTTTGATGGGTCAACTTCGATCCCTCGATGTCGAACTATGAAGCCCAGGAATTTTCCTGATGATACGCCAAAAGCGCACTTTAAAGGATTCATCTTCAGATCGTATTCCCTCAGTCTGGTGAGAACGGTCCTAAGATCTTGGATGTGGTCGGTCTTGGCCTTAGTTTTGACGACCAAGTCATCAACGTAACATTCGATGACTTTATGGATTAGGTCATCAAAGATATTAGTCATTGCCCTTTGATATGTAGCACCTGCGTTCTTCAGTCCGAATGGCATTACCTTGTAGCAATATATTCTGATCGGGGTTCGAAATGCTGTGTGCTTCTCATCCTCAGGCGACATCTTGATCTGATTATATCCAGACGAGCCATCCATAAAGGTGAACAGTTCGTAATTTGAGGTGTCATCGACCATCATTTCTATGACCGGTAGCGGGAAGTCGTCTTTAGGACATGCCTTGTTGAGGTCCCTGAAATCGACACAAACTCGGATCTGCCCATTTTTCTTCTTCACTGGGACTATGCATGCGATCCAGTCTGCATATTTCTCTTCCCTGATGAAGCCGGCATCGATGAGTTTCTTGGTTTCCTCGATGACCTTTTCTTCCAACTCCCTTCTCATTCTTCGAGGAGCTTGTTTGACTGGCTTAGCATCAGGAGATATAGCCAGCTTATGCACGGCTACCTCAGGAGAAAGGCCAGGCATTTCTTTGTACGTCCACGCGAAGCAGTCGACGAACTCACGCAGCAGGGCAATTATCTGCTCTTTCATTTCCTCCGACAAGAGTGAGCTGATGTAGGTCGGCCTTGGATTATCGGGCGTTCCTAAGTCAATCTCGGCTAGCTCATCAAAGGTTGCTTGTCCGCCATCTTCGAGCTCTTGAGGAGCTTCTTCTGGCTCGGCTATCTCGTCATCATCATTTGATCTTTCGCTGGCCTCACCAACATGGATCATGTAGCACGCTTTGGAATCAGGTTGAATGTAGCCTATGCCCCGTCTATCTGGAATTCGTCCATCGATGAGTGCTCGGACCTGGGGCGGATACCATAGCCCTTCGTAAAACTTTGCTTCGGACTCCGTTTGATATAACCGGCATCCGCACTTTTTAAAGTATTCCCGCATCTCGGGCGCATAGTATCTGGGATTGAGGACGGCTCTTATGCCTCTCTCATAGGGAAGGCACACGCTAGAAAGGTCGTCCGGGTGCACAACGGGGTTTGACCTGTAAAACAGGATGCCCTTCTGTCCATTTTTCCTCCCGGGCACGTAGAAAGTTTCCAGCTGGTCCACGGTAGAGACTGACAATGCGTCGAGCTCTTTGCACATCCGTTCCGGCACCCTTGTGATGGCCAGGGACCCTTCTGCGACTTCGAAGGTCTCTCGTAGTTTCGCTTGCTGCACGGGAGGCCGATCTGCACAGCTGTTGCACGGCAGGTCCTCTTCTTCTGACTCTTCAGTGTCACTGCCAAGATGAGGGCGGACTTTGCTGCTAGACGGGCCTTCGGTAACAGATTCGTCCATATCGCTGACGAAACGAGGGCGAGTTTTACGGGAGGACGGGCTTCCAGCATCGGACTCATCAGTGTCGCTGCCGAAATGCGGGCGCACTTGGGTATTTTTGCTTTTGAAAGTGACAGCCGGCGCAGATTTGCTTTTGAGTCTTGGGGCCGGTCTATCCTCAGTCAGTTGTAGCTTAGCATTTTGGTGGTTCATAAAGTACCGAGAATCTTCATACCTGACTTCATGCACACCGAACGGCTAGATGTCTCCGTCAATGCGTCTTTCTTCGCCATTTTTAGCATACTTCATGCATTGATGGAGAGTTGACGGAATGATGCCGTAATCGTGGAGCCACGGCCGCCCTAAGAGAATCTTATAAGACGTGTCGGCATCGATCACGTATATCTTAGCTTCAGTTTGCAGATCCCCGAATTTGATTGGCAAAGCAATAGACCCCAGAACTTGCTGGCAATTTTGGTTGAAGCCTTGAATGACAATCCTTTCCCTTGACAGGTGTCGGACGTCCATTGATAAACTCTTTAGAGTTCGCAAGTTCATGATGTTCACTGAGGACCCCGGATCAATCAATATGCGATTAATTCGATCTCCGTCGCTGTACCCGGTCACGTAAAGCGGCCGATTATGCTCAGCCGTTCCCAGTAGCAAGTCTTCATCCTTAAATGTGACTGCGGCGGCATACAAAGCGTGTTGGGCTTCTTTCATATTAATTTCCGCAATGTGAGCCTGGTACCGCTCGGGGTTTTGTAGAGCGTGAATGAGAACATCTCTAAGCTCCTTAGATAGGACCAAGGCGTCGTAGATGCTCAGGAGAGACGGAAGCTTCCGGAGATGTGCTAAGACATTATAGTCCACCGAGGAAGGACTTATGTCTTCATCAATCGGTTCTCTGCCATCTTCTTCATTAGCGACTTGTTTTTCCTTCCCTTTTGGGGCGTTGCCCTGATTTGGCGGTAGAGCCCTGCCGCTTCTAAGCTGGATTTGATTGGCCGTTGTGGCGAGCTCCTCATCCTCTTCAGGAAAACAGAGCTCATCCTCGGAGTCACTGCCAAGATGGATGGCGTAGCAGGTCACTACTGGGATTTCTTCATTGGAGTCTTCTTCTAACTCCTCCAGAATTTCAGCCGCTTGTACAGGGAAGAACTCCTTCAATTGAATCAATGTTCTTTCCTCTTGTTCATATTCTTCGAGGGAATCGATATATTTTTGAATGGTCGATCTCCTTGTAGACACCTTTTCGCTCCGAGCTGCACTTTTCTTCTTCTTGAGCTTCTTGGATTTTGAGCGTGATAGAGCCGCATTGGCAGCTGGACTGGTAGGCTTCTTCTGCCCTTCCCATTCTGTCCTGGGCTCTTTCCGAAGTAGCTTTATCATCTTCTTCGTCTTGTTAGATATGTGCGTACTCCACGGAGGCCGCGATGAGTCAGTTTCATCTCTCAGGGCAGCGGATTCGGCTGTCTGCTCCCAGAAGGCTTCAACTTCAGTCTGTATAAAGTTGGTGGTTGCAACTTGATTGTTCACCAACACACTTTTGGATAGCTCTATCTCTCCAGCCTTGTACTGCTTCTCGACCCAGTCTTTGAAGATATAGCAATCCTCGATCGCATGGCTCACTACTCGGTGGTACGGGCAGTACAGAGGATTGTCGGTCATTTTTGCTTCTTGGGGTCTTTTCGACTCCGGCAATTGTAGGCCGTTGTTCAAAGCATCTTTAAATATCTTGCGGACCTTGTCTCTTCTGAAAGAATAAACCTTGTTCTTTTTCTCCTCTAGGGAAGGCCCATCTCCTCCCAGCAATGGCTTTCGAGACCGGTTAGTTTTGGATTCGCCCGCCCTTCGCTTTACTTCATTTTCGGACGCATTGAAGACATTGGTACTGCTGGAACTCCCACTTCTACGGTTGTCGTCCCGCTTGCTTTTCCAGGTTTTGTCTCTCTGAGAGTCCGGCGGGGACTCTTGCTTCGAGCGTTCCAGCATCTGGACTTTCTTGGTTAGCTCTTGAAATGTCTTGAGGCCCGCTGTACATAAGAATGGGACCATCCAATTGCTGAGGTTCCCAATAAGAAGGCTGACGGACTGGTCCTGCTCCAGCGGCGGTTCGCACTTGACCGTGAGATTACGCCATCGGGCGATAAAGTCAGTGTTGCTTTCATTCTTCCCCGGCTTGGTCCTCACAAGGTCGGCAATGGAGATTTTATCACTGACGCTCATGAATCTTTGCCGGAACAGAGACTCCATTTGGGCAAAGGTAATGACGGACCCGTCTGGTATGCTCGCGTACCAGTCGAAAGCGACACCGGTCAGGCTGTTGACAAATTGATGAAGAAGGAGCGCGTCATTGCCCCCTGTATTTCCGCACGATGCTTTGAAGTGGGCAACGTGCTGATTTGCATTCCCCGTTCCATCAAATCTTCCGAACTTAGGAATGACGTAGCCGCTTGGGAACTCGATCAGATCGTATTGCGCGGGATATGGCCGGCCACTACTGCCGATTTCTTTCTGAGCTTCAGCTTCGGCCACCAATGTTTTAACCTTGCTGGTGACCAAATCCATTATCCGATCCTGTGTTAGCGGGATAGTGCTATCAGGGGCCAAGGCGTCCCCAGAAGCGGAGTGCGGCCGGCTTTCATGCGGCTCGACCAGTCTTGGTCCTAAAGGAACAGGCATCGGCTGCCTCGGATTGTCATCACCCGGCTGATTAGTAGCGGCTTGTGCTTGATTGGGAGGTGCTCGAGCAATTTGAGCCGTAAGCTGCATCACCACATTCGTTAAGTCGTCAATCTTCGAATAGAGCTTGGCCATCTCTTTATCTTTGCTCCTGAGCTGTTTTCGAAGCTCTTGAAGCAGCTCTTGCTCCGCAGTCCTGGGGCGGAAAGTCGGCTCTTCCTCGCTGTCCGAGCTTGACTCTGCATGGACCGAGGGGTCTTTCTGCCTATCATCCTCATCGAGAGGGTTTTCTTCATCTAGCGGGGGCGGCTGTTCTTGGGCGGCGGCAACCACATTCAGGCTAGATTGGGCTTGGGATGTGGTGGCCCCGTCCTTGCTTTTGCTGCGAAGGTTGTCGCTGGGGCGCCCGCCCGCCATATAGACTGTATGGATGATATATCCGGCCGTCTTTCTATCATTGGCAGCTGATTTCATGGATTGCTGTCTTGACCCCCTTGTTTCGGTAGCTGGTAGTCGATTGAAGGCGGCTGGCCTAACCAGGTTCTTAAATGGTGCTGGCGCATCTTTTCTGGGTTTTCCCCGCTGCTTTCGTGCGGCACAGAGCGCTTGATAGACTCTTGATGAGACAGTGTTATACTTCTTCCGTTGGGGCCGGGACACGTCTCTTTGTGGCACTGTTCGGACCGCTGTCTTCTTGATTCTGGCGGTCATGGCGTTTTTCTGAACCCACTTCAGAGGCTCGAAGGAATTGCTGATTCTTACGTCCGACTCAGCCTTCGTCGCGGGGAAACCCTGCACTTGGAACTTCACATGGTTCCATTTGGCCGAAGCCTTGGCCCTCTTGTTGGCTCGATACCTGAGCCGCTTCTGCCTTAACTTTTCTGTTCTAAGCACCTGGCAGACTTCAACTCTTTGGGAAGACGTCGCAGACCGGGCGATGGAAGGCCTTGGAGATACGCTCGATTGTGCATTTGTTGGAGTAATCGCGTGAGCTCGTCCGCAACATTGGATGTTGCCCTTTGTACCGGAGTTCTTGCCCTTCGCTGGAGCACCAGAGAATCGTTCACACACCGTCTTGAGTTTCGGTTGTGGTGCCTTGGCGATCACGACATTCGGCCTCTTGCCCCTCGAGACCGGCTTGGCTGCCTGTTCCGCCGGGATCTCCGCCAGATGAGCGCTCCCGGCAGGGTAGATGATGACGGAGCCAAACTGGCGGGGCGGTTCCTCCCACTGTCGACTGAGGCTCGCGGGGAGAACCACACGAGCGTTGATCATGACCACGTACGGAATCGGGGTCACGTTGGAAGCTGAGTTCGTCTTGGGAGACATTGTCGTCGAAATTTGATTGCTGCACGAAAAGAAAACATCATTTCAGTATAGGCAATCGATATGTGTATTGATTGAGTTCGCATGAACGTTTAACCCGAAATATGGGAGGAGAGATTGGGTCCCACCGGGCGTGCCAGAATCTGTAGGGTGTTTTTCGTCATCCCATTGAGATGGGAATACGCGCGCGCTTGTCAGACGTACTACAGATTCTCCCTGCCTAGGGTAGGCCGGGGTTTAATGATTATGGGGATCCGAATCTCCGGCAGCCGCGGACTAAGCTGCCGTTAATTACCCCTCGCCTTTGGGGCGAGGGAACCTCCGATTAATGGGTTAAACTAGTCATGCGAACTCAATGTGCGGTATGCGTGTGTTTTGTTTGAAAAGGGGTTTTGGATATATCGGGAGCCACGCAGAGTTTTTACGGGGGTCCCGCTACCCGGATAGCGGGCTGGGGGTCAAGGGGGCTAGCAGCCCCCTTGCGGGGCTCGGGGCAGCGCCCCGGCCCAAAAAATTTTTTGAGGGGGAGAGTGTTGGGGAGTATGTGTATGTGTACATTTGTATACATATGTGTATATATATATATATATATATATATATATATGAATAAAGGGAAAAAAGACATCCAAAGGATGCATGGGGCCAACGCCTTGAGCGCCGTGCGCTTAGGTGCTGTGCGCTCAGGCGCAAGCGCGCCACGTGTCGGCACCCGGGCGCTTTGCGCAAGAGCGCTGCGCGCAGGTGCGCAAGCGCAGCGCGCGCCACGCGTCGGCACGCGGGCGCTTTGCGCAAGAGCGCTGCGCGCAGGAGCGCAAGCGCGCGCGCCACGTGTAGGCACGCGGGCGCTTTGCGCACTTGCGCAAGCGCGCGCGTGCGCCACGTGTCGGCACGCGGGCGCTTTGCACACTTGCGCAAGCGCGCAGGAGCGCAAGCGCGCGCGCCATGTGTCGGCAAGCGGGCGCTTTGCGCATGAGCGCTGCGCGCCGGCGAGAATAAGAGGCTTTTAGCCTCGAAAAAAGATTTCTCAAAAGAGAAATCAGAGAGGAGTTGGACTCCTGAATGTGTTTTGGGGTTAATGGAAGGGGTTCTTCTTCTTCCTCCTGTTGTTTGCTGGATCTTGAAGATCAAGGGATGTGAAATGTCAAAATCTCTCTTTTTTGAGATCTGATGGCAGATCTGAGTTCCCCTTAATGGGTTTTGTGGTGGAAAACTATTTAGTTTTGAAAAAGGAAGAGTAAAACTCTTGATTTAATTCAAGAAAAAAAGAAGGTTTTGGAACCTTGAAGAAGGAAGAAAGATCTCAGATCTGAAACTTTTTTTTTTGGAGAGAGAAAAAAATTGTTGGGATATTTCATTATCCTTGCCTTTATAGGCCATACATTTTACACATAGCCCCTTGGGCTTCACAAAATGGCATTTTGCCTATCCCATGGCTCATGTGCCATTTCTTTTTGCACATAAGCCATGGGCTTTACAAAAATTTGGCTTTATGCCTATTTTTCTTACATTTATCCGAAAATAAAATAAAAGAAAATGCAACAAAATTATTTATTACAAAAATTTTATCTTGGCGTGGGGAGGCCGGCCGCTTCATGTTCGGGCTCGACCCGGGCATGGGCCCACTGGATCTGGGCTTGGGCCCACTTGGCTTGGGGTTGACTTTGATTTTGACTTGGTCAACCGGGGTGTAAATTTTTACCCCAACAATATATGTATAAATGTATATATAGATAGATACACACGCACTCCACGACACCGTCCCTGTTAGAAAAAATTTCTAACGGGGCGCTGCCCCGCACCCCGCAAGGAGGCTGCTAGCCCCCTTGACCTTCATCCCGCTATCCGGGCAGCGGGACCCCCGTAAAAACTCTGCGGGACCCCCGATATATCCAAAACCCCTTCAAAACACAACACTGCACATTGAGTTCGCATGACCAGTTAAACCCATTAATCGGAGGTTCTCTCGCTCCAAAAGCCGAGGGGTAATTAACGGCAGCTTAGTCCATGACTGCCGGAGATTTGGATCCCCACAATCAATAAACCCCAGCCTACCATAGGGAGGAGGAATCTGTAATGCGCCTGACAAGCGCGCGTGTATTCCTATCTCAATGGAGTGACGAAAACACCCTACAACTAACACTAATATATATATCGACAATGCAGAAGAGTCGCTAGGTCTCAATGTGAACGATCACTATGCGGCAGGTATAAATCAAGCATGAAAATATACAGAAGCGCACTGAACAGGCATTCACTATTCTATAACGGCCAATGCCATACAATTTGCAAAATTTACGGTAAATCATACGTATAGAATCGACCAAAATAATGTAAAGGACGTATGAAGCATACTTGATTCTATAAACAGTAAAATTTATTTCACATCAATCGGGGTTCAAGTTAGGGAATTATCATCATTTAAAAGTAGAGATCGATTGCTGAAATTCCAGTTTCAGAACTGGAAGCCCAACTTCGCGCACATTTTACCAGTAATTATGTTCAGATTCAGCTGTTTCCCCAGTTAAATGAAATGTAGATATATCAGTTAAGTTTCCAACGCATCAAACGGATTATCAATAGCAGTTCTGTATTAAAATTTATGTCCTGTCTAGTGTAGCTATGCAAGAGGAGTCACTGCAGAAATTGCAGAACACCCAGGTACGCTAAAATGCAAATTAAATATCAAACGACAGTGAAAAGGCAAGGGACTAGATTTATGTGTTATATAACTAAATTATCTACATGACCATATAGATTTCCGTGCATTTTAAGTTTTATGCAGGTATGTACAGGTGCTTAAATTCAGGTTTCCCCATAGAATGCCGTCCCGGACTGCAGTCCATAGTTGCATTCCTCTTCATTTTACAGTGTCATGAAATTGCAATATTCAATAACTAATTGCATAGGGTTATAGGTTATCTATCTAGGTTCGATACGAGCCCTGGAACACCATAATTAGATTTACATTTGATTAACTACTAATTTTACAACGTGATATGTACGGTGATTTTCAGATTTGACGTAACCAATTGAGATGTCATTTTATATTCGATGCCTTAACTATTTGATCCCGATTTCTTATACATCACTCGTTAACAGAAATCGAAATTTCTGATAATAAAATTGGGGGATTTTAATAGGGTCTTCGATAGGGTAATTGCATCGATCACTCGATGCGTTTATGTGAACGCTATCTACTTTTACACACGCTCATCATACATTTTACCAATTAAGTTACTAAACTATATTTATTAAACTCTATATGTACATAGCATGATTTGAACAAGTGAAGGAGGTTCACTTGCCTGTGACGAAGTCGATGGTACGGCAGCGACGGCAACGGAAATGGCACGAGCAGCAACAACACAAGGAGTCGCAGTAGCACGAAGGCTAAGGTTTGGGCTCGGCTAGTCTCTACCACGCAACGGGGATCTCGAGTCGATGATGACGCTAGGGAACTCCGGTGAGGTGGCCGTGGACGGAGGTTATGCAGTGAGGAGGTGTGGTGGCCAGCAGTCAGGGGAGCTCGGGTGCAGTAGGTTCCTCAGGTTGAAGCTCAGCTTCTCTGGTCTTCCGAGGAGGTGGGCACAACGAAGGATGATCGGAGCTTGGAGGGCCGATGCAGGCGCAGAGGTAGCAGCAACGGTGATGGGTTGCAGTGGAACTGATGGGGGGGTCTCAGTTTGGGGTTGAGTGAGATGGAGCTCGGGTTTCGTGGTGTTGGTGGAGAGGTGACAGCAAAGTGGTCGTCGGCGAGAAGAAGGGGAGCACGTCGGCGTTGGGCTCAGGCCAGCGACGCAAGGTGCAGAAGAGGAGGCGAAGGCAGCGGCTGTGAGGTGGAGTTGTTGGGAGGTTGTGGAGGCGAGGGGAAGCTGGTGGTGGAGAATGGTTGCAAAGGTGTGGTGATGGCGTTGATGAGGGTCGGGGGTTGAAGATGGGGTCGATGCTCAAGTGGGTGTGCAGGCAAGGGTGTTGGGTTTGGGTGAGAACGAGAGAGAGAAAGAGAGTGAAGAAGGGAGAGGCGAAGGAGGGAGAGAATGAAGTAGAGAGGGTGAAACCGAGAGAGGCGAGGGAGAGACGAGGGAAGTCGTGGTCGTTGGAGACGTGCGGGTTGTGGGGAGATGGGCATGGCCGTCGCGGGCAAGTGCGAGGAGCGGGGACTCATGGGAGGGAGTCATTGGGGGAGCAGGTCTCGAGTGGGCACGGTCGTCATGGTGAGCGCGAGAAGAGGGAGCCGTTGGAAGTGACGTGAGGGGCGCGGTCGTCGTGTCGAGCGTGAGAAATAGGGAGGCATAGAGAGAGGAGTGGCGGAAAAAAGAGAACGAGTGGAGGAAGAAGAGGGGGAAGTGGCTCGGGTCGGGTATGGGTAGACTAGGATTTAGTTTAGGTTTAGTAATAATTGAAATAAAATAATAAAATATAATAAAATATATAAAAAATGGAATAAAATCTGGAAAAATATGGAAAATTATATATTCGAAAACTGGGGATTTATATCATACCCTCCTAACAAAAATTTCGTCCTCGAAATTAGAACGAAAATAACGGAACAATACACTATACAAACAGATACAGAAAACGTGCACGGATGTCCTCCTCACGTTTCCAGGTAGACTCCCCTGGCGAACGACCACCCCAAGAAACTCGAACCAGGGGAATGACTTTGTTCTTCGGCACTTTTTCCCGACAATCGAGAATGGTGGTAGGATGCTCCTCGTATGAAAGATCAGTGCCCAATGTCAACTCCGAATGGTCCAGGATATGGCTGTCATCCCGAACGTAGTGCCTCAACTGAAATACGTGAAAAGTGTTGTGCACACCAGCTAGCGATGGAGGTAAGGCAAGTCGATAAGCCACCTCTCCCACTCGCTCTAGCACCTCAAAAGGTCCGATGAATCGGGGACTGAGTTTCCCGCGACCTCCAAACTTGATAACACCGTGGGTAGGAGAAATCTTCAGAAACACATGATCTCCGACCTCGAATTCTAGCACTCTCCTGCTGACATCTGCCCAACTCTTCTATCGGTCCTGAGCCGTCTTAATGCGTTGTCTGATCATCTATATCTTGTCTACCGTCTGAACAATAAGTTCGGGGCCCAGTAATCTCCGTTCTCCCACGTCATCCCAACAAACAGGGGATCGACATTTCCGCCCGTAAAGCGCTTCGAATGGAGCCATCTGGATGCTAGCTTGGAAACTGTTGTTATAAGAAAACTCCACCAGATGAAGGTGATCCTCCCAAGAATCGTGAAAGTCTAGCATGCAAGCCCTCAACATGTCCTCGAGCGTCTGAATAGTACGCTCGGACTGTCCGTCCGTCTGTGAATGGTAAGCCGTGCTGAACTTGAGACGTGTATCCAGACTCTCCTGTAAGCTCCTCCAAAAGTGTGAAACAAATCTGGTGTCTCGATCCGACACTATACTGACCGGAACTCCGTGAAATCACACTACCACTTGCATGTATTTCTCCGCAAGTGACTCTGTTGACTGTCCCACACGGAAGGATATAAAGTGTGCAGCTTTCGTAAGACGGTCGACGATAACCCAGACTGCGTTGTTGCCCCTTGGGCTCTGTGGTAAGGCAGTCACAAAATCCATAGTGATGTGCTCCCACTTTCACTCGGGTATCGGAAGCGGTTGCAACAATCCAGCCGTTCTTTGGTGTTCTGTCTTTACTTGCTGGCATACTAAACACCTGGATACAAACCGTGCAATTTCTCGCTTCATCCCGTTCCACCAAAATTGTTGCTTTAGATCTTGATACATTTTCATGCCTCCCGGATGCACAGAATAAGCCGAACTATGAGCCTCGGCTAGTACCTCTTCTCGAATATCTCCCTTGGGGACGCAGAGTCCACTACCGAATCTTAGAGAACCGTCCCGATGTATGAGTAAGTTCGTCCTCAGCCCGGCTTCCACCTGCTCTCTGAACTTTTGCAATCGAGGATCATCAGCCTGTGCAGCCTTAATGCGATCTACAAGAGAAGATTGCACCTGTAACTACCAGAACTGCCCGATTGCACTCGGCGTAACAACCTCTATTTCGAGCTTCTGAAAATCCTCAATGATGCTTTTCTGACTGGTCAACATCATGACCGCTGGCTTGCGACTGAGGGCGTCTGGTACGACATTTACCTTCCCTGGATGATACTGTAAGTCAAGGTCGTAGTCCGCCATTAATTCTAACCATCGGCGTTGCCTCATATTCAGTTCTCTCTGAGTGAACATGTATTTCGGACTCTTGTGATCCATGTACACTTTCACTTTTTCGCTTAACAAGTAATGTCTCCAGATCTTCAATGCGAAAACCACTGCGGCTAACTCCAAGTCGTGTGTTGGGTAATTCCTCTTGTGATTCTTCAGCTGTCGTGAGGCGTAAGCAACTACCCGACCGTGCTGCATCAGGACGCAGCCCAAGCCTTTCCCTGAAGCATCACTATGTATCACCAAACTACCTGAATTATCTGGCACTGTAAGAATAGGCACCGTGGGTCAATTTCTGCTTTAGTACCTCAAAAGCTCGAGTACACTCCTCCGTCCATACGTACGGTACTTCTTTCCGTGTCAGCTTCGTCAAAAGTTCAGCGACTCGTGCAAGGTCTTGAATGAACCGCCGATAATATCCTGCCAATCCCAGGAATTTTCTGATCTCGGCCACTAACTTCATTTCACGACCTAAAATCTAGCACGTGACGGCCCTTAAACTACGTAACGTCTCCAGGCGTAACGTAATTCAAGAAAGCCAAAACCCCAGCAATCAAAACCATCAAAAGTAGTAAGTGATAATAACATTGTTAAAACTTTTGAAATCCCAATCAAAATTCTTTAAAGTCCAAATTTATTTCCTTAAAAATTTGGCAACACCTCCTTTGTAAAACAAGCCCCCAAAAAAGGTACAACAAAAGATATAAATAAAGCATCTCCAACGGGAGCAAATCCACGCCCAAAGGCGGAAAACAACAACCGCCACAGATATACAACGCCGTAGCGAAGAAAAAGACGATATAAAGTGAACAGCATAAAAAACTCCAGGTCACAAATAATATACAATATCATCCTCACAACTCACCTCTAAGTCAATACATGAAAATGGTAGATGGAGAGTACATGGTACAAAGATATACAATGAGCAACATCGGGTAACCACAAAACCCACCTATAGCAAAACTGCACCCAGTCAGCCGTAGCGATATCCGCTGCAAAAGATGATACGATGTGAAGAAGATAGCCTGCCCCTGACTACTCTAAGGGACAACCTGTACAACCCTGTGGCACAATGGGGGTGAGTTGCCAACTCGTGAATAGTAAATAAAATATGCAGGTAATCGCAAGTATGGACGTATTGCACTAATCTATCACATGTAAGCTGATAGCAATAAATAGCAATATGTATATGCAACGGTCATGAAAGGTACTCTATCAGGTACTACTAATACATGAATCAATGCATATCAAATAAATGCAGAGTATGAAATAAAACATGTCATCCTCACATCGGGCACATAGGCCCCTCATTTCGGGCACATCGGCCCCTCACATCGGGCACATAGGCCCCTCACATCGGACACATAGGCCCCTCATGTCGGACACATAGGCCCCGAGCACATAGGCCCCACATATCGGACACATAGGCCCCTCGTATCGGACACATAGGCCCCTCATATCGGACACATAGGCCCCGGGCACATAGGCCCCCCGTATCGGATACATAAGCCCCTTATATCGGACACATAGGCCCCTCATCTCGACCATAATATCGGCCCACATATCGACCCTCATATCGACCATAATATCGGCCCACATATATAATGAATAAGTATATTTACACAGATCATTATGATGATATATATATTAAGTATACATATATAACAGTGTTTCATACCACTGATATATATATATATATATTAGGTGTACATATATAACAGCGTCCCATATCACTGATATATATGTACATGTATATATATCAGCGTCCCATACCACTGATATATATATACACAGGAATAAAACATCCAGAAACATCATATGAAATCCATATATCAATGCAAAATCCATGAAATAAAATATATACAACATGAAACAGTAATATGAGCATATAATGGAAATCCGCTATTTAATTGCAACAAGTAATTGAATATATCATGTGGTTCCAAATTCGCCGAAACCAAACGCAATATCATATAAAGGTGAACATGTAGCTATAGCCAGGTATGCATAACCATATCGGTATAGCAAGATATGTGTATCTACCTATCAGTAATGATGTAATACTCTCCAGGTATAAGTGTAGCTATATCAAGCTAGGTATGTATATATACATGTCAATAATGATACAATACCCTCCAGGTATATGTATGAAAGATGTACATGTAGCTATGTCTCATATGTATATATACCTATCTCTAATAGTACAATACCATATAGGTATAAAGGTAGCTAGCATGTAGTCATGGCAAGGCATATGTGTAAGCATGTAGGTATACAGGTATGCTATATGTCATATGCACAATGGAATATGAATCAATGTCTCAATGTCCCTAACCATACAATATCACATATGTATGTATGTTGTGCGTGTCATGACAATTATTGACAGTGTGGGTGGCATACAATCAGTGCTCTTGCAACATGAGCCGTCAATAATAGTACAGTGTCCAAAGGGTATAAATCCAAGCACAACAAGTAATAATATGCAATGAAGCTTATGCACAATCTCTATATGTGCAATATAACATGCGGCTAATATCATATCATATCTAGCCCTGACGCATAACGCCATATGGGAGATTCCCCTGTAGATATTAAATCTACTCACAGATGATCTTGGGGCTAAGTAAAGCCAACCACACACTTTCCCTTCTTCGCATCGTCCGAAGTCCCCGTCTGCGTTCCTAAGATCATAAAACAACATAACAAGTATATATTAGCAATCGATCAATAACATATACCAACTACGTTTGACCGACGCATCAACTCCAAACATACTCTCAAGTATTCGTCTAGTGGCTAACGCGCGTAGCGACACTACGAAACTAACCCAAGAGCAACAGATACGCAAAGACACGAACCATATCGGATAACGTAACGCGCGTAGTCGAAATACTAGAAAACAAGTAAAATGATCCCAGATTTTGCTACCCAAACAATTTGTAAAAGTTGCACATACCACAAGACCACACACAACCCCAGATACCCCTACCCCAAAACACAACCCCCTAGACCCTACTCCGGCCGCAAACTGCGGCCAGAACCAATAAAACTGCGGCCTGACTCGAAGGGAATGGGCTCAGGTTTTTACGTTGGGTTCTAGGTCACTACACAAGGTCACTGTGATGGGAACTTTTCCAACACATATCTGATTTGATAGCAGATCATCTGAGACACCAATCTACACTAAAAATACGATATTTACCCGAAACTAAACTTTACGCATTCTAAACTGAAATGAATAAGTTACACAACATTAAAAAGACTTATTTAATAGATAGAGATCATTACCTACTCCCACAAGCTCAAAGATCCTAGCTTTCCAAGCTCCAAGGCATCTAAGAGGCAAAACAAGGTTTATGAAGTGATTTTGGTGAGATTTTATGAAGTTGTGATGGTTTTGTGATAGAAGTGAGCAAGTGTTCAGTTGAGGTAATGAGGGGATGAAGAAAAAGATGAGAAAGAACAAGTGAAAGAGAATGAGAGTGAGTGAGTGAGTGAGTGAGTGAGAGAGAGAGGTCAGAATAAGGGTGAGTGCACCAAGCATTAACTCTTCATTAATACAAGCATGGCTCTCTCTTGACTCACTATTGCCACCTCCTCCCAATCAAAAATAAAGCAAGGAAATATCTTCTCACCACAAAAAATCAAAGGTTTAGGGTTAAGCAAGGATTAGGATTTGGTTAAAGTGTCATGGTCACTAACTAGATTATCACAAGCCAAACCTCACATTAACGTGCACACGTGCGTGCAAGCCATAACAAATAATAATAAAATATTAATTAATTGTTATAAAATGTGAGGAAACCGAATTGGTAAACTTTTACAGAAAACCCGCACTATCGCTTAATTAACACTAATCAAAATCCTAAAGTGTTACAATCTCCCCCTATAGAAAATTCGTCCCCGAATTTAAAATTCTCACTATGCATACCTTCAAAGAGATGAGTACAAACTCTCAAATCTCGCTCGCAGCCTCCCAAGTGATCTCCTCATTATATGGCTACGCCAAAGAAACCTCCACAGATGGCAAGACCCTTGACCGATCTTTCTCCACCTGCCAATCCACTAACACTATCGGCTGACGGTGAACGAAAAGATCGCGTCCAAGCTAAACGGTCTGATGCTGAATCATTTGAGAAGGGTCATGAAGGTATTTGCAAAGCATCAACACAAGGAATACGGGATGAATACTCAAAAATCTGGGCGGAAGTGCCAATTTATAGGCAACGGTACTAACTCGCTAAAGGATTTCAAAAGGACCTACAATCTGGGACTAAGCTTCCCAAAACTCAACACGCCATTTCATCGGAAAATCCGTAGGAATACATGATCTCCCACTGCGAACTCAAGTCTACGACAACTACAGTCGCCTAAGACTTTTGTCTGCATTGGGCTGCTCTCATCCTGACCTAAACCACTGGATCGTCTCCGAAGCCTCTCGACTAGCTGGGGTCCAAGAATCCTGCTCTCGCGGAGTCAGTAAAACAGACTGGCGATCGACACAACCTATCACACAAGGCCTGAAAGTTGCCGTCTGAAACGTCTCCTGATAACCGTTATCGTAGGAGAACCCTATCAATGGCAAGTGACAATCCCAATAGCCAACAAACAATTAGTACGTACGCACAAGCATATCCTCCCGGGTCTGTATAGTCCGCTCTAACTGATCATCGGACAACATATGGAAAAGCGGAGCTAAAGCTCAACCCATACCCAAAGCTTCCTGATGCTTCTGCCAAAAATGGCTAGCGATCTGGGTGCCTCTATCGGATACAACGCATGAAGGAACTCCGTGCAAACGTACAAACTTACCGAAGAACAACTGAGCATAACCGGACGATAATCACCCGAATGGAGTCACACCCTGTTTAAACCTGGGTAGACACCACAACGAAATTCATGGAGATCTGCTCCCATTCCCACTCTGGAACGGTAAAAAGGTTACAACTCTCTAGCCGGTCTGGAACGGTAAAAAGGTTACAACTCTCCAGCCGGCCTTAAATGCTCAACCTTAGCTCGCTAACAAGCCAAGCACCTCAAAACGAAATCCAAAACTTCACTCTTCATCCCTGCCCACCAGTAACCAACTCTCAAATCACGTTATATCTCGGTGGCACTTGGATGAACACAGAAAGCTGACTGATGTGCCTGCTCTAGGACCTCGTGTCTCTACCCATCAGTATCGGGTACACGCCAACGCGTCCCTAACATAGCACACCCTAGTCATAAATCAAGAACTCTGAATCCTTACCCAGTCGAACATGCTCAAGAATCTCCGACAACGAGCATCGGCGGGCTGTGCCTCATGAAAACGATTCAGTAAAAGTGGACGGACGCGGACATGAGCAAGCTATCCCCTCAGTAGAGGCGAACTTAACTGTACTCATCTGTCACACAAGAACTATAAATCTGCAGAAGACTGTCTCCAAACTGCACACAACTGGAACAAACTACCCCCCCTCCCTGGCCTACGACTCAAGCATCAGCTACCATAATCGTCTTGCCACGGGTAATAAAGGATCTCACAATCATAATCCTTCACAAGCTCCATCCAACGGCGCTATCTCAACAATTAAAACTCGCTGCAGGAAGATGTACACAACGCTCTGGTGGTCCGTGAAAATCTGACACGACTCTCCGTACAAGTAGTGTCCCTAAATCTCCAGCGCAAAACCACCGCGGTCATCTCTAGATCATGAGTGGGATAAAATCTGCTCGTACTTCCTCCAACTGTCGGGAAGCATAAGCGATAACTCTATCATGCTACATCAGTACACAATCGAGCCCCACTCGTAAAACATCACAATAAACAACAAAGTCTCCCGATCCAGAAAGCAAAGATAGAACTGGTGCAATGGTCAACCGAGTTTTCAACTGCTGAAAACTCCGCACGCATGCCTCAGTCTAAAGAAAAGGAACCCCCCCTGTCAGTACGGTCTACGGTGCAGCGATACTCAAGAAATCCTACACGAAATGGCGGTAAAAATCGGCTAAACCCAAAAATCTGCGGACCTCTGTCCCTAAATAAGTCTGGGCCAAAGCTGTACGGTCTCGATCTCCCTCGGGTCCATACGAAAACCGTCTCCCGTAACCCCATGACATAGGAAGCAACACTATCAAGCCTGAAGAAACACTTTAAGAATTTATCAAACAGCTAGTGGTCTCTCAACATCTGCATGGAAATCCTCAAGTGCTACTCATGTTCCCACGACTCTTGGAGAAGACCAGAATGTCATCTATAATACAACAATACACTAGTCGAGGAACGGCTTGAGAAACCTGGTTCATCACATTCACGAATGCTGCTAGAGCATCGATGAGTCCAACGGCACCACCAAAACTCAGAAAGCCCGTAGCGCGCACAATAAACAGCCTTCGGAATGTCATCACTCCGAACCCGCAACTAATGATGACCTGATCCCAAAACAACCTTAGAAAAATGTCTCGCACCCCGGAGCTGATCAAAGAAATCGTCAACACGAGGTAAAAGATACCTATCCGCACCGTAACTCGGTTCAATTGACGAAAATCAAAACACAGCCTCGAACTGCCGTCCTTCTCCTTGATGAACAGAGTAGGAGTTCCCCAAAGCGAAATACTCGGACGCACTAGTCCCCCCTATCTAGCAACTCTGCAGCAGATCCTTAAACTCTCTAAGCTCCGCCGGCTCATCTGGAACAACGTCGGAAAACTCTCGCACGATAGGAACCCGGTCTAACAAACCCACTGTGGCTCCGTATCATAAATGAAAGCCAAGAATCCACGACATTCTCTCCTCTAAAGCCGACAAGCGAAAAAGGCAGAAATCAAGCTGTGAGGGGCGGCACCACAGTCCCCCTGCACAACAAGAACTGACTCACTGGGAAAAAAACCTGATTGTCTTCTCACGGCAGTCCACAGACGCCTAGCACGTAGCTAATCAATCCGTGCCCAGGAGAACGTCAAAGTCCAACATCTCAAGAAGGATCAAATCGACGGACGAATCTCTATCTCCTACCCAACTGGCACATGACCGAAACACGTGTCGCGCAACCAAGGAATCGCTAACAGGAATTAACGCAACAAACGCAACAAAAGAACATACGAATAAGATTACTTGAAAACTCTGCATTGGACGCCCACGCGTCCCGATGAGTAGAAGCAAACGCTCGTGTCTGCCCTCTACCCGCAACTGGCAATCCTCCTCTACCATCATGTACCCTCGGAACAAATCCTCCGTGACCACGACCTCTCTGAACATAAGTCTGACGCGGATCAACAACAGGCGCAACAGGCGACTCTCCCTGAGATGAAAATGGTAATGTATCATGTAGTACAGCTGTCCCGCCCTCACGTGACTCGGTACAAACTCGAACACGATGACTCAAACTCCCGCACCGGTAACATCCCGAAGAAAACTGCTGACTCTCCTGAGGATAAGAGCTAAATAGCTGACCTCGGCCGAAGCCTCTGCTACTCCCGCGACGTAACTGAAATCTGTCTCGGCGACTAAGCCTTTGCTCTGGGCTGATACACCTGTACGAGCCCTCCTCGGTTTCGGAACTCCCAAAGTCTCGGGAAGACGCCCCTCAGCTAAACGGGCTGCATCCACTGCTACTGTGTAAGTAACACAATGCTGTGTGCTGATTGCAAGGAATAACTGGGTAACATGGGTGACAACCTCCTGTCGCTGCGCTCGACTGGTCTCAACCAACGACCTCATCGTCTGGCACAAGTCCTACATATCTGCCTCAAGCCTAGCGATACGATCCATCGAAGGCGGATCAATCTGTTCCTGTGCAACGAGCGTACCGTTCTGGTCAGCCTCGTCCCAAATGAGTCAACTCTGACCTCGGCCCTCGCTGCACCTGATTGACACGAAAGAGTGTGTTTGTAGTAGTTAACCGCAATCAGAACGGTGTCGCGTATAGCTAGACCGAGATGAGTACGGGTCGTCCTCAGGGAAACATGGAACCTTTTATTCTTATTTTAGATGTGTTGAGAAAGAGAGGAGGAAATAAGAATTTTATGAAAGGTTTCTAGATCTACGTTAAGCAAGAATGCAAAAATATAGATCTAGATTATTTTAAAGATGTAGTTAATATAATAAGAGGGCTTGTAGGGTTCGTTAGGATTTAGTAGTTATGGACGATTAATTAAAAGTTACCCTTTTTATCCATTAATAGATTTAGAACTAGAACGACGGTGATGCGTGTAGATTAGGGTTTCTGGAGGGAAAAGGAATCCCACTCTTAACCCTTATCTCGACACGGAACTCCGTTCATTATCCAGCCTTTACCAAAACAATCATTAATCTAATCTCTAATCGCGGTCGGAACTAGCAAAGAATTGCTAGCGCGCCCGATTAGGATGTTAATGATTCTTTTGATAAAGTTTCTAAACTTTATAGGACTTAAAAAAGGTTTAGTTATTTTCATCGTCCATTAGCCTACCCTAATCCTACGAACCCTAACAAGCGGAGAATTACTTGCGCATGTTGGGAAAAGAAGATGAAAAGATAGAGAAGGAAAACATAATGTAAAATGCAAAAGAATTAAATAAAATAACTACCTTTATTAATCAACTTGAACAATCTACACTTTGATTCCTTAGAAAATGATTACAAAGACTAGTTTGCTTCTCGATCTCTTCCAAGGAGGTAGACGAACAGTTGATGATCAGCCTGGATGTGTGAGCGTCAGGGGCTTCGTGATCTCTTCGGCTTGATGATTTTTCCAAGAGGCTCTCGGTGCCCTTTTATAGTGCAAAGCCACAATCTTTTGCTTCAAAAGTTGGTAAAATATAGCAGAGAATCATGTCCCAAAATCTTGCCTCCTAATTTCCTAGAAGTGCAGTGGATCCGTGGCCAAAAGGGGGGTATGGCCACGGATCCGCGGCCAATGGGTGAGATCTCTTGATCAATTTTCTTGTGCTTGCATCTTGTGACATGTGGCAATCCTAGGCACCTTCATAATTCAGAAATCTTCTCTCGGTTGCTTCCAGACTTGGTCTCCAAGTTTTGCTTCTTAATTTGGCAAGTTTTCTTCAACAAATTGATTTGTTTGATAAATTCAGCTAACAACTTGGAAAATTCTGCACCATAATCTCAAATAATATTTAGTAGACTTAGTTCTACTAAGATTTGGTCAATAGATTTATTTGCATACATTTTCCTACCAAATGATAATAAAAATATATTAACACATGGAAAATAATGTTTTTACACATAAACCCTCATATGTATAATATATCATATTAAAGACCTTTTTTAATATAAAAATGGTAGGAAAAATGTAATACAAATGTGCAGTTTTATCAACTGAACAGCACCTCTCTGAGCCCTCATAGTCATCGACGGCAAAAGGCTATAATGGAAATAGGATTCGATATGAACACGGAAATCGAATCACAAGGATATGCATCATCAAGTAAGGAATTTCAAGCAATTAGTACTTAGGTCACTTAGACGGAGTACGGTGTCGTAAGTATGCCGCGGACATACACACGCTACATCACTCTGCTTAAGTTACCTACTCCATCATACCAAGGTCATCATACACTTCGAAAGGTAAAACCTAGAGCTCTGATACCAAGTTTGTCACGACCCAAAATCTAGCACGTGACGGCCCTTAAACTACGTAACGTCTCCAGGCGTAACGTAATTCAAGAAAACCAAAACCCCAGCAATCTAAACTATCAAAAGTAGTAAGTAATAATAATATTGTTACAACTTTTGAAATCCCAATCAAAATTCTTTAAAGTCCAAATTTATTTCCTTAAAAATTTGGCAGCACTTCCTTTGTAAAACAAGCCCCCAAAAAGGGTACAATAAAAGATATAAATAAAGCATCCCCAACGGGAGCAAATCCATGCCCAAAGGCGGAAAACAACCACCACCACAGATATACGACGTCGTAGCGAAAAAAAAGACGATATAAAGTGAACAGCATGAAAAACTCCAAGTCACAAATAATATACAATATCGTCCTCACAACTCGTCTCTAAGTCAATACATGAAAATGGTAGATGGAGAGTACATGGTACAAAGATATACAATGAGCAATATCGGATAATCGCAAAACCCACCAATAGCAAAACTGCACCCAGTCAGCCGTAGCGGTATCCGCTGCAAAAGATGATACGATGTGAAGAAGATAGCCTGCCCCTGACTGCTCTGAGGGACAACCTGTACAACCCTGTGGCACAACGGGGGTGAGTTGCCAACCCATGAATAGTAAATAAAATATGCAGGTAATCGCAAGTATGCACGTACTGCGCTAATCTATCAGATGTAAGCTGATAGCAATAAATAGCAATATGTATATGCAACGGTCATGAAAGGTACTCTGTCAGGTACTACTATTACATGAAGCAATGCATATCAAATAAATGCGAAGTATGAAATAAAACATGTCATCCTCACATCGGGCACATAGGCCCCTCATTTCGGGCACATCGGCCCCTCACATCGGGCACATCGGCCCCTCACATCGGACACATAGGCCCTTCATGTCGGACACATAAGCCCCGGGCACATAGGCCCCTTATATCGGACACATAAACCCCTCATATCGGACACATAGGCCCCGGGCAAATAGGCCCCGGGCACATAGGCCCCTCATATCGGACACATAGGCCCCGGGCACATAGGCCCCCCGTATCGGACACATAAGCCCCTCATATCGAACACATAGGCCCCGGGCACATAGGCCCCTCATCTCGACCACAATATCGGCCCACATATCGACCATAATATCAGCCCTCATATCAACCATAATATCGGCCCACATATATAATGAATAAGTATATTTGCACAGATCATTATGATGATATATATATTAAGTATACATATATAACAGCGTCCCATACCACTGATATATATATATATAACAGCGTCCCATACCACTGATATATATATATACATGTATATATATCAGCGTCCCATACCACTGATATATATACACAGGAATAAAACATCCAGAAACATCATATGAAATCCATATATCAATGCGAAATCTATGAAATAAAATATATACAACATGAAACAGTAATATGAGCATATAAAGGAAATCCGCTATTTAACTACAACAACTTATTGAATATATCATGCGATTCCAAATTCTCCGAAACCAAACGCAACATCATACAAAGGTGAACATGTAGCTATAGCCAGGTATGCATAACCATGTCGGTATAGTAAGATATGTGTATCTACCTATCAGTAATAATGTAATACCCTCCAGGTATAAGTGTAGTTATATCAAGCTAGGTATGTATACATGTCAATAATGATACAATACCCTCCAGGTATATGTATGAAAGATGTGCATGTAGCTATGTCTCATATGTATATATACCTATCTCTAATGGTACAATACCATATAGGTATATAGGTAGCTAGCATGTAGTTATGGCAAGGCATATGTGTAAGCATGTAGGTATACAGGTGTGCTATATGTCGTATGCACAATGGAATATGAATCAATGTTTCAATGTCCCTAACCATACAATATCACATATGTATGTGTGTTGTGCGTGTCATGGCAATTATTGACGGTGTGGGTGGCATACAATGAGTGCTCGTGCAATGAGCCGTCAATAATAGTACAGTGTCCAAAGGGTACAAGTCCAAGCATAACAAGTAATAATATGCAATGAAGTTTATGCACAATCTCTATATGTGCAATATAACATGCGGCTAATATTATATCATATCTAGCCCTGACGCATAACGCCATGCGGGCGATTCCCCTGTAGATGTTAAATCTACTCACAAATGATCCTGGGGCTAAGTAAAACCAACCACACGCTTTCCCTTCTTCACAGCGTCCGAAGTCCCTGCCTGCGTCCCTAAGATCATAAAACAACATAACAAGTATATATTAGCAATTGATCAATAACACGTACCAACTATGTTTGACCGACGCATCAATTCTAAACATACTCTCAAGTGTTCGTCTAGTAGCTAACGCGCGTAGCGACACTACAAAACTAACCCAAGAGTAACAGATACATAAAGACACGAACCATATCGGATAACGTAACGCGCGTAGTCGAAATACTAGAAAACAAGCAAAGTGATCCCAAATTTTTCTACCTAAACAATTTGTAAAAGTTGCACATACCACAAGACCACACACAACCACAAAGACCCCTACCCCAAAACACAACCCCCCTAGACCCTACACTGGCCGCAAATTGCGGCCAGAACCAATAAAACTGCGTCCAGAACCAATAAAACTGCGGCCTGACTCGAAGGGAATGGGCTCAGGTTTTTACGGTGGGTTCTAGGTCACTACACAAGGTCACTGTGATGGAAACTTTTCCAACAAATATCTGGTTTGATAGCAGATCATCCGAGACACCAATCTACACTAAAAATACGATATTTACCCGAAACTAAACTTTACGCGTTCTAAACTGAAACGAATAAGTTACACAACATTAAAAAGACTTATTTAATAGATAGAGATCATTACCTACTCCCACAAGCTCAAAGATCCTAGCTTTCCAAGCTCCAAGGCATCTAAGAGGCAAAACAAGGTTTATGAAGTGATTTTGGTGAGATTTTGTGAAGTTGTGATGGTTTTGTGATGGAAGTGAGCAAGTGTTCAGTTGAGATAATGAGGGGATGAAGAAAAAGATGAGAAAGAATAAGTGAGAGTGAGTGAGTGAGTTAGAGAGAGAGAGGTGTGAATAAGGGTGAGTGCACCAAGCATTAACTCTTCATTAATGCAAGCATGGCTCTCTCTTGACTCACCATTGCCACCTCCTCCCAATCCAAAACAAAGCAAGAAAATATCTTCTCACCACAAAAAATCAAGGGTTTAGGGTTAAGCAAGGATTAGGATTTGGTTAAAGTGTCATGGTCACTAACTAGATTAGCACAAGCCAACCCTCACATTAACGTGCACACGTGCGTGCAAGCCATAACAAATAATAATAAAATATTAATTAATTATTATAAAATGTGAGGAAACCGAATTGGTAAAATTTTACAGAAAACCCGCACTATCGGTTAATTAACACTAATCGAAATTCTAAGGTGTTACACTTCAGTGTCGGCCAATCTCTAACAGATTCTATCTTCGCTGGATCTACTGAGATGCCTTCGTCTGAAACGACGTGTCCCAAGAACTGCACTTTGTCGAGCCAGAACTCACACTTGCTCAATTTTTGTGTATAGCTTCTCTTCCCGAAGAATTTGTAATACCGTCCGTAAATGTTCGGCATGCTCCTCTCGGGTCTTAGAGTAGACTAGTATGTTGTCGATGAATACAACGACAAACGTGTCCAAATACTTCGCAAATACTCTATTCATCAGATCCATAAATATAGCTGGAGCATTGGTAACACCGAACGGCATCACAAGAAACTCATAATCCCATATCGGGTCCTGAAAGCCATCTTGCATATATCTTCGGCCGCTACTCTGATCTGGTGATAGCCCGAACGAAGATCCAGCTTCGAAAATACCTTGGCCCTAACCAACTGATCAAATAAGTCATCGATACGTGGAATGGGGTATTTGTTCTTTATCATAACCCTGTTCAGCTCCCAGTAGTCTATGCACATCCGTAGCGATCCGTCCTTTTCTTCACCAACAAGACGGGTGCACCCCCCGGCGAAGCACTTGGGCGAATAAATCCTTTCTCCAGGAGTTCTCCAATTTGTTTCTTCAATTCTGCTAACTCAACTGGCGTCATCCTGTAAGGAGCCTTGAAAACTGGCGCCGTCCCTGGAATCAAGTCAATAAAGAATCCTACGATGCGGGGAGGTGGTAGACCTGGAAAATCTCCAGGGAACACATCAAGAAAATCCCGAACGATCTCTAGGGCTGGACTCTCATCAATCTCCATAGCTGTCAACGCTTTTGGCTTGGCTATAAACTTGGCTGGCTCCAAAGACTCGCTCCCGCCTTCGAAAACAAACTCAGGGTGATTGGAGATGCGGAAGGTCACTTTCCTAGATCAGCAATCGATGATCGCATGGAAGGTGCTCATCCAATCCATCTCGAGAATTGCGTTATAGCTGCCCATCCCGATTAAAAGGAAATTCGCATAGAATTCCCTGCCGCATACTACCACCGGACATAATCTACACTCTTGGTTGGACACAATAATATTGTTACCCATATGTATCTCCCAACACTTGGTCAACGGCTCGTGAGGTATAGAGTGTGTGTCAACAAACCGCGTGGAAATGAAACAATGTGAAGCACCCGAATCGAAAAGAACTCTAGCTGGTATAGAATAAACAAGGATGGTACCTGTAACCACATCTCCAGAAGCCTCTGCCTGCTCGGAGGACAGGGTGAAAGCCCGTCCCTGATTCCGACCTGTACCAGTCTGCCTCTGATCGAAGGACCGCTGCTGGGGCACCCGAGGTGGACCCCTCTGAGATGAAGTGCCATACGACGGTTGTTGTTGCTCGAACCCTCCCTGTAGCTTAGATCTCTGAGGACACCCGTTGATCCTGTGCTCACTGGATCCGCAAATCAGGCATTGCCCTTTAGCTCTGCGGCAATCTCTCTACATGTATCCTGGCCTCTGGCAATAATCACAGAACAGGGCCCTCCGCTGCGGCTGCTGAGGTGAGAAGGTGCGCTTCATCTGTGTGACACCCGGCCTGTGAACTGGGATCACTCCACGGGGGAAGATAGTAGGCCGTGATGGAACCACATGGGGTCTCTTGTCCATCGATCGTTAGCCCTTGTCCTTCTCTGCCAATCTTTCCTGTACTCGGGCAGCGTTCAAAACTTGGGCGAAGGTTGGTAGGTCGAGAGACGCGATGAGTTGTTGTAGTTCAATATCGAGCCCTTGCTGGAACCGTCTTGCCCTGGCGGCTTCGGTGGCTACCATGTACGGTGCGAAGTAACTCAGCCGATTGAACTCTACGGCGTAGACATCCACTGAGCGTCCATTCTGCTTCAACATAATGAATTTCTCCTCCATCTCGGCCTTGGCAGTAGCCGAAAAGTAGTGATCCAGGAAGCATGCGGAGAACGTGTCCCATCCAATAGGTTTCCCTAGCCGGCTCTCCTCTACGGACCACCACGTGCGGGCCTCGTCTTCTAGCTGAATCTTCACTACATTCACCCTGTCGTCGTCAGGAACTAGAGCAGCTATCAGGAGGTTCTCCACGTTGATGAGCCATTGCTCGGCCTTAAGTGGACTTACTGATCCCGTGAATATTGCTGAATAAAGCCTCCTGAAATCTGAAACGGTACCAACCCTAGCATGTGTAGTCGGTACGAGCGCGCCCTCGGAGGCGGCGAGAACAGCCGTAGATCTCTCTAGGGCAGTAAGTGCGGTCTCCTGTACCGCCTTCAATCCCTCGGTCAGGAGATCGGTCTTCCTCTCTTGAGCTTGGGCCAGGGTCGTCAATTTGCCAAGGATTTTCTCGATGCGACCGTGAGGACCGGCACCTGAGGAGTTGCCTGAGGAGTCCATTTTCCTGAAAAGATCAAAAGAAATCAGATTCAAGCAAGGCTACACAATGATTTAGCGATGATTAGAAAGTGAGGAAGAATATAATAAGGCATACGCTAAGGGTGTAACTCAATCTAGAGGTCCCTAGACAGAACTGTAATTTCATCAAAAACCTTTGGCTCTGATACCAAAAAAATCATGTCACGCCCCGCTTCCCAAAATACGGGATACGAGGGGTGACTAGGCCAGCCATGCTCCTACGGTCAGGGAATAATCCCGCCGTAGTCGCACTTCGGCTTCTAGCATTACATGGTAGTCAGTATACAGTACTTGAGTAAAGAAAAATCACAGTTCACAACTTTATTACATTGCAAATAAAAGAGTTCGAGATACATTTATTTTTCAGAATAAAAATAAACTAACCAACTAAACAAGTGCTGAAAGCAAAGGAAATAGCACTGATGATGCGGTCTAGACCTCCGCGATCTCGAATGACAGGTCCTGCTCCTAGGCTGGATCCACTTCATCCTCTGAGCATGCACACTCAGGTCGTCAGGACGACACATATAGCAATAAATATATATATAATGGGTATGCAATATTATTGAACATGAGAAGTACAACAAAATGCAGAACATGAGTATAATAAACATCAACTGAATATGCATGGTGCAATATGGGTATCATGTCGGTAAACCAGGCAATGCTTATGTCGCTACTTAACGGTCACTAAGTCAATGAAATCAATTGGTGGAAAGGATGCTCGTGTTTAACAAGGGTCTCGTGCATGCCCGAGACTATGGTCCACTATGCCCGGGACATAACCCTGTCAGCCGTGTCGCTAGGCCCAAGACCTAATGTGTGTGTGTATGTGTGTGTAAAATAGAGAATGATCATCTTCTAAATCACTGTACCTCGCTAAATACGAGTTCAATTCCATCTTGATTTCCCCATTCCCCGGGTTATAATATGCATTCAGGTATCAGATAGGTTGTGAACAAATACGTATCGCTATCACTTTCAATCACTTTTCTACTTGTCACTATCATTGTCGTATTTGCCACAACACAATCACTAACACTAATATATATATCGACAATGCAGAAGAGTCACTAGGTCTCAATGTGAACGATCACTATGCAGCAGGTATAAATCAAGCATGAAAATATACAGAAGCGCACTGAACAGGTATTCACTGTTCTATAACGGTCAATGCCATACAACTTGTAAAATTTACGGTAAATCTTACGCATAGAATCGACCAAAACAATGTAAAGGACGTATGAAGCACACTTGATTCTATAAACATTAAAATTTATTTCACGTCAATCGGGGTTCAGGTTAGGGAATTATCATCATTTAAAAGTAGCGATCGATTGCTGAAATTCCAGTTTCAGAACTGGAAGCCCAACTTCGCGCACATTTTACCAGTAATTATGTTCAGATTCAGCTGTTTCCCCAGTTAAATGAAATGTAGATATATTAATTAAGTTTCCAACGCATCAAATGGATTATCGATATCAGTTCTGTATTAAAATTTATGTCATGTCTAGTGTAGCTATGCAAGAGGAGTCACTGCAGAAACTGCAGAACACCCAGGTACGCTAAAATGTAAATTAAATATTAAACGACGGTGAAACGTCAAGGGACTAGATTTATGTGTTAGATAACTAAATTATCTACACGACCATATAGATTTCCGTGCATTTTCAGTTTTATGTAGGTATGTACAAGTGCTTAAATTCAGGTTTCCCCGTAGAATGCCGCCCCGGACTGCAGTCCATAGTTGCATTCCTCTTCATTTTTCAGTGTCATGAAATTGCAATATTCAATAAATAATTACATAGGGTTATAGGTTATCTATCTAGGTTCGATAAGAGCCCTGGAACACCATGATTAGATTTACATTTGATTAACTACTAATTTTACAACGTGATATGTACGGTGATTTTCAGATTTGACGTAACCAATTGGGATGTCATTTTATATTCGATGCCTTAACTATTTGATCCCGATTTCTTATACGTCACTCGTTAACAGCAATCGAAATTTCTAATAATAAAATTGGGGGATTTTAATAGGGTCTTCGATAGGGTAATCGCATCGATCACTCAATGCGTGTATGTGAACGCTATCTACTTTTACACACACTCATCATACATTTTACCAATTAAGTTACTAAACTATATTTATTAAACTCTATATGTACATAGCATGATTTAAACAAGTGAAGGAGGTTCACTTACCTGTGACGAAGTCGATGGTACGGCAGCGACGACACGGCAGCAACGGCAACGGAAATGGCATAAGCAGCAACAACACAAGCAGTCGCAGTAGCACGAAGGCTAAGGTTTGGGCTCGGCTAGTCTCTACCATGAAGCGGGGAACTCGAGTCGATGATAACGCTAGGGAACTCCAGTGAGGTGGCCGTGGACGGAGGTTATGCAGTGAGGAGGCATGGTGGCCGGCAGTAAGGGGAGCTCGGGTGCAGTAGGTTCCTCAGGTTGAAGCTCGGCTGCTCTGGTCTTCCGAAGAGGTAGGAACAACGACGGATGATCAGAGCTTGGAGGGTCGATGCAGGCGCAGAGGTAGCAGCAATGGTGATGGGTTGCAGTGGAACTGATGGGGATCTCAGTTTGGGGTTGAGTGAGATGGAGCTCGGCTTTCGTGGTGTTGGTGGAGAGGTGACAGCAAAGTGGTCGTCGGCGAGAAGAAGGGGAGCACGTCGGCGTTGGGCTCAAGCCAGCGATGCAAGTTGCAGAAGAGGAGGCGAAGGCAGCGGCTGTGAGGTGGAGTTGTTGGGAGGTTGTAGAGGCGAGGGGAAGCTGGTGGTGACGAGTGGTTGCAAAGGTGTGGTGACGGCGTTGATGAGGGTCGGGGGTTAAAGATGGGGTCGGTGCTCAGGTGGGTGTGCAGGCGAGGGTGTTGGGTTTGGGTGAGAACGAGAGAGAAAGTGAAGAAGGGAGAGGCGAAGGAGGGAGAGAATGAAGTAGAGAGGGTGAAACCGAGAGAGGCAAGGGAGAGACGAGGGAAGTCGTGGTCGTTGGAGACGTGCGGGTCGTGGGGAGATGGGCGCGGCCGTCGCAGGCGAGCGCGAGGTGTGGGGAGTCATGGGGGGAGTCGTTGGGGGAGCAAGTCTCGAGTGGGCGCGGTTGTCGTGGAGAGCGTGAGAAGAGGGAGCCGTTGAGGGTGACGTGAGGGGTGCGGTCGTCGTGTCGAGTGTGAGAAATGGGGAGGCATGGCGAGAGGAGTGACGGGAAAAAGAAAACGAGTGGAGGAAGAAGAGGGGGAAGCGGGTCGGGTCGGGTCGGGTACGGGTAGACTAGGATTTAGTTTAGGTTTAGTAATAATTGAAATAAAATAATAAAATATATATATAAATGGAATAAAATCTGGAAAAATACGGAAAATTATATATTCGGAAACTGGGGATTTACACCACTGAACAGCTACCCCGCTCGGTCCATCCTCGGCTGATAATTTCTTATCCACTGACGTCAAGGATCAAAGCCCCCGCCAAGAGGCCACCGAGCGGCTACCACGCTCGGCCCATCCTTAGCTGGTAATACCTTACCCTACGACGCCAAGGATTAAAACCCTCGTTAAGAGGCCATCTACATCTAAGCGATCTCCACCTCGACTTCGGGGCCATGGAGATACCGACCTTTCACCGGTCCTTGCACGCTTGGCAAATGGTCGACTTCAACTCTCAACTCGACGTGCAATCGCTAACCAGAAAACCAACCTGACATGAAAGCAGTACAGCGTAAAAAATGTTTACCACAAACAAAAGAACACTGCAAAATGGATTTTCTATTCATAAGAGTCAGAAGTCTTTACAGAGGTATTTTTGGCTCCCCAGCCTTACAAAAACGTCCGGAGGCCTACAAAATTTTAGCGCATAGAAAATAAAGAGGTGGGGAAGTTCAGGCCTCAGGGATGGGGCGAACCCCAATGAGCTGCGCGTCCACTACGACCACCAGGGCGGCATTTTCAGGGTCGGCACCCACGGCGGGAGTCTCGGCACCGGAAGCCGAGGCGACCGACTTGGCCCCTATGCTCCCACCGGGGGCCTCTTCCCCCGCGACGTCTCCAGGGACGTTCCCCTGCGCGTCATCCTCATGAGAGTACTCCTCCTGGAGCTTGCCGTCAGGGGACTCCAGCATCTGGGCCTTGACGGCGTCGAGGGCGTCATGCCAAATAACGCCGGCGGCTGCGGCAAGGTCGGCGTAGAACAGGTCTGACTTCTTGTAGCTCTCCACCGCTTTTAACGCCAGAAGCTCAGCCTTCGACGCCCAAAGCTCGGCACACCTCGTCCCCTCCTTTTCCGCCTCATTCTCCCTTCGGAGGGTGTTCGCCGTCTTCTTCAAGGTGGCGATGAGCACCTGGGAGTCTTCCAACTGGGCCTCGGCGGCTCGGGCGACCTCTCGGCATCTGGCGACCTCTCGGCATCTGGCGACCTCCCGATTCCCGACGGCCACCCGGTCTTCGAGGGCAGCGACCCTCTCCATCGCCGCCTCCAGCTCCAGGCTTGAGCTCTCCTCCCGTGAGGAGAACTCGCCCGTGGCCCGCATCGCCGGGGCTATCTCCTCGTCCTCCATGTTGACGACGAGGGCGACGGGCTGGAGGACCTGAAGAAAAGAAAAAGGGTTAAAAAGGAAAGAGAGGCACCCATTCACACGAGCAAAAATACTAAGTGAAGAACCAAGTGGGGTGCGAACGCTAACCTACACGGCCTCTTGAGCTATGGACGCCATTTGGGCCCGAAGAGTCCCCCGAGGGATTCTGCCCCCGGCCGGCCTCTCCATCTCCGAGAGCAGGTTGTCGGTGATGGAAAGCCCCGAGGGTACCTCGAAGCGAAGCTCTCCATCGTCCACGAGGATTGGGGAGGCCAGGGAGCGGGGCGCCGTCCTATGAAACCTTTTGAGGAGCGACGCGGGAGAACCGATCTCGCCTCCTACCTCGGGAGCCTAAGGCTCTTGCTCCCGAGCATGCTTTCGGACCGGCGCACGGCTGGACTCGGGGGCCCGAGGCGCGTTTTGGCGTTTGGATGGAGTGGCCACCGGTGGAGCCGGAGTCGACGACGGGCGAGAAGGGCCGGTGCCTCCGGCCTTCTTCCCCTTCTTCACGTCAACCACTACCGCCGGAAATTTGCTTAGGTCCATGGGTCCTGCATAAGACAAAAATACAAAGAGTCAGCAATCCAGGAAAAATGAAAGAATGCACAAGTCTAAACAGATCGCCTGAAAGCTCTTAACTTACCCGCGTAATAGGCGGGGCTGAGCCCGGCCTAACTGAGGGCCCGCTCAGACAACAGCACATCAGCCCGAGGGAGGGGCTCCCACTTCGACACCGCCACCGCGTCGGGATCATTCGACCGACTCACCCGCGGACAGTTGTCCCCTTGCCACTGGGTGGGCATAGGCCAATCCTCACCCTCGGGCGACGCAATAAAGAAAAACTTCTTCTTCCATTCGTGAATGGAAGAAGGTACTACAATGATCCCTGACCCGGCAGCATCCCCCGTTGTCTTCTAAAAGAGAGGTATACCCAGCTCGGCTCGGCCCTACGAGCGCTAAGGTGGTTTTTGTAGCAAAGAGAAGAAACGAGAAGGCTCAGACTAAAAGGGGTCTGACTCAATCTCAACCGGACCTAGAACCCGAGAAGGATCCTCCAAGAGTTCGGCACTAGCTGGCCCGGGGCTAACCCAAAACCGTTCAACGCCTAACTCACCTCTGGGGAGAAGGGCAGACGCATCCCGGCCCAAAAGGCTTCCAGATACAAGGCAATCTCCTTACCCCGTACCTGGTCTGCCCTCTCCCCCTCCTCGACCATACAAAGCGAATAGCCGGGAGGAATGAGAAAACGAGTCTTGATGTTGATGAGATCCTCTGCACGCCTCAGCGAGGATCGCACGCCAAGAACGCCCACGACCTGTGCTCTGGGGACCGACCCCGTCGCACGAACCCGGGAAGCATTACTAACCCTATCTTCCCGGTGGGACTCTAACTCAGAGGAGGAAAAGGAAGAAGTGGAAGAGAAAGCTTCAGAAGACTCCCTAGACTTTATCCGGACTACATCTACAAACTTCTCGGAAGAAGACATCTAACCTAATCAAAGGGAGGTGTCCTCGAGAGATCAAACGTCCGACCTGAGGAGAAGAGCGCCGAGCTAACACGACTAGGTACGAGGAAATTTTGGAGAGGTATGAGCCCTGATGGGGATCCCACCTCTATTTATAGCTGCCAGCGTACGTATCCTACGGCTCCGATCGCCTCCCGCCAAAACAACGTTTCACAACCAACGGCCGACAACGTTCCACCTGTCGCACCTACATTAGGCGCGTCCCTTCGAGCGCGGGAACGCCTGTGGCACGTCTCGCCAGCCAACCAGTGCTAGACACGCGGGCTGTCGCTTCGACGACCGTACACGCAATCCGGCGCTTCCCCTTTAAATGCGATATCTCTCTCCTGATCCGCTGGCGTCATCAAGGAAATACTACTCTTTGCCCGGGAATGCACGCCGACGATATCTTCGAGTGAGAGCTCACCCGGGGTGATCGGTCAGACCACTCTCGACCCAACCCAGGAACGGGTCGAAACGAGAGTGGGGGGCTAATGATGAGGCTCGATATCAGTGACTCTCCAGATGCTGACACGTTGCAGATGACGTGTCCCAGAACCTACAAGAAAGGATCAAGAACTTCAGTTAGGGTCACACCACGGACCCCGGTCCGAGGAGTATCCCGACCTTCTGTGTCCTTCCAGAACACCCCCCGGCTCGCCTTCGAGCTATCACAGAACCAAGATGCCTCGGCCTCCCGCTCGTGCCCGAGCCTCCCGCCGAGCTCATCTTCCTCGGTCTCACCGACCGACCCGCAGCGCTGATCACAGGCGCCTCCACCACGGCTCCGTGAATCTCGCCATGCGTGAGATATCCGCCGTCTATGATCCCGCATTCCACGCCATCATGATCCCCCATTAACGAGCCTGTCTCGTCATTAATGCGGGATCCCGCCTATCACGCGGGCGTGACGCCAGGGGCGTAACGGCCGGCGTGATTCTCGCGCCCGCCTGCCCATTGCCGCCGCTATATAAACCCCTCTCTCAGACGATCGAGGTAAGCCATTTTTTACTCCACTAGGTCGTCACTCTGCCAAAATACCCCATCTAACTTGATCGTCGAAGGGTCCTCGGTAGCACAACCACCTCGGGACTTCTTTGCAGGTAGCTCGGCCTCAACCACACAAAACCCATTAAAATCCACACGTTTCAGGAATCAACCCTCCAACTCAATCTCAGCCGTCCATCAACGCTCGCAGCAGATCAACGGAAGATAACATCTGAAGGAGATCTTGAGATCCATCAGCATGCATTAAAAAACTATGGATTTGGAATAGATAAAGAAAAAGAAAAGAAAATGCTAGTTGAGAATATTCTTAAATATTCTATTATAAAGTAAATAAATCTTATTCACAAATTAAACATCCAAAACCATTAAACCTATTTATGATTTGAATTAAGATAATATATTTAGAGTCCAACGTGCCCTTTTAGACCGAGAGACTTTTGAAACAAGACTTTATAGCTACTTTTTTAAGCCACAATTAAACAGTAAATCCAGAAGGGATCGAATATGAATTGCTCTAATACCAAGTTAAATCTTTCAATCAAAACTTCAAAAGAAAGCTTCAAAGTTGTGATGATGATTAAAGGGGTGTATCCTATGGAGAAAAAAGACATTAATATATATAGCAATGGTCATAAGCGTCTGTCTTCTAGCCTCTAGGCTCATCTGAAGGGCAGTTTGTAGCCTATATTCAACTCATAATAATTATTTGCAATTATATTTAAAATCATCTAAACGAACTAAAAATCAAATCATCTACAGTAATTCTTAGTTTCTATCATGAGCAATGATGGCAAGTAGATCTCACAAGCACCTATAATTAATGCTTAATTTATCTTATAACAAGGACAATAATTTGTGTATTTTAAGACATTGATAATATGGCGATGATAATCTAAGATTTCTTCTCAAATATATAATCACTCCGTGGATTTCTCTATCATATATATCATGTCTAGCTTTGTCTTATTCAAAGTCTCATTCCAAGACGAGATGCCTAATATAAACTACTATAATAATATCCGTGCATACTGGTTGTTTTTTACATGGGCGACTCGCGATAATATGCTAAGAGTTGTTGATAGAAAAATGAATGGAGATACAAATGTACTTTTTTATTTTTGTTTTATGACATTATATAATCCGAATCCAGAACCTTTCTTTCCTATGTGAGAAGTGTTGTTAACCGTTCCGCTAATCCCAGCTGACTCTGCATCTGTATTTGAATTTTATCAAACAGGAATAGTAAATTTTATTTATGTTGATTGTCCATAACTGAATTGTGCATCCGCTAACACCAAATGGCTTTGCATATGGTAACACCTAAATCTGTTATGTATCCGCACCCAATATGTTTGGTTTTATTGGGTATAACAACAACAAGCATACCAAATTTTTGGGACCGGCTGTATGAACCCTCTCTTCCATTCCGTTTTGTTATAGACTTTCTCCTCGGTCAACTTAATAATTAACATATCATTTTTAATGGCCTCTATATATCCATATCATTTAGGTCTACCTCTATTTCTAATTGCGTCATGAACTATAATTTTATCACTTTGTTTAACTGGGTTATTGATTGGTCTCTATTGTGCCGTTGAGATCACTTAATCATGATTAATTACTTAACTAAATTCCAGTATCAACAACAGCCTGGACGACTAAGTAATGTAACCTATAATAATCAAGGGCAAAAAGAAACAATTCTGTGGGTCATCGACCAATCAAACTCCCATTGGAAAATCCCAGAACCTCAAAAAGATGAAATATAATAGAAAAATAAAAAAAAATATTATTAGCACACGGCTTCTTTTCTCAGTACATTTTAAGTCGATTGTACCAAAGAACCAAATATGATGCAAACAAATCTCCAAGAAAAATAAGGAATCATGAAGTACCGTTGAAACCCGCGTTGTATTGACTTTAAACAAATATATATAACATAATTTTTATAGAATAATTCACAACCATGACTCTGTCGCCATCAGCACGTCCAAGTGTTTCTTTTCTCAAGCAGGCTCATAAGGTATGACAAGCCTTCTCGAGCGAGTGATCGATCCTAACTTAATAAGTTCAAAATCGTTTTATGCAAGTTAATTTTTTTTTTCTATTTCAAAAACTTTTTTGGCATGATCTATTGTATCACATTTCCTTGCATGCAGGCATGTACATTACCAAGTGCTTCTATGATATACGATATTTTAAGATTTTATCATGAATTATGTATTTATAAAATATATAAATGTGCGCGCGCGGGGTTCGCTGTAGACTAAACCGGTATGTCCTATATGTACGTAGCCATTTTGAAATATTGACACGCGATATGCCTGCTATTGACACCCGATATGAACATCAATATTCATTCGTATAAGCGAAATTTATCATATGATGTCCGCTATCCAAAATTGAAAAAATCCATCCAATACAATCACGATATCCGATATTTGATACATCGAAACTATCAAGCGCGATCCAGAACTCTAAAACACCACAAGCTACAGGAACTATCCAGAGAGGACTTAAAATTGCCACCAACACAAGCCAAAGTGAAATTCGGGTTAGTCTGGCACAAGCCGCACAACTTGAGTCGAGTTGAATTTTTATTCGCCTTTCTTTCATAGTTTGATATTACCGACATGTGCAATGATACGCTTATATAATTCTGGACTTGTTGTACATCAAGATTTAAGGCATTCACATACTTCCACAGAAAATTCATGAAGTAAAATAAAGTTCCAAAACTTGATTTCAAAAAAGCCCAGTTGGAACCAGAATTATAATTTCTGAACCAAAAGAAATACGAATACAAGTTCGGTAGCAAAAACCCAGATTGAGAAGGCTATCATAACATAAGTAGCCAAATGACAATAATTTTCCGGCGAACGGCACCCATCATCATCGTTATCATGTAAGATGTGAATACACCAAATTTCGTGTGATTCCATCACTTTTTCACTGTTGATTTAGTGGGTGTAAATTAACGGTTTACGGACAATAGAACTTTTTACATTGCTAATTCAACGGTGAAAAGTGGTGGGATCACATGAAATTTGGTATATCCACATCTTACATGATAAAGATGATGATGATGGTATTGCCGATCATCGGAAAAAAATCATAGATGGTATAGATTTTTTATGCCACCTAACGAAAAAGTCTCCTATGGCCTCTTTTTTCATTATATATATATATATATATATATATATATATATATATATATATATATATATAACAACATATTCAACAAAAATATTAGCATTTCAACACTTTTTGACCGTATATATCAAAATTCAACAAACTTCGTTATTTTAGCGCAACTTTAGCAATTTCCACAAAAGAAATTACTTTAGTATTTCCCTGCATGTATTTAATATAATTTGAGCAATAACAATGTAATTTCGGTAGTTTCATAACTGTAGTTAACATAAATTTAGCAAAATCATATAATTTTAGCATTTACCTAACAACTTCAACAAAAATATCTTATATATTTCGCATGAAATTTATATTAAGCAGCAAAATTGAGAAATAAAAAGAAAAGTCAACATATCAAGAAAGTTATAATAAGATTTGGGTTTTCTCATCTTTAATTAAAAAAATAGATTTTCCTTTATATCGTGGTTGCACTAAAACGTGTTCGATACTGTTGGGTTTAAATTTACATCATATTGCCAAAATCAAAAATCAAAATTAAAAGTCAAAAAGTCAAAATCAACGTCCAAGTGGACCCGGGTCTGATCCCAAGCAACCGAGCACACGTCCAAATCGCCTCAAGCCCAAGCGAAGCCGGCCGGCCATCGAGGAAGACAAAAGAAAAAATCTGTAATAAACAGCTTTTTATATGCAAATAATTATTAAATTGTAAATTAAATGGGCAAAAAACCAAAATATGCAAAACCCATATTAGGCTCATATGCAAAAAGAAATTAGTACACGGGATGCGATGGATGGGTAAAATACCATTTTGTAAAGTCCAAGGGTCTATGTGACAAATGTAAACTTATATAAGGAAAACATATGAAAAAATGAAGAAAAATCAATTCCCCCAAATATTTCTAGGTTTTAAGCCTCCCTCTCCTCTTTCTTCAAGTTATTCATTTTCTTCTCTTTTTGAATTAAATCAAGAGAAAATGTTCTCTTTTCTCAAAACTAAATAGGTTTTAACCATAACCCTATTGAAAAGAGAAAGGATCCTCTATCAAATCCTCCAAAGGGAAGATTTTTACCCAACTTCTTTCTCTTCAAGGTCCTATTTGAAAGAGGAAGAAGAGATTCCCACCTCCAAAAACTCCATTAAAAGGTCCAAAACTTAGGAAAGGGAAAAGGAAAAGAAACCCCTTTTCATTATCCAAGATCCAAAATTCAAGTTTTGAATCAAGAGGGCCTCTTTAGGCCAAAAGAAGAGAAAAACATCCCCTTGAGCTCGAGCTCCAAAATCTGGGCTTCGCACAAAAAACAGACTTTTTGGCCCATACGAAACCTTTTGGCTCCCTCCTCACGCATCGTGCACTACTGTAGCTGCGCCACTGTAGCTGCGCATGCTACTGTAGTTGCTCTCTTGCGCTTCACTTACACACTTTAAAAAAAAGAAATAAAAGAAACAGAAAAAAATGTTTACCAAAATTTTAATTTTGAAGTATTTCTTGTAAATATTTATAGAATAAACAAATAAATGAAATGAACACGCCCTTTTGCATTGTTTTCAAAACACACGTGCATACAGCATATTGAGTTCGCAAGGTCTGTTCGTCCTGTTGATCGGAAGTTCTCTCGCTCCAAAAGCGAGAGGTAATTAACGGCAATTTTGTCCGCGACTGCCGGAGATTTGAATCCCCACAATCAATAAACCCCAATCTATCCTAGACAGGGGGAATCTGTACATACCTGACAAGCGTGTGCATTCCTATCTCAATAGAATGACGAAAAACACTCTATAAATTCTAGCACGTTCGGTAGGACTTTTCTCTCCTCCATATTTCAGGTCAAACAATCATGCAAACTCATTTAAATTGATATTTGTACCGAAATCATATTTCTTCATGCAGATTAATAACTTTTGACCGCAATCCTAAATTCAACAACGATGTCTCCAGTAACAGAACCCCTTCGCATGAATACTCCATAAAGTGGCATCCGAAATGACAATAAACTAAAATTTCTTAAATTTTCAAGTGGCATCTGAAATAACGTTAAACTAAGCTCGACCCCTAAGTCATTAAACTGGGACATTAAAAAATAGCCGAAATGATGGGACAACTCACAAGAAAAGTCAGCGAGAAAATAAAAATAAATAGCCGAAATGATGGGGCGTGAATAAATTGCCGAAATAATAAGGCAATCATGACATTTGCGATAAAAAAAAAGCTGAAATGGTAGAGCAATCGCGGTAAAAAAAATAAAGTAAATAAAGGGGCAAAATCACCCATTCCATTGGAGTTCGCCGGGTTCTAAAATCATGGTTACCCCGCGACAAAAGCTGAACTTGACATTGTAGGGCGTTTTTCGTCACCCCATTGAGATGGGAATGCACGCGCTTATCAGACGTATTACAGATTCCCATGCCTAAGGTAAGCTGGGGTTTATTGATTGTGGGGATCCGAATCTCCGGCAGCCGCGGACTAAGCTGTCTTTAATTACCTCTCGCCTTTGGAGCGAGAAAACCTCCGATTGACGGGTAAACTGGTCATGCGAACTCAATGTGCGGTGTGCATGTGCTGTGTTTTGGACGTATCAGGGGCCTCGCGGAGTTTAAGAGGTCCTGCGGGTGAAGTATTTTTAGTGGGGAGCGTGATAAAAAAAAGAGGGGTGAAGCATCCTAAAGACGCGTAAGATGGTACGTGGGCGCTGGGCGCCTGCGGGGCGCATAGAAGCCTGCACCTCACGCGCCCGGCAGTGACCGCTGGACACTAGCGGGTCACGTGCGTGGCACGCGACCGGTGGAAATACCGGCAGAAGAAGGGGCTACCCTTGGGTTTGGAGTTGAACTCCTGAACAGGAATTGGGTATGGATTTGGAGTTAAACTCCAAAAGATTTGGGTTAGGAGTTAAACTCTTTTGAGAATTTGGATCTTGGAGTTGAACTCTTCAGAAATCTTCGGAGATGATCAAAGGGAACCCTTTCTTCTCCCTTGATCCCTTGATCTTCTCTTGAGTATTGGATCTTCCCAAAGTGGGATTTTTGGAGATGGGTCGCCTTTCTCCTCTCTATTGGCTGGATCTTGGAGAAAAGGGGTGAGACTTAAAAAATCTTTTCTTTTAGAGATTTGATGGGAGATCTGAGCTCCCCTTCAAGGATTTAATGGTGAAAAACTATTCCTTTTTAGGAAAAGAAGAATTAAATTCTTGATTTAATTCAAAAAAGGAAGAAGGTTTAGAATCTTGAGGAAGGAGGAGGCACAGAACCCTAATTTTTTAGGAGAATCAAAACTTTTTTTATCTCGTCATAATGTTGCCTAGGCTTACAAGTTTACAAATAGGCCCTTAGGCTTTACAAAATGGCACTTTGTCCATCCCATGCCTCATGTGCTTATTTCTTTTTGCACATGAGCTGTGGGCTTTACAAAGATTTGGATTTTTGCCCATTTATTTTACATTCATACATGAAAATTAACATCAAACTTATTTATTACGTAATTTTCTTCTTGGCGTGGGGGGTGGTCGGCCGTTTCATGTTCGGGCTTGACTTGGGCATGGACCCACTTGGTCTGGGCTTGAGCCCATTTGGCTTGAGGTTGACTTTGAATTTGACTTGGTCAACCGGGGTGTAATTATTAACCCTAACAAAATGCCTTTCATCAATAAATGCATACCGCGTGTGTGTCGTGTGCATGAAATTGATAGATCTTCTTTCGCATAGTGTGACTTAATTTGGTTCCCACTTTTGAGAGGCTGGCACTGTCCTTTTTACGACATGGACGGTCGATACTTGATGTGTCTCCGAGACGGAGTGTCGCTGGTTGACGTGTCCCCTGCACAGAGTGTCGCTAGTTGACATGTCTCCGAGACGGAGTGTCTGTTTATTTTTGACGTAGAGGTCGTTGTTGAAGTTGATTAGTTTGATTTGTTTTGAGGAGGTTCCAATATGTCCGGCGGGACTTTTGAGCTTTTTAACGCTTCTGGGTAGAACTTTAGTTTGATTTGTCCGGTTCTTGCCTTATTTGGTGGGACTTTTGAATTTGAAGTATTGCAGCGTAGGATTTGGAATTTAGGATTTGGATTTTGTTTAGCATCAGTATTGCTGCACTGGAACATGGTACTAGGAGCGAATCATCATTTGCCGTGAGAAAATTTGAGGATTTTTGTTGGCATCAGCATCACTACACTGGAATATGGTACCAGAAGCGAATCATCATTTGCCATGAGAGGATTTCCCTTGGTTCCAGTTTAACGACTTAGGGGTCATTTGTTCCCAATTTAACGACTTAGAAGTCATCTGTTCTCAGTTTAATGACTTATAGGTCTATCAAATCAAAAGTTCGGAAATTTTGGGTTAGGGTCGGCATCAGCGCTGCTAACACTGAAGCACAGGTGCTAGGAGCAATTCATCATTTGCTTTTGTCTGTTGGTGAGTAATGGCTTAGGAGACAGGTTTATGTCCCCATCACCTAAGGCTTTTCAATTTTATGAGCCATGAGGGTCCCATAAAAGTATTTTCTCCTTACGAGTCAAAAAGATCTCGTAGGTGTATTTTCTTCTTAGGGGTCGTGAAGACCCCAAGTGTGTTTCTCTCGTGAGTCGTAAGGATCCCACGAAGGTATTTTCTTACGAGTCGAGAAGAACTCGCAAGCTCTATTCTTCTCATGTATCGTGAGGACACGTGAGTGGGTCTTCCCAAAATGGAGCATAATTCCAAGGGCGGGGACCGGCCATGGGGCTGGTGATTGCGGTGGGGCATAGGTGTGATTTAGCTTGTTTATGTTCCTGGATTGTATACGGTAGTCAATTTGAGGACCGACTGTAGGGCTAGGACAATTTAGAGGGTTTGGATTTTGGGTCGGCATAAACACCGCTAACACTGAAGCGTAGCGCCAGAAGCGACTCATCATTTGCCGTTGCCCGTTAGGGACTGATAGCTTAGGAGACAGGTTTAGATCCCCATCACCTAAGGCTTTTCAATTTTACGAACCGTAAAGATCTCATAAAAACATTTTCTCCCTACGGGTCGAAAGGATCTCGTAGGTGTATTCTCTCTTTAGGAGTTGTGAGGATTCCTAAGTGCCTTGCTCCTTTGTGAGTCGTAAGGATTTCACGCGGGAATATTCTCCACATAAGATCGAGAGGACTTTGCGAGTGTATTTTCGTCTCTTTTTTACGAGTTTGCGCCCTTTCGGGTTTTCACAAACTCACCGGTAGTCCTGCTGTTTTTACTCACGGAGCCTTTTCGGGTTTTCATCCGTGCCAGATTTGCTTGTGGACATACCGTTTTTTAACATTATTTTTCTTTTATTTCCCAGTTTAACAACTTAGAGGTCGTAGCTATGTGCTTATTCAAAAATCCTTGGATTTTGATCTCGCAGCGCTTCAATACTCTCTATCCTTTTAGAGAAACGTTCACGTATGTCCCGTAGAAACTGCGGTGGACCGGGTCATTTTCTGGAGCGGGTGCTTGAGCCGTCTGCCACCATAGGGTTTTGGTCTTCGTTCGAATGGAGCAGACGATCGTAACTTGGTTTTCTGCTAACGCATCTTTGGCCAATTAGACCACTCCCTCATTGTATTGATTTTCAACTCAATTCTTGAAAACAAAGCAGTCTTTAATGGTATGACTCACCATTCTGAAATACGGGCAGTACAGAGATCATCAGTCATGTTTGCTTCATGTAGTCTTTTTTATTTAGGCAAATACATACAGTTTCTCAGGGCATCCATGAATATTTTACGGACTCTGTCCCTTCTAAAAGAATAGATCTTATTCAATTTCTCTTCCAGGGGCGATTCCCCACCCCCTCCCAACACTGGTTTTCGAGGCTGATCGGCATTAAGCCTGCCTGCTTCTCGCCTACTTTGGTCGACAGATCCATTAGAGGATTCAATGTCCATGGGAGGCCCACCATTGCGGTTGTTGTTCTCGGGATATTTGGACATGTTGTTATATTGGTAGTTTGGAAGAGATTCGGGGCCCGCATGTTCCAACATCTGGACTCTTTTAAGTAAGTCCCGGAGAGTTTCGGGATCTGCTGATGACTTTCTCTTAATTCTGTCTTGTGTCAACTGGTCGCAGTCGTGCGTCAAGACTTTCCTGGGGGCTAGCCGCCATTGACTTTCATGAAGTTATTCCGTTCTTAGACCGAAGGGAATAGCTATTGGCTGCTTTGGGACATCAATTCCTGGTTCATGGACCAAATTTTGATTTTGTTGTGATTTCACTTGAAGGGCTCGGATTGCGAGATTTGCCACAACATTCACCAAATCATCGACTTTGGAACGGATCTTGGCTAACTCCCTGTCACGGTCCTGAAATTGCACTTGAAGCCATTGGAATAACGCTTGTGCCGTAATTTTGGGGACGGCGATTGGGCTATCCTCATCAATTGAGCTTGATTCTCCAAGAACCATGTGCTCTTTTTACTTAGCGGCTAGAGCAGGGTCCTCATCATTATCTGAACCGAGCCAGTATTGGGCGGCGTCAACCATATCATCACCATAGCTGTAAAGCATAGGAGGGTTCGTTTCTCCATGTCCGACCATGTAGACCGTATGGATCGCGTATCTGTCCGTTGCCCCCTAGTTGTCAACGTTACTCGCTGGACCATTGAATTGCCGCTGTGGTTTGCCCTTTTCAGGGAAAGGTGAGCAATTGAGAACGGCCAGTTCTCGAAATATCTCGGTCTCTGTTTGTATAAAATTGGAGGTCGCGGCTTGATTGTTTGTCAACACGCAAAGGGACAACGATATTTCTCCTGCCTTATATTGTTTCTCGACCCAATCATTGAAAATGCAACAGTCTTCGATAGTGTGTCTCAACACTCAATAGTATGGGCAATAATTGGGATGATCAGCCATGTTCGCTTCATTTAGCCTTTTTGGTTCTGGTAGCCGCAGGCTATTCTTCAGAGCATTTTTAAATATTTTGTGAACCTTGTCTCTTCTGAAAGAGTAGACCTTATTTCTTCTTTCCTTCAAAGTTGGCTCTTGGGGTTTGTTAGTCTTCGCTCTGCCCGCTCTCTGCCTATTGAGAGAATCGATGCTGTTGGAACTTTCGCCTTTCCGGTTGTCATCCCTCCAATGTCTCGGTCTGTTTGTGAATTGGAGATCCTGAGTGGACTCGGGCTTTGAGCACTCCAACATTTGAACCTTCTTGGTCAGCTCTTGTAATGTTGAGGTTTGCGGTGCACAGGAAAGGTTTCATCCAATTGTTCAGATTTTCTATAAGAAGACTGACAGATTGGTCTTGTTCCAACAACGGTTCAATTTGATAGAGAGATTGCGCTATCGGACTATAAAATCCATGCTGCTTTCGTTGTTTTTTGGTTCGGTCCTTACAAGGTCGGCAATGGTGATTTTATCGCTGACACTCATGAACATTTTCTTGAACAGGGATTCTATTTGAGCAAACGTTGTAATCGAGTCATCTGGTTTGCTTGCATACCAATCGAAAGCAACATCGGTCGAGCTATTGACAAACTGACGGAGAAGGAGCACATCATTTCCCCCAGTACTCGCACATGATACTTTAAATTAGGCAATGTGCCGATTCACATTTCCCATCCCATCGATCCTTTCGAATTTGGGGACAACATAGCCACTGGGAAACTCCACAAGATCGTATTGTGCAGGGTATGGTCTCCCACTACTGTCGACCTCTTTTTGCGTCTCGGCCTCGGCCACCAATGTTTTGACTTTGTTAGTGATCAAATCTATGATCTGATCCTGCGTTGGTGGGCAGCTGTCGTCGGTAGTCAAGACATTTCTTGAGGCAGAATGTGGCCGACTTTCATGCGGTTCGTCCGTCTTTGGATTTGAGGGAATAGGCGTGGGCTTCTTCGAGACACTGTTTCCCGGTTCATGAGCAAAGACCTGCGCTTGATTGGGCGGCTGATAGGCAACTTAGGCCGTGAGCTGTAGGACAACGTTTATCAAATCGTCAATCTTTGAGTAGAGCTTGGCCATCTCCTTGTCCTTGTTTCTGAGCTGCTTCTGAAGCTCTTGGAGAAGTTGTTGCTCTACGGTCTTGGAATGGAAGATTGACTCCTCTTCGCTTTCCGAGTCCGACTCCTCATGAACCGAAAGATCTCTCTGCTTATCAGTCTCACTAGAAGGGTCTTCATTACCTTCCAGAGGAGGCTGGTCTTGGAAAATGGCAGTCACATTCACACCAGATTGGATTTGAGATGTGGCCCCATCCTTCCACTTTCTCGTGTATCCACCATGTAGACAGTGTGGACAACATATCCAGCCATCTCTTTATCTTTGGCGGCTGATTTTTCGGACCATAGTCGTGGCCCTTCCTCTTCTGAAAAGGACAGGCGACTGAAGACGGTTGGCCTGACTGGGTCCTTAGGTTGCGCGTCCGGATCGCAGTTTTCTTGACTCTTGTGGTCATGGCATTCTTCTTAACAAATTTCAGTGGTTCGAGTTAGAGAGCCTTACAGCCGATTCAGCTGTTGTTGCGGGGTAACCTCATTCTTGGAACCCACGAAGTTCAAATTAGCAGGATCCCTAACCCTTTTGTTGGCTCTGTATCTAAGCCTTTTCTGTCTTAGCTTCTCGATTTTGAGGGCTTGGCGAGCAGCCGTTTTCCGGGAGGCCACCGTGAGTCGATTGACGGGGAGCTTAGAGAAGATACCCGATCGAGCAGCTGTCAAGGGCACCGCTGGAGCTTGCCCAAGATGCGTTATTGCTTTATTGGTGTTGATGGCCTTGCCCCCAGCTGGAGCAATGGAGAGTCGTTCGGAAACGGATTTGTGCTTGGGCTGAGATGCCTCCACGACCATGACATTTGGCATCTTCCCTTTTGAGGTCGGTTTATCTGTCGCCGGGGCTTGAGAAGCAGGAATGGTGTTACCCAAAACAAATAAAATAGACCCAAATTGCACCAGCGATTCCTCCCACTGTCACGTAAGACTAGCCGAGAGGACCATCCCGGCATCCATCTTCAACGTATAGGAGATGAGAGCTGTGTTGAAAGCTGAGCTTGTCCTTGGAGACATTTTGTTACGTCCGAAGGTTACAATTTGAAACTGTTAACCTGCACAAAGAAGCATGATTTCAGTACAGACAATCGATATATATGTTGATTGAATTCGCATGGATATTTAATCCGAAATATGGGAGGAAAGAAAAGGTCTCACCGGGCGTGCCAGAATCTGTAGGGTGTTTTTCATCACCCTATTGAGATGAGAATGCGCACGCTTGTCATACGTATTACAGATTCCCTGCCTAAGGCAGGCTGGAGTTTATTGATTGTAAGGATCCGAATCTCTGACAGTCGCGGACTAACCTGCCGTTAATTACCCCTCGCTTTTGGAGCGAGAGAATCTCGGATTGACGGGTAAAACTGGTCATGCGAACTCAATGTGCGGTGTGCATGTGTTGTGTTTTAGATGTATCAGGGGCCTCGCAGAGTGTACGGAGTCTCGCTACCCGGATAGCGGGCTGAGGGTCAAGAGAGCTAGCAGCCCCCTTGCGGGATGCGGAACAGCGCCCCGTTAGAAAAAATTTCTAACGGAAGAGGTATTTTTAGTGAAGGGCGTGAAAAAAAAGAGGGGTAAGAAGCGTCCTAAGGATGTGTCTGGCACGTGGGCGCTCGCAGGTCATGCGTGCGGCACGCGACCGCTGGAAACATGAAGAGAGGCTAAGCCCTTGGATATGGAGTTGAACTCCTGAACAAGAATTGGACATGGATTTTGAGTTAAACTCCAAAAGATTTGGATTTGGAGTTAAACTCCTACAAGATCTGGATTAGGAGTTGAACTCCTTTGAGAATTTGGGTCTTGCAGTTGAACTCCTCAGAAATCTTCGGAGATGATAAAAGAGAACCCTTTCTTCACCCTTGAGCCTTGGAACTTCTCTTGAGCCTTAGATTTTCCCAAAGTAGGATATTTGGAGATGGGTCTCTTTCCTCCTCTCTGTTGACTGGATCTTGGAGGAAAGGGTGTGGGACTTAAAAAAATCTTCGCTTTTAGATATTTGATGGGAGATCCGATCTCCCCTTCAAGGATTTTATGGTGAAAAACTATTTCTTTTTGGGAAAAGAAAAATTAAACTCTTGATTTAACTCAAAAAAAAGGAAGAAGGTTTAGGACCTTGAGGAAGGAGAAGGAGGAACAGAACTTTATATTTGAGGGGAATGAAAAATGTTTTTTATCTCGTCATAATATTGCCTTATATAGGCTTACAAGTTTATACATAACCCCTTAGACTTTACAAAATGGTATTTTACCCATCTCATACCTCATGTGCTTATTTCTTTTTGCACATGAGCCATGAGCTTTACAAAAATTTGGTTTTTTACCCATTTATTTTACATTCATGCATGGAAATTACATCAAACTTATTTATTACGTAATTTTCTTCTTGCCATGGGGGAAGCCCGCTGCTTTATGTTCGGACTTGACTTGGGCATGGGCCCACTTGGTCTGGGCTTGAGCCCATTTGGCTTGAGGTTGACTTTGATTTTGACTTGGTCAAACAGGGTGTGATTATTAACCACAACAGACATAAGAGTCAACTATTTTGAACATTGAAAGTCGGTATAGAAAAATGATGTGACCCGTTGCATACACAATCAAAACACCGGCAGATAGACTTCTCCACCAAATCACATGCAGAAGGGGGCAAGACATCCAGTCCAATTAGGGCCCATCATATTCTTTTCAATCTCCATCAGCCCCCCGCCGCAGAGACTCTAATGAGCCAAATCAACAAACTGGCCTCAAGGGGGAAAAGGCCGAACATTATAACCGCAAGGGTTCCCGAACGAAAGCACAAATCGGTGTTTGAGCATCTTTTTATCTCTCCATCTGGGTCAAAACCGTCAGTTCACATTGGGCAACAAAATGCCCTAAGCCAGCCCAGATAAGGCTCATAACGACTGCAAATGCAAGTGTCTTCTCTAGACTGTTTATCGGTTAGCCCAAAACGGCCGTCAAGAAAGCAGATGCCTGCCAAGCCTTTAAAACCGAAGAGTTGAAGCAGAAACAGATTAAATATTGAGCCAATAAGAAGGCTTAGGTTCCCACCAAGTTGGATTTCGTTGGGTTCCAAGAACATGGCTACCCCGTGACAAAAGCCAAGTCTGTAATTCTTTCCCCTAGGGTCAGCATAGAAGTATGCTATGACCATGTGGATCAAGAAGACAGCAATTCAAAGAGTTCGGCAAGGAAGTGCATCTAAGCCTCAGAATCAGAATTATGACACGATCGCGTCAAGGGCATATCAAGCACTCCTCGTTGCGCAAAAGCAACAAGGAGAATTCAAAAGGAGGACACCAGCTCCGCCTAAAACTCCAACCAAGTCTCGACTGTCAATATTATACAAACGGAAGACGAAATCCTCTAAGAGCAGAAAACTCGATTGTCCATTTTAAGAAATGACTTAAGTCTGCCACAGCCTTTGTGGGGAACATGCTAGTCCAAATGAAGAAGAAAATACTAAGGCGTTTTCAAAGGAGCCTAAGGTCCGGTGGAAGAATCAAGTGAAGCATGTAGTCTCGGCCGTCAATTCAGCTCGAGCAAACTCAAAATCTAAGAAGCCTAAATAACTCTGCAAAAAGACGCCAACAAGACCGAATAAAGAATAAGCGCGGTATCGACCTCCAAGTCGTTAAACTGGGAAATAAAAAAAAAGAAAAAGAAATAAAGGGTCGGTTTACAAGCAAAAGGGACACGAATGAAAACCTGAAAAGACTTCGTGAGTAAATACAGCGAGACTATCCGCGGGCTTGTGAAAATCCGCAAGGATGCAAGATCGTTCTAAAAAAAAGACCCCTAAGTCGTTAAACTGGGAATAGATGACCACTACGTCGTTGAACTGGGAATAAATGACCCCCAAATCGTTAGACTGAGAAAAAAAAAATATCTACCAACGGCAAATGATGAGTCGCTCCTGGTATTATTCCAGTGTAGCGATGTAGACGCCAACTCAAAACCAAAATCTAAATCCACCAAATTCTCCCAGTCCTGCGACCGGTCTCTAAATTGACTGTCATATACAATTCATAGGTTACTTGCAATAAAATTGCATCCAAAACATCTTCCGTTGGTAAACTAAGCTACAAATGAGAAGAAAACCCACTCATGTGTCCTCACAATATATGAGGAGAACGATGCTTACGAGATACTCTCAGCTCGTAAAAACACACCTTCGTAGGATCCTTACGACTCAGAGGGAAAAAGAACACTTGGGGGTCCTCACGACTTCTAAGGAAAAAATACATTTATGATATTCTCTCAACTCGTAGGAAGAATACTTTTATGAGACCCCTACAGCTCATAAAATTAAAAAACCTTAGATGACAGGGATATAAACCTGTCTCCTAAACCGTCGCTTCCCAACAGGTAACGACAAATGATGAGTCGCTCTTAATGCTACGTTTCAGTATTAGCGGTGCTAATGCCGACCCAAAACCCAAATTCCAAATCCTCCAAAGGCAAATGATGAGTCGCTCCTGGTGCCATTCCAGTGTAGCGCTACTGATACCAAACAAAAATCCAAATTCTAAGTTCCACTTGACAATGCTTCCAAGCTCAAAAATCCCGCCAAATAAGACAGGAATCAAACAAATCAAATCAAAGCCCCACCCAACAGTGCTTCGAAGCTAAAAAGTCTCGCGGAATGGACAGGAAACTCCCAAAACAAATTAAATCAAACAAGTCAACCAATGACCTCCTCGACAGAATCAAGCTCCACCCAGAAACAAGTCAACCAATAACCTCCTTGGCAGAATCAAACTCCACCTCGAAAACAAGTCAAATTTCGACACCGCAAAAAGCGGAGCAAGTTAAGTCAAATTCTGACACCACAAGAAGCGGAGCAAGTAAAATCAAGTATCAACCGTCCACGTCGCAAAAAGGGTAGTATCGACCGTCCACGTCGCAAAAAGGGTAGCATCGACCTCCACGTTGTTAAAAAGAACCAAGTCAAAGTATCAACCATTCATGTCGCAAAAAGGGCAGTATCGACCGTCCATGTCGCAAAAAGGGCAAAGTATCGACCTCCATGTCGTCAAAAGGGAACCAAGTCACAGGATCGACCGCCCATATCGCAAAAAGGGCAAAGCATCGACCTCCACGACGCAAAAAGGGAACCAAGTCAAAGCATCGACCTTCCACGTCGCAAAAAAGGTAGTATTGACAGTCCAAGTCGCAAAAAGAGCAACATTGACCTCCGCGTCATCAAAAGAGAACCAAGTCATAGGATCGACCGCTCACGTCGCAAAAAGGGCAGAGCATCGACCTCCATATCGTCAAAAGGAAACCAAGTCAAAGTATCGACCGTCCATATCACAAAAAGGACAGTATTGACCGTCCACATCGCAAAAAGGGCAGTATCGACATCCACGTCGTCAAAAGGGAACCAAGTCAAAGTATCAACCGTCCATGTCGCAAAAAAGGCAGTATTGACAGTCCAAGTCGCAAAAAGGGCAGCATCAACCTCCACGTCGTCAAAAAGGAATCAAATCAAGTCAGCCTCTACACGAAAGATCCATTAATTTCATGCACGCGATGCACACATGCGGCGTTCATTTATTGACGGGAGACACATTATTGAGGTTAAAATTTACACCCTGTTGCCAAAATCAAAAATTAAAATTAAAAGTCAAAAAGTCAAAATCAACGTCCAAGTGGACTCGGGTCCGACTAACCCTGATCCAACCCCAAGAAATCGAGCCCGCGTCCAAACCACCTCAAGCCCAAGCGAAACCGGTCAGCCATCAAAAAAGATAGAAAAAATATGTAATAAACAGCTTTTTATATGCAAATAAATGTTAAATTGTAAATTAAATGGAGAAAAAGCCAAAATATGTAAAACCCATGTCTCATGTGCAACAAGAAATGAGCACATGGACATGGGATGGGCAAAATGCCATTTGTAAAGCCTAAGGGGCTATATGAAAAATGTAAACCTATATAAAGCAAACATATGAAGAAGTGAAGCAAAATCAATTCCTCCAAATATTTCTAGGGTTTTAAGCCTCCCTCTTCTTTCTTTTCAAGTTCTTCATCTTCTTTTATTTTTGAATTAAATCAAGAGATAAAGCTCTCTTTTCCGAAAACTAAATAGGTTTTAGCTATAAACCTATTGAAAAGAGAGGACCCTCCATCAAATCCCATAAAAAGAAGATTTTTACCCACTTTCCTCCTCTAGATCCAATTTGAAAGAGAAAGAAGAGAAACCCACCTCCAAAATAGCTCCATTAAGAGAAGATCCAAAACTTAGGAGAGGGAAAAGAAGTCCCTTTTCATCATCCAATATCCAAAATCCAAGTTTTGAAAAATCATGAGAGCCTCTCTAGGCTAAAAGAAGAGATGAACACCCCCTTGAACTCAAGCTCCCAGATCCGGGCTTCGCCTCCCAAATAACGGACCTTTTGACCCATACGGAACCTTTTAGCTCTCCCCTCGCACATTGCGCGCTGCTGTAGCTGTGCATGCTACTGTAGCTGCGCCACTGCAGCACACATGCTAATGTGGTTGCACCACTATGTGCATACTACTATAGCGCGCATGCTACTATGGTTGCGCCACTGTAGCTACACGCTTGTGCTTCATTTACACACTTTAAAAAAAGAAATGAAAGAAAAGGAAAAAAATATCTACCAAAATTTTATTTTTAATGTCTTTCATGTAAATATTTATAGAATAAACAAAAAAATGAAATGAATACGTCCTTTCGTATTGTTTTCAAGACACACACGCGCATACAGCACATTGAGTTCGCATGGTCTGTTCGACCCGTTAATCGGAGGTTCTCTCGCTCCAAAAGTAAAGAGTAATCGACGGAAGTTTTGTTTGCGGCTGCCAAAGATTTGAATCCTCACAATCAATAAACCCCGACCAACCCTAGACGGGGGGTTACACACCTGACAAGTGCGTGCACTACTATCTCAATAGAGTGACGAAAAGCACTCGACAGATGTGTCTAATACATGTCAGACACGTATCCAAATCTAAAACCGTCTTGTTTCAAAACGGGACACGGAAAATGTGTCGGACACATGTCGTGCAGGTGTCAGGAACAAATCCGTGTCCGACACATGTCCGGCAACCAAAAAGACGTGTCCGTGCAACCTAGCGTTTGACCCACGACTTGCACCTGCAGAGCATTGGTCATGCTTAGGTTTCCGTCAAATATTTACTCGAACCAGCCCGCCAGTTAAATTTTATCACAGGGTTGACCTGATCAGCAGGTTCATGGGTTTTACCTGGTCCATATTGAGAAACCAAAATGTCAGGAATTTTTTCATTTTCGTTTTGGTAGTCATGAACAATAAATTGTTCGAAATAAAATACATTTGAATACTAAGCAGTTCTTACTGTTTTCACTTCCTTACCCTATTAACTATTACCATCTCTGATTAAAATATCAAATTCTAAAGTCTAAACACAGATTTTTCTCGTTAAATTGCAGACCATCTTCGGCCCTATCATAGACCACCTAGGGGCCAAGTCTTTACTGCATGCCTTAATTTTTTAAGCTAAAGTCTTTACTGCATGCCTATGAATGGATTATACATGAGCAGGTTACCAGTAAAAAACTGAAAATGCATCATCCATAAGTTTGATCAAAGTCCGACCATTTGTCTAGAACTAGTAATTGCATGGTTGAAAATAAATACATGTAAATTATGGATGGTTATATTCTAGTTACTGCATGGTTAAATTCCAATCACATACATATGTGCATCATTGACCAGATAAACAATTGGAGTCGTTGGAAGATATATAGTTGAAAACATAATTAAAGATTTTACAACTTTAGCATAAATAAAATTAAAGAATGCACTAGACCTGGCCCCTGATGGTTAGCGGGTTGAGAAAGAGAGAACTTGGTTTGAAGATGGTTTTGCAATTTAAAGAAAATATTGTTTAGACTTGGGAATCTGAATATGTTTAAACTTCTTAACTAAAAATAATAATTATATACAAATGGTCAAATCGGTGACTTTCTAATCAAAAACGCAGGCTAGGTATGGGTAATTCTTCGACGGGTTGTGAAACCCAGACATATGACCAATGCTTTGCAAGAGCGGGAAGTGGGCCAAACGGCTAGCACATTGCTCATGATACCACATTTTCAGTGTTTTAAAAAATGGCCGCTTAAGCAGCCGAGCGGATTTTGTCGCTCCGCTTTATTCCACTTAAACGGGTGATATTGCATACCCTATTTTATTGATATATGTTATAAAGGGTATAAAAATATTGTTATTGGAGTAAGAATACACAAATACCAATTATTACAACTTCGGTTTTTTCTTTCTCTTTTTCCACGTTAATTCTATTCTTCGTATTCGACTCGATAAATGTCAGGATTGTCGAGTTGCTCGACTTGAAGACACTTCAAGATTTGGATTTCAAAACTCCAAAATTTTAGGTTTATGAAATTGAGATCTCAATCGGTTTCAAGCAATCCTTGAGTTTTCTATTTCGATTTCAAGTAGCTTTTGAATTTCGCTCTTGAAATTACAATTCGATTTCGGCTACACCTAGTTTTGGGCTACAATCTTTTAAATACTTTTTTTAATAGTTTGTTAAGTTTTTTTTTTATTGATTTGAGTTATGATACTTGATGCTGGGCATTAAAAATCTTATAAGCACTATTGGCTAATAAATTTTAAGAAAATTTCAATTTTACTTTGAATTATTTAAGCAAATTCTAGCAAATAATATATTATCTGAGCAAATTTGTTAAATTTTAGATTAAATTTAGGCATTTGCTGGTACAAAAGGAAAATAAAAATAGTTAGAATCTAATGAGAATCATTATTTATTGACAAGAAAAAGAAAATTGATAAAACAACACTCTTCTGATTTCTTATTGGTCTGAGCGGCCACTTAAGCGTTTTGGCTCCTCGGCAGTTCCGTTTTTCTTTCCTGCTTTTAAAATATTGACTTTTTGTGAATGTGATTAGATTTTAACTATTTTGGTTTTGGACAAAAAAATGAAGCAGGTAACTCAATTTTAGATTTTGCTTTGTCTTATGATTTGATCTTGGCAAATATCTGGTTTAGGAAACGTAGGTCCCACTTAATCACCTTTAGGAGTAGATCAAGTGCAAGTCAAATACTTTTTTCTAACTAGAAGAGTAGATAGAGATTGTTGCACCGATTGTAAGGTAGTGTCAGACTGTCAGGTGAGAATGTAACCGCTCAACATAGACTTTTACTTTTAGATGTTTGGGTTAAAAGAAAACCTGAGAAGATTAGACGTAAATTAGCGTCTAGAATTAATGGTGGCAACCGAATAAAGGTAACTAAGAAGCCTTTGTAGGTCGTGAAGTTCAATTGGCAGATTGAAAGTCCGAAGACGATTCAGATACAATATGGAAGATGACTAGTTGTGTTAAGAGTATAGCTAGAGCTCTACTTTGTGAGTCGAAGGGTGGTGCTCCGCCATTTAAGAACACGTCATGGTGGAATGAAGATATAAAAGCTGCTATTAAAATCAAGCGGGATTCTTGCAGAGATTTGAAGAAAAGCAGAGGGTTTTGAAAAGTATAAGATGGCTTTAAAAAGGCTAAGAAAGCTATTCTGGAATTCAAAACTAAGGTCTATAAAGAGGTGTATGAGAAGTTGGACACCAAGGAGGCTGAAAATGATATATACATGATTGCTCAGATAAAGAAAAGGAAGACCACAGACTTATGTGCATTGAAGTGTGTAAAAAATGAAGATCAGAAGGTTTTAGTTCGAGATGAGGATATTAAGAAAATGTAGAGAAATTATTTTGACAAATTGTTCAATGAAAGTTTTACTAAGGATTTGGATGGACTTGTCATTTAATCTTAAGATATAAATCGTGATTTCATGCATAGAATAAGAGCACCTGAAGTTACAAAGGCTTTGAAAAGAATGGAATCAAGAAAAGCAGTTAGTCCAGGCATGATTCCTATTGAGGAATGGAGATACATAAGAGAGATAGACGTTAGATGGTTGAAAGACATGTTTAATAAGATTTGGTAAACCAAAAAGATGCCAAATAAGTGGAGGCATGTACCTCTCTACAAGAACAAGGGTGACATTCAGAATTGCTCCAGCTACCGTAGAATAAAACTCGTGTGTCCCACCATGAAGCTTTAAGAAAAGGTGATTGGACACATGCTAAGACAGGATATTAAGACAACAGAGAACCAGTTTGGGCTCATGCCTAGACGATCAACTACAAAGTCTATTCATTTGCTCCGTCAACTTGTCGAGTGTTTTCGAGAGATAAGGAATTTGCATATGGTTTTTATTGACTTAAAGAAAACTTACTATAAGATACCTAGAGAGGTATTATGGCAGACAATGATGAAGAAAAGAGTCTCAATTAAGTATATTGACATAATCAAGGATATGTAAGATCGAGTAGTGGCAAATGTAAGAACTTGCAGCAACCTAACGAGTGATTTTCCGATCACAATTGGCTTGCATCAAGCATCTGCATTAAATCCATTCTTGTTTGGTGTTTGCCATAGCAATGGATGAGCTTTCTAGAACTATTCAGGATTAGATACCTTAGTGTATGTTATTCGCTGATGGTATTATTTTAGTAAATGAGACAAAAGTACGGGTTAATACTAAATTGGAGTTACGGAGGCAAATGTTGGAATCTCGGGGTTTAGATTGAGCAGGTCCAAGACAGCATATATGCAATACGAATTTAGTAAACAAAGAAGTCAAGATCACAGTGGTATAACACTGGATGGGCACGAGATACCACCAAGCGAACAATTTAAATATCTAGGTTCATCATCCAAAAGGATGAGGAGATTGATAGCGATGTCAACCAGAGAATTCATGCTAATTGATTGAAATGAAGTAGCGCAGCATGGATTTTATATGATCGTAACTTTCTGTTAAGGTTGAAGGATAAGTTTTATTGAAACGCTATCAGGCATGTCTTATTATATGGTACAGAATGTATGGCTCCTAAGAAACATCATGCACGGAAGATGAATATAGCGGAGATGTGCATGCTTCGTTGGATGTGTAGTAACACTACAAAAGATGAGCTGTGAAATGAGAATATTCGTGCAAAGGTTGGTGTAGCATCTGTAGAGGAGATGCGAGAAAACCACCAAAGATGGCTTGGTCATGTACGACACACACCTACGGAAGCACCACTTCGACGAATAAATATTCTCGATTTAGACCAAGTCAAAAGAGAGACCGAAGAAAACGTGGATTGAGGCGATACGAAAAGACATGGATGCTAAAGGCCTTAATGAAGTATATTGTTCGATATGAGTGAGTGAAGGTGGAGGATCCATATGCTTGACTTGACGTGATTCTCATGTTGGTTTATATAGCATGCCCCATATGCTTGGAATAAAGGTCAGTTGGTGGTGGTGACTAAGATTTAACAATCTAGAATTTATATACTATTAAACCACCACCCGTATAACAAGATCTACCAGCCATGATTCTCCTCCCTTCCCGTACCTATCCCGGGGGAAGGTGGACAGAGCCGGTGCCTCCTTTTTTTAAACCCCTTCAACCATGTATAATGTAATTTGCACGTCAATCCGCTCATGGATGACCAATTCATTTAATTATGAAGATTACCTGAACACCCCCCCCCCCTATAGGTCGGATGCTGGGCACAAAATTTGGCACATGTTTAACTTCAAGCATTTGCCCAAACTCATTTGGCCCGCCACTTGCAACCTATTTAACACGAGTTTGGATACGGATACGAGATGAGATACGGTTTCACAATTTTCCATAAAACTTGGATACGGGATTCGTTTTTATATCGATTTTTAATTAAATAAATATAAACATATTAAGATATGCATATAAATATATAATGGAGAGTGATTTATTGCAAACCGGTCCGCGTTTTTTAAAAACGGTAACTCTCGATTTATGGCATATTTTAACGATTCGATCCGTTCAAATTGATCATCATACCCTCAAATGTAAGTGCATGAAAAATCAAAAGATTTGAATACCTCTAATGCATCGGCTGAAGTTTATATTGCATAATCGAAAAATGTTTGATGGGTGCAAGATGGGTGCAAAATTGAACATTTTTCGACTATGCAATATAAACTTCAGTCGATGCATAGGTTAGAGGTATTCAAATCCTTTGATTTTTCATGCACATACATTTGAGGGTATGGTGATCAACTTGAACGGATCGGATCGTTAAAATATGCCGTAGATCGAGAGTTCCCATTTTTTAAAAAACGCGGACCGGTTTACAATAGAACACTCCCCAATATATAATAATATAAATACATAATTGTATTACGTTAAATATTCAACGCACTTTTAAATTTTCTAAAGCCTTAATTTTAGAGAGAGAGAGAGGAGACGCATCGATTCAAGAAAGGTTGATGGGAGCGAGACATTTATAAGTCCGAGCGAATCGCGAAGAATCCGAGACTTTCGGACTCCAATTTGCGATCGGGGATGATACACGAGGCATTTTCAAGTATCCGTGCTTCATAGCTTACAACGACCTGCCGGTGGGTAGCCCACCCCACCCATTTAAATCTTTAACCATTGGATTTGAATATGGCCAACCAAATCCAATCCAAAAAGTAGGTTGGATAGCTCTAAGTTTGGTTCTTTTATTTAACCGGATTGCATGCAAAATGGAAAAATAAAATAAAATAAACAAAGTTACACGGTTGTAACATAGAATTAAAGCATAAAATGGAAAAAAAATTGCAATCTAGCAACTAACTAAAATAATTCCATTACTAATCAGTCGAGGAAATAAAAACAATGTTAGAAACATAGCATATATACTTTCTTGCACATGGTTCTCAAAAAAGAAATAAATTGATAAGAGTCTGGAATCAAATTAAACAAAGTAAATTAAAGAAATGTAAAAAATGAAATTGATATCAGTCTGAAATTAAATTTAGCAAAGTAGTGCGCATGTTGGGGAGGGAGGGTGAAGCAAAGCACGCATTCCATTCTGCAAGTCATAGACACATGCTTGACAAATTAACTGCACAATGTCAATGCATATGGTAGCACACGTGCATGTGGGTTGACCCAAACTTAATGAATGTTGCAGAGCAGACAGATATACTAAGATGTTATCATGGTCTATTTCCCAATACTGTATATATGTGGTTAGTTTCCTCTTTATGCACCTAACAACCAATCAAACCAATTGGTTAATATATTAAAGTATATGGTGATCAACTTAATCGGATCGAATCGTTTAAATACGCCGTGGACCTAGAGCTCACTTATATTAAAAGGATAAAATACACATGATGACATGAACACCTCAATGAAAAGCCTTTTATCGAATTATTTGGGTCGGACTCATGAATCACAGTTCTTGTTATCCTTTGTTCTTGTAACACCAGTAACTAACATCCTATCACTCTTTAACTCGTACACCAACGAGTTCCATTGTACAGGTCCAAATCCCCTCACGCGGTTTTCACTCATACCTCAATTGATGGCATCGGTATTTTCCCACAAATTCACGCTTTCCCTCTTTCCCTGATCAACAGCCAATCTTCCATTTCAACATCCTAAATTTAACACAATTATATCTTAGGACATTGCTTCCAAGTACTCTATGTAATAACCCAAAAAGCAACTCCGACATTATATCATCCAAAATATAATATTACCTTCAAAGAATGTGAATGTCTTGTGCATAACCAGAGAGCGGTTTTAGGAAAGAAATATTTTTTGTTTAAAAAATATGGAGGCAAGAGAAGATAGGAAAAGTCTTCTAAACATAAACAAAGTAGAGTTAGATTCGTAAAGGGTAGTTGTAATGTGGCATGTGAGCAACACATTATATATATATATAGAGAGAGAGAGAGAGAGATGGTGGGGGTGGTGGGGGGTTTTTAACGGAGGAAAGGTGCCATAGGAAGGAATTTTTATCTTTGGCGTCGGAAAAATGCATCCTCCATGATTTTTTTCGACGATCGGCATACATCACGTCCATCTTTATCATCTAAGATGTGGATACACCAAATTTCATTTAATTATACCATTTTTTCCTCATCATTGATTTAGTTGATGCAAAATTAATGGTTTACCGACAATAGAACTTTTTACATTACTAATTCAACGGTGAAAAAGTGGTGGAATCACATGAAATTTGGTGTATGCACATCTTAGATGATGATGATGATGGGTGCCGATCGTCGGAAAAAATAGAGGTTGTATTTTTCCGACGCCATAGGAGGAAATTCCCTCCGTTGGCCCTTTCCTCCATTACACACACACACACCGCGAGAGAGATGTGTTCAATTTCTTGTTATGCTGTTATGATCAATCAAATAAAAACAGTCTGAAAAAAGAATAAAAATTAGAATTGAGATCTAACTCATCATCAAAAAATAAAATCTTGAAAAACAAGGAAAATCAATTAGGGAAAAAATCTCATCAATCATAAGAAAAATCTAAGTAATTAAATATTAGAAGTATTTGTTTGCCTTCATTGCCTATCCTTTTCCCTCATTCTTCACGTTTTTTGTTTCATTTTAAAATGTGTTTAGACAGTAACTATTTGTTTAGGTGGCAGTTAACGGAGCTAGTTTTAACTTTTAACCCATCATCTAAATTTAGTTTTAATTCGTGATTTAAAAGTGGTTTTTATTAGATAAACAATTTTTATATTAAATCAATTTTATATCTTTTATGCAGTTTTTGTTTCTCTCTGCTTTTTCACTTGATTTATTTTTATTCATAAGAGCGAAACATGTCATTCAACAGGTGTTTGTTAGTCCAATTGGAATTTAAAATTAAGGACCCAAGTTCTGTGGTTACAAGAGTAGATATAGAGATCGTGAACTACTATTTTCTGTCGTGACACTGTACTGATATTTGATGGGAATGTTTCTTCCAGGCTCTTGAATGTATAATTTGATTCTCTTTTGATTGTTATCATCTCATTGTCGATCTCATCTTGCATATGACGGAGCCTGTTGAAGAATTAACACAGCATATCATTTTAATAAATGCTGTAGATTTGGATTAGACTCTAAGCAAGGGGAGCCTTGATGCCAGCTAAACTCCGCAATAATACAATGCAACTATTTCCCCCGTTGCCAACGCTAGCATATTAGCATATACTCCCTAGAATTTGTTTCTTGTACAAAATATTAGCTTAATAACTTTTATGTATTCTTGATAAATGATAACAAAGCCGCAAAGAAGTTTAGCATACATCTGGGAAATAGATAATTCCAAGCGGGTACATAAATTCGAAAGATTTGCCGGGTGCGTACAAAAACTTTAACCACAAATGTTGAAATGATCCGCTTCGCAGTTGCACAGAATGAGATTCGTTAAAGGTCGCAAGAAGGATAGATTTATTTTTCTGGCTTCTTATTAAGAAGATGATAAATTTTCAACACTTGTGCCCCTTTACTCCCAGACATAAACTTTTTTAGCCCAAGGCATAAGCTCAGCAACCGAAGAGAGGTAGACTCCCAATTTTTCCTGCATGCAAAAAGTTCTGCTACAACAAGTTAAACATAAGAGACAGATGAAACAGGTCCATAAGCTTAATTCATACACACAACACACAGTCACACATACAAGGGATACCGTACTCTTCCAGAAGGAAAAACGCCATATTAACTGAGCTATTACTCTTAATGATTTGTTTGTTCTAGCTATTGCTCTTGATGATTTGTTTGTTCTATATGAAGAAAATGTATTTTATCAATATCTCTACACGGTAGGAAATTATTTATAACCTTGAGAACAAAATAATTAATTACTAACAAAAAATAATCTTATGGGGTATACTTAAAACCAATGAGAGGAGAGGAAGAAAAGAAAACAATAATTTCTTGCGATATTCACCATCTCAAAGAAATATTTATCTCTACTCTTTTAATTGTAGGATTTGAAGTCATTGGGTTCTATGTCCGCTGAATGCACCAGACGAGATTGTAGAATATTTATTGAAAAGATAGCTTCGATGGTTAAGGGCCAAAGATAACAACAATTTCTGGTGACATTTTGAGTCTACTCTTATTTATTAATTGCGAATTGACCCCAAATCCAATCCTCATAAATGGCTGTATCACCAAACACTGAAACACTAATATATATATAGGTTTTGCCCTACCGAACAAAACTTTCAGGCTCCACGGCTGTCTATGTCTATAGTTAAACTTTGTTAACCATTCTAAGAATTCATAGATTCCATTACTTTGAATGTTTCAATAGATGACTTCACTCCAGACAAGTTAAAAACCTAAAGTACATTTCTTCATACCGTCATTTGTGGCTACAATTTAAATTGATAATTTACCGCAATATTCTAAGCATTCCAAGCGCACAGGATGAGATAGCAACGAAACGGAAAACAAAAACAGCATCAGAAATGCCTTTTTGGATCTTCCTTGATGTCCCGGCTATTCATGAAACGTGAGATGCAGACTAATAAAAATCTAGTGTGTAATTCTCCGACAAAGATACGAAGTATACTACCTCAACCTCAGCACATTAATTGATGCAAATTTTTAGCTAGAGAATGATGCACATTATACACACAAACAAGAAATCTAGCAGTAACAAGTTCGCTCAATTCGTTGGCAAATGGTCTATAGATCTACTAGATTTTGATATTTGCGATATCATGCTTATATGAATGACCATGGACCTTTCAATATAGTTCAGATTCCATCCAAAAGGCCTAAACCATTTGGTGAGACCCTCATATAAGCCCAACACTCCGAACATCAAACTCGAACATCTTTCTGAAAATTCTAACTAAATGCAAACTTCTTGCAGTCATGCCAACATATCTACGATTTCTGAAGCAGCCCATGTTGATTCAATTATACTAATCAAGATACCAAATAAAATAAACACACTGCTCTGTGGTGAAGAAAAAATACATCAATACAATTAAGATCTTAACATCACATAAACATGAATACCACTCCCAAAGCATTTAGTTCATGAAAAATTCATGCCCATCTTCACCATGAACAATGCTGAATTCGACCGAAATTAGGAGATACTTCCTTAATATTCTTAATGCAATAGCGGAAAGGTTTAATAAGAATATGCACTTTAATATATTATTTATCACAGCAATTAACTCACGTGATGAAAAAAAACACAACTGTGTTAAGCTGCTTCTACAAGAACGAAGAGTGGTCTATCACCTAATTTCTCACGGCCCTGCAAGAGCGAATAGATTGAACATATTATAATACAGCACAATAGAAGGGGAAAACAAAACAGAAAAGCTTTAAAAGTGTGTGCGCGCGCATGTGTGTGACAAGTAATGGTCGAGTTTGACTCCGTTTCATTGGCAAAAGGTGAGTTGATGTTTTCATATATGCAAGCATTACACAAACTGTTCTGAATCTTCTGACCAACTGAAGTTATTACGCTAAATTGCACAAATGTACACATCAAGTTTCACGTTTTTTGCGATTGATACCAAAAACTTTAATAATTAGAGATAAGTACTATGAACTATTTTTTTTTAAATAACTACCATATGACGTTAACTTTTGCTCCTTAATGGACCATTATACCCCTCGAAATGCTAGGGGTTGACGGAGAACACAAGGGGAAAATGGGGAAAACAGGTCAAATATTGATGACGTGGCAGTTAAATATAACGTTTGCATATGGAAGAAAAGTTGATGGTATTTAGATGCAATCGGAGGTGATGGTTCATGGTACTTGTTTATAATTAAATTAGTTCATGGTATCAATCGCAAAAAAACGTGAAAGTTGATAGGTGCATTTGTGCAATTTAACCTTTTTAGCATACACCAACTAAACCTCATAAACCAAAAATTAGGAACCAATGGTAATAAGGCAAAATTCGCACAAGAATATGCAATTTGAGAATCTACAGGGGAGTGGATGTTATGGACCCAAATCCCATATCAGACATAACACAAAAAGAGTATTCCATTGATACCATAATTTATAACCCTTAACCCTGATCTGTGTCTATATAATAATAAAAAATGGAGTGCTCTACAATTGACAAATGTTCACCTCCAGTTGATTATAAATTTATAATTAAGAACTAAATATATGAAGATAGCTACGCTGCCACTAGATATACCAACACATGAAAGGATTAACCGTCACACGATATGATCTGGGTAGAATAACGAAATCAGAGAGAACAGTAGAAATCATTGGTCATCATATTCACCTAACATCACCAAAACTTTAAACCAAGAAAGTACAGAACTTATATCTGCATTTGGGCTTGATATTTCATGAAAGGAAAGCATCTCACCTTTAGCTCAGGCAGTTCAATAAGACAAGCACACTCCACAACCTCTGCTTTCACACGCTCTGCATGAAAAATAAAAAATTAAATAAATATCCAGAGGTGTATCATATTTTAGCCAGAGCACATTGTAACCTTATCAGAGAAGAAATATTTATGTATGTTGGGGTAAAAAGACATGGGTTTTTTTAAACAAAGGGCGTCCAACATGTCATCCTCCCTATCTAACAAGCAATTTAATTGACGCGGGACCCAAATTAGTGCAAGCAGAAAAGGTACAGCTTTGCCTGCTAAATATCAACATAATATCAGTCATAAGACAATTACAGCTACTATATAAAGGCCTATATTCCAATTCTTTAGGGCAGTTATTAGAAAAACGTCTCAGTGATTAAGAACCGATACACATGTAACCGGTCAAGAAATCCAAACTTGGGAATATTGATGATACCCAAAAAAGAATACACTGACCTTGTTATGCCACAAAAAAAATTAAATTACCTCATTTACCCCCATGTTATCAGTAATTAAAAACTCCCATGTTATCATATTAGCCCCAACCCCTTAAACCCAAGCCCCCCCCCCCAAGAAAAAACACCCTCTAGCTATTTACCTTTTATGCCTCCAAAACAACTAAATTATCTCATATACCCACCTCCACAAAAGAATAATGATAATACAAATAAACGTTGTCCATTTATCAATTCACAGCATATTATTTCTAGGTTCAAAGTCTCAAGCCAATCAACCCTAATCTCATCTTCTACCTCCAAAAATTATCTCTAGGTTCAAAGTCTCAAGTCAATCAACCCTAATCTCATCTTCCACTTCCAAAAAACCTAAAACTCTTAAAGATTTCTTTGATTTCTCATTTTCTACCTCCAGAAAATTCTAAAACTAACAATAATTCGCAATTTAAGAAGAGTGATGTGCTTTCAGAATATATTGGCATATAAGAGTAGTAGAATTGCAATTCAAGAAGGGAAAACTGAACATGTACATATATAGAATTAGAAACCTCTGATATGCATGACTCTAAGCTAGTTAATATATCCCCTTCTCTTAACAACTGAATATGCATGTTTACTTCAAAATCTAAAGATTAATATAGAGGAATAGGACAGCAAAAAAACTAATTATTTTTTAAAAATATATAAAATTTCAAATTTCAAAGTGATGCCTCCCCAAGAAGAGCAGACAACAGAAATGCAGAAAGAAAGAATTTACAAGACTATGAAATTAAATGAGAAAAGTACCAAGCAGCTTGATTGCAGCACACAAGGTCCCTCCAGTTGCAATAAGATCATCAATGACTAGGACCCTGTCTCCTGGTTGTATAGCTCCTACATGCATCTCCATCTTGTCTGTACCATATTCTAGAGTATATTCTTCCGAAATTACTTCACCTAAATGGTTCCAAAGGTCATTATCAAAAACAAATGGGCGACAGAAGAATGAATAATTCTCGGTATGACTCCAATGTGTGCATGTGCATGTGTATGTCTGTATGTGGGGGGCATGGGGTGACGGAAGGGGACAGGGTGGGTATGGTAACTGGTGAGGAAGACAATAACAAGATATCCAAGAGTAATGTGAATATCTCCAGTGCAGATATGCTAATCTTCTTATTTTTATCCCAGCCCTTCAATGATCGAACCGGTGACCTCTCATTTTGGAGAGGAAATTCTTCCTGCATGAGCTATGCCCAATTGGTTATGGTAATCTAGTTTATTTCATTTAGGATTAGAGTGAAAATCTTATTAAACCTTACAAGATAGGATACTGCTGACAAGAACTTTCAAACTGCGACCAAATAGGGAATACAAACTAGAGTGTCCCCTAAAACATATCAGAACTCTTTCCTTATATTAAACAAACTTTAAATGCAGCTAAACAGCTGCATATCTTTTCAATGGAGTCAGCCAAGTTCTCGACATTATACCTGACTGTGCATAAGTTTCCCTTATTGGCTTCCATGCAACCATCAAAGCCATTATTATACATGTTATACATGGGTTGGCTAAGTTAATAGATCAATATTCATAACTAACAAGCTAGCAACATGGGCAACTTAAAGCAAACTTTCTCAAATTTCTTAAACCGAGCTTAAAACAATATTGGCAACTTGTCATTTTGCATAGAATAATGGCTGTAGTAGATTGGATATATCTAATAGGCACCATCAGATGCCACCCACTCAACATAGGGAAGAGGAGAAAAGTAATATTTCTAATAGGTCTGTACTAAACTTAGGAATAGGAGGAGGAGGAGAGAAAGTATGTTCTTTGGTGATGTAGATAATCCTAACATCAGACCCCTCAAAGCTTGGAGGAGGAAGAGGTCAAAGAAACAAGTGTTTTGTTGGTTCATATTTTCTTAATAGGCATCAAACTCACACCACTCAGCTTGAAAGAAGAGCACAAATTGAATACCTTTGCAAATACATAAATATCAATAGGAGGGCTGGAAATTGAGTCATGTATAGAGTTGTGACACAATGATTAGCATCAGCTGTAACCCCTCTCTACATAGGAGAAGATGATAGAGTACTTCTATGTTATGTAAGAAGATTGTTTTAAAGCAATAGACCTCAGTGAAGAGAGTATAAAGAGATAAAAGGAAGGGAAATCAAAACCAGAAATTATGGGAGCAAAGAAGGGGGGGAAAGATTTAGGAAATGGTGCTTGTCGACATCAAGAAGATAACAGTAAGATGAACTTTCATAACAACCAAATCACTTTCAGGAGCAAGACTGTCTTGCCATGGACTGCGGAATGGGATTGTTAAGCATTCACCATATCCACCTAATTTTCCCAATCAGTTATAAAAATAAACAAGACAGCAACTTTTGGAATAGTCTCTCAAGCTTGACTTCAATAATAATGTTATAAATTTAGTTCTGAGAGTGTCTCGTAGGGATAGCTAATCAGCTGCTTGTTTCAAAATTATTTATTGCACAAACCATGAAATTTGTTTTGCTGCAGTCTTTCAACCTGATGTGCTCAAGAATGTTATGCTTCTTACAACATGCTTATCTAAGGTATTAAGACACAAAAAAAATGAGGTGTGTGCAGTTCCATTGATATTGCCTCGCCCACAGAATGTCTAAGATGAACATTTGACCCGCATTAGAAGCAGGTCAATCGAAGAGGAAATCCAAAGAATTGTTTGCTGCATTTCTTAGCTAGCATAATACACTCCAACAGAAGAGAAATAGCTACTCAAAGGAAGTCCTTTACTGGGCACAAACTGTCAAAGTTAGGCCAATTGAAGCAAGTCATTTGAAGAGGCAGCCTAAAGAAAAAAATTGATGTGTTCTTTGCTAGCAGAATATAGTCCAACAGACCAAAGAGCTACCCTTCTCACCGAAGGATGGGATAAAGGAAAATAGTTACCAGGCAACTTATTTGGCTTTCTGATAGGAACAAACTTTGCTCCAATATCTAAAGCAATGGGAGGCCCAAATATAAAGCCCCTAGCTTCAATACCTGCACACATGTTAACTATCTTGAGTGAGCATATGCAAAATGTATTTTCATCCCAATAAAAAAAAGGAAAAAGAGTAGGGGTACAATGTTGATGATCAATAGTGAAGAATTGAATTTAGTGATTTCTTGCTAATGAACTTCAGAATCCACTTCAGCTTATTGACCTCGAATTAAATTCAAAGCTTGCACATTAATTTATATGGCAGAAATCATCGAAACTGATTAAGAGAAGATTGTATAATGTATACTACTTAGGTTATTTATGCAGCATTTACAGCCAATTTGGTAGCAACAAATGTTGCAACTTTAAGAAATATGATTATAGCACTTCTTCCAGGTGCCTCATTTATTCTCTTCGCAAAATTTAAGACATATGTTTTATTTCCACTTGTCCCACCCTCCCCCCCCCCCCACCCAAAAAAAAATTAAATAAAATGCACTTTCGATTTGAAACCATGAAACAAAAGTTGAAAGCAACCAAATAATGGAATTTGGGGTTACTTCTTGCAACAAACCAAACAGTAGCAAAAGTCTAAAACGGCCACACAATGAATTTGGGGTCATTACTTTGCAACAATATTGCATTTTCCTATTGCAACAAACCAACACCCCTTAAACTTGTTAAATTAAAGACGCCTCGTGTCATTATATTATTCCATTGCTTCTATAATTCCTACAGAAGAGAACAAGGAGGAAGAAGAACGAAAGAAAAGAATAGTGATCATATTCGTTAGATATAATATATACCTTAGAGCTTTGTGAGGATCTTTAAAGAACTCCATTCTCATCATCATCTAAACCTTTAGGTCTAGATATCATTCACGGCTCAAATTCAATTTAGAGTTGACCCAGGTTTTGTCAGTTTTGAGAATAGGCTAACACCAGAAATCGACAAGTTGATCCCAAATTAATTGGCAGGACAACTATGATAAAGTGATGTCCCTGCTATAGAACCTCTACAACCAGCTGGTGGGTAAGCACGCTTACAGTTTTTGTGCATGGTTTTTGTCATGCGCAGAGGCTGAGCTAGGATGGGTCGAGATTTGACAATCGACCCACTTGGATTAGGCATCTTTTAGAAGTCACTCGTACCCATTTGTTTCATACACGAGTGCCTAAATCTTTCTAGGAGAATACAGTTCTTACTACCAATTACTTGATTAATCGTATGACTTCCTTTCTTCTCGATGGACAAATTCCTCATTCTCTGTTGTTTCCTTCAGCAGTCTCATTTCTCGTTTCTCCACGAGTTTTTGGATGTGTCTGATTTATCCATGATCTACAACCTGGGGATCTAAATTAGACCCTAAGGCTGTTGTTGGTGTTAAAATTTACATCCCATTGACCAAAAGTCAAAGTCAAACCGTGAACAAGTAGACTCAAGCCAAAGCAAACGGACCCTACTGTCGAATCCAAGCCGGGCCATGCCCGAACACAAACCGGGCCCACGTCCGAACACAAGTCCAACCAGGTGGGCCCAAGCCCAGACCGGCCCCATGTCATGAAAGTAAACCAAATAAATGTAATATTTAAGTAAATATGCAAAATGTAAAATAAATGGGCAGAAATCCAATTTTTTGCAAACCTCATGACTCATGTGCAAAAAGAAATAAACACATGGGCATGAGATCGACAAAATGCCATTTTGTAAAGCCCAAAGGGCTATGTATAAATTTGTAAGCCTATATAAGACAACATTATGAAGAAATGAAGCATAATCATTCTCCCTCATAAATTCTACCTCATAAATTCTAAGGTTTTGTGCAGCTCTCTATCTCCAGGTCTTCTTCCTCCTCTTTTTCAATTAAATCCCAGGCAAATCCTCTGCCCTATTCAAAAATAAAATTGATTTTGGTCGTTAATCCGTCGAGAGGAACACGGATCTCCCATCGAAATCACCAAAGGAGCAACCTTTTTTCTCCTCAAGATCCAACTGAGGAGAGAAGGAAGAAGAGAAAACCCATCTGCGAACGTTCTGAAACCTCGTGAAGGGGAAAAAGAACCCCCTTTGATCTTCTAAAAAATCAAAAATTGTGTTTGGGGCTGTAACCCCATTAGGTTTCAACCCTAGCCTGCACCGTGCTAAGTGCGCACCTCGCTAGGTGCCCATTTAGTCAGATGCGCACCCTTGCCAAGTGCGCACCAGCCCCATGTGCACACCTCGCTATGTGCATACCTCGCTATGTGCGCACCTTACTGGATCTTTTGGCCCATTTGGAACCCTTCGGCTCCTAACTCTCGCATCTCGGTAAGTGTGTTCCTCCCTAAGTGCGCACCTCACGGACCTTTTAGCCCATTCGGGACCCTTTGGCCCCACCACTCTCTCGCACCTCACCAAGTGCGCAACTTGTCAGGGTGCGCACCTCATCGGGTGCGCACCTCATCAAGTGCGCACCTGATAGGCGTGTATCTCATCACATGCGCACACCTTACAATGTGCTCATTTTGCTAAGTGTGCACATGGCAAACGCGCATCCCTCACTTCTGTCTTCTCATAAATATTTTACAAAATAAAAAATGAATAAAATAGACACGCATCACACTCAAAAGCCTTTTCCTCTTCGAAAAAATTTCTAACGGGCGTTATCCCGCACCCAGTAAGGGGATGCTAGCCCCTTGACCCCGGTCCGCTATCCGGATAGCAGGACCCCCGTAAACTCTGCGAGGCGCCCGATATGCCCAAAACTCCCTCAAGACACACACATACGCATATTGCATATTGAGTTCGCATGATCTGGTTGACCTGTCAATCGGAGGTTCGCTCGCTCTAAAAACGAGGGGTAATTAACGGCAGCTTAGTCCGCAGCTGCCGGAGATTTGGAACCTCACGATCAATAAACCTCAGCCTAACCTAAGCAAGGGTATCTGTATACGCCTAACAAGCGACGTGCATTCCTATCTCAATAGGATGACGAAAATCACTCTACAGATTCTGGCACGCCCGGTGGGACCTTTCTCTTCTCCTATATCTCGGGTCAAGCGTTCATACGAACTCATTTAACATATATACCGATGTGTATACTGAAATAATGCTGTCATACAGCAATCAACTTTCAACAACTAACGACGATGTCTTCCAAAGATGAATTCAGCTTCCGACGCAACTCCGATCCCATACGTGGTCAAGATCAATGCTTGGGTGGTCCTTCCCGTAAATCTCAGTCGGCAATGGAAAGGCAATTCGGTCCGGTCATCATCTACCATGCTGGAAGCGCTCATCTGACGGAGATCCCGACAAAACAAGTGCCTAAGCTGATCTCAAGGGGCAGGAGGTCGAACGTTGTGATCGCCAAGACACTACAACTCGAATGCTGGACGGTATCCGAACGACTCTCCAGTGCTCCAAGTGCTCCAACTGGAGGCAAGACTACCGAAACAAAGGAACTCATCAAACATCGCAGGCAAGTTCAAGTGATGCCTCCTACAAGTGCGCAATCAAATGTATCTCCAAGGCGCTCCACCACTCGGCCTACGACGGCTTTCCGAAGAGCAGAAGCCCGCCAGGCGCTCAAAACAGAGAAGCTGAAGGAGAAGCGGCTCAGATACGGAGCCAACAAAAAGGCCAGGGCTCTGACCAAGTCAAATTTTGTGAAGTTCCAAAGCCCGGACTGCTCCAGAACCACAGTTGTGTCAGCCGTGAAAATCCGCAATTCTTTCGAACCTTAAAGTGGGTCCATAAGAATGCGATGTCTACCAAAATTAAGAAGACCGCGATTCAAATAGTGTTGTGAAAGGACATGTCCAAGCCCTAACCTAAAAGGCGCGATACCCTCTCTTCCGAAATCTACCAAGCACTTCGTGCCGTGTGAAAGCAGCGGACCAAAACCAGAAAAGAAACGTCAGCGCCACTCAACAACTAGGCCAGGCAAATCGTCTTTGGTCGATTGACCTTTCCCGAGGCAAAAAGGCCACGATGACGATCCGAAAGATTAGGCATCAAAGATAAAGAAATGGCCAGATGTGTGGTCTACACCGTCTGCATGACAGGCAGACGTAGCAAGAGCAAGGATGGGGCCACTACATTTCAAGTCCAACCGGGTTTGAATGTTGCAGCCACTTCCCAAGACCTGCCTCCTCCAGAAGATAATGAACACCCTGCCAGTGAGGCTGATAAGCTGAGATATCCCTCGGTTCATGAGGAATCGAGCTCGGAAAGAGAAGAGTCGACTTTCCGCCCAAGGACCGCAGAGCAGTAACTGCTTCAAGAGCTCCAAATGCAGCTCAGAAACAAAGACAAAGGGATAGCCAAACTTTACTCAAAAATTGGCGACTAGACAAACGTCGTTTTACAGCTCAAGGCCCAAGTTGCCCCTCAATCGTCCAATCAAGCGCAAGGCTCCACCCATGAAACGGGAAACGGTGTCCCAAAGCAGTCGACGCCCATTTCCTTAAGTCCAAAAGCAAGCAAGCCGCACGAAAGTAGGCCACATCCCATTTCGGGAAATGTCTTGGCTGCCGATAACAGCAACCTGCTAACGCAAGATCAAATCATGGATTTGGTCACCAACAAAGTCAAACATTGGTGGCCGAAGACGAAACGCAAAAAGATGTCAACAGTAGTGGGAGACCATTTCCTACTCGGTATGATCTAGTAGAGTTTCCTAGCGGCTATGTCATCCCCAAATTCGGAAGAATCAACGGGACAGGAAATATGATTCAGCACATCGCCCACTTTAAAGCATCATGCAGGAATACTAGGGCCAATGATGCGCTTCTCCTCCGCCAGTTCGTTAAAAGCTTAACCAATGTTGGTTTCGACTCGTACACGAGCATATCGGATGGCTCCGTTACTACTTTCGCCCAGATGGAATCTCTGTTTCAGCAAAGGCTCATAAGTGATAGCTAAGATTACCGTTGCCGACCTCGTAAAGACCAAGCTAAAGAACGGGAGCAGTACGGATTTTATATCCCGATGGCGCAATCTCTCCGTCAAGTTTGAACCGCCGTTGGAACAAGACCAATCTGTCAATCTCTTCATCGGAAATCTCGACACATGAATGAATCATTTTCTATGCACCGCGGGTCTCAAGACATTCCAAGAGCTGACCAAGAAAGTTCAAATGTTGGAGTGCTCAAAACAGGAATCCGCTTCGGATCCCCAAACTAACAACAGATCCTGGAGAAACCGAAAGGATGATAATCGCAAAGACGGAAAATCTGACGATGCTGAATCTTTTAACACTTCGGTTGACCAAAATAAATAAGGAACATGCGGGGCCAATGTCAACCAACCCGAGAGCCAACTTTGGAACAAAGGAGAAAAATGGTCTATTCTTTCAAAAGAGACAAGGTTCACAAAATATTCAAAGGATACTCTTAAGAATGGCCTGCAGCTACCGGAACCGAAGAGACCGAGTGAAGCAAACAAGACTGATCATCCTAATTTTTGCCCATACCATCGAGTATTGGAACACAATCGAAGACGGTTGCATTTCCAAGGATTTGGTCGAGAAACAATACAAGGCAGGAGAAATCCCGTTGCCCCCTGGCGTGTTTACAAACGATCAAGCCGCGACTGCCAATTTTATACAAACAAAAACCGAAATATTTCGGGAACTGGCCACTCTCAATTGTTCACCCTTTCCTGAAAGGAGCAAACCACGACGACAATTCAAAGGTCCAGCAAGTAACGTTGACAATGAGGAGGCAACGGACGGATGCGTAATTCATATGGTTTACATGATTGGACCTGAAGGAGCGAATCCTCCTACACTTCACAGCCATGGTGATGATATGGTTGACGCTGCCCAATACCAGTTCGAGGCAAATAATGAAGAAGACCTCGCTCAAGCCGCTAAGCAAAAAGGACCCCTGATTCTTGGAGAATCAAGCTCAGGCGACAAGGATAGCCCAGTCATCATCCCTAAAACTACAGAATGAGCATTATTTCAATGGCTTCAAGAGCAATTTCAGAACCGAGATAAGGAGTTAGCCAAGGACCATACCAAAATCGACAACATGGTAAATGTTGTGGCAAATCTCACAACCCAAGTCATTCGAATTCAATCACAACAAGATCAAGGTTCGGTCCATGAACCAAGGATTACCCCTCAAAGCAACCAACAGCTATTCCCTCCAATCCAAGGACGGAGCACCTTCATGAAAGTCAACGGCGGCCAACCTTTAGGGAAGTCCTGATGCATGACTGCGACAAATTGACATGAGACAATCAAGGGCAAGTCTTCGGTGGACCCCGAAACTCTTCAGGGCCTAATTAAAAGAATCCAGACGTTGAAACATGCAAGTCTATCTCTTCCAAAATTCTAATATAACAAGGCCAAGTGTTTGGAGAACGACAACCGTAAGGCTGGAAGTCCCAACGACACAGAATCCTCTAAAGCATATGCCGACCAAAGCAAGCAAGGAACATGCAGGCCTACTGTCGACCAGCCTCAAAAACCAGCGTTACGAGAGGGAGAAGAATCGCCCCTGGAAGAAAAATTGACTAAAGTCTAATCTTTCATAAGGGACAGTCCGTAAAAGATTCAAGGACGCCCTGAGCAATGGTCTGCAACTGCCCGAATCCAAAAGACCTCGTGAAGCAAAAATGACCGGCAATCCCCTGTATTGCCCATACCACAGGATAGCAAGTCACACGATCGAAAGCGACTATATTTTCAAAGATTAGGCTGAAGAACAATACAAGGAGGGAGTGATTTCATTGGCCAAAGACGCGTTAGCAAACAACCAAGCTACGATCGTCTGCTCTATATGAACGAAGACCAAAACCCTCTGAGGACGGACAACTAAATCGTCCGCTTCAGAAAATAATCCAGTCCACCGCAGTTTCTACGGGACACACAGGCAAAGAGAAGGTTAAAGAACCTTGAAATCAAAATTTGAGAAGCTTGAATAAGCGAACGAATTCGACCCCCAAGTCGTTAAACTGGGAGTGTAAAAAAAGTATAAATAAATAAATAAATAAATATCTGAAATGATGGGGCAACTCGCAATAAAAATCAGCGAGTAAAAAAATAATATATTAAAAATTCGAAATGATTGGCAACGCCGAATAAATAGCTGAAATGATTGGGCAATCACGATCTTCGCGAGAAAAAGAGCTGAAATGATAGAGCGATCGCGGTATAAAATAATAATAAATAAAAATAATTGACCCCTGAGTCATTAAACTGGGAATACATAAATAAACATCTCAACCCCTTAATAGCGAATGATGAGTTGCCCATGATGCCATTCAAGTGTTAGCGATGCAAACGCCAACAAAATTTCAAACCCCCGAACATCCTAACGGTGAATGATGAGTCGCTCCTGGCACTTATTCCAGCGTAACGATACAGACGCCAACCCAAAACCAAAATCCAAATCCCCAAATTCTCCCAGCCCTACGGTCGGTCCCCAAATTGACTACCATATACAATCCATGGGCACAAACAATCCCCATCCCAACCAAGTTCCACTATACTGCCTTACGAGTCCGACGCTTCACGCGCGCCTTATACTATCCACGGGAATAAACGAGCTAAATCACACTCATGTCCCACCGCAATCACTAGCCCTGCGGTCAGACTTTGCCCTTGAAATTATGCTCTATTTGAGAAGACCCACTCATGTATCCTTACGATACATGTGGAGAACGGCGCTTACGAAATCCTCTCAACTCGTAAGAAGAACACACCTTTGTGGGATGCTTACGACTCATAAGGAAAAAGCACTCTTGAGGGTCCTCACAGTTCCTAAAGAGAATCTACACTTACGAGATGCTCTCGACTCGTAAAGAGAAAATGCTTTTATGGAACCCTTACGTAACATGGGCCTAAACCCGTCTTCTAAGCCATTACTCCCCAACGGACAACGGCAAATGATAAGTCGCTCCTGGCATTACGCTTCAGTATGAGCAGTGTTGAGACCAACCCAAATCCCAAATTTTCCCAAGACAAATGATGAATTGCTCCTGGCACCTATGCTCCAGTGTTAGCAACACTAATACCAGCCTCAACTCCAAAATTCCAAGCTTTCAAATCCAAGAGACTCCCAAGTCGTTAAACTGGGAACAGATGACCCCTAAGTCGTTAAACTGGGAACGAAGAAAATCCTCTCACGGCAAATGGTGATTCGCTCCTGGTACCATATTCCAATGTAGCGATGTTGATGCCAAACAAAACTCCAAATTCCAAGTCCCACACCGCAATGCCTCAAATTCAAAGGTCCCGTCAAACAAAACAGAAATAAAACAAAACAAACTAAAGTCCTACCCGGAAGCGCTTCCAAGCTCAAAAATCCCGCCGAGCAGATTGGGACCTCCCAAAACAAATCAAACCAACCAATTCCAACGACCTCTATGTCAAAAACAAACGCTCTGTGCAAGAGGAAACATCAAACAGTGACACTCCGAGCAAGGGGAAACATCAAACACACACTCCGTCTCGGGAAAACGTCAAACAGCGACACTATGTGCCGAGGATACGTCAACCAGCGACAATCCATGCCAGGGAAACGTCACGTACAGACACTCGGTCTCAGGAAAACGCCAAACAGCGACACTCCGTCTCGGGGAAGACGTCAAACACCGACACTCCGTCTCAAGGAGACGTCAAACAATGACACTCCACGCAAGAGGAAACATCAAACAGACACTCCGCGCAAGGGGAGACGTCAAACAGACACTCTGTCGCGGGGAAACGTCATACACCGACACTCCGCCTCGGGGAAACAACAAACAGACACTCCGCCTCGAGGAAACATCAGACAGCGACACTCCGTGCTGGAGATACGTCACGAATAGACACTCGAGCTTGGGAAAACGTCAACCAGCGACACTCCGTCTCGGGAAAACGTCATACACCGACACTCCGTGCCGGGGAAACGTCAAACAGACACTCCGTGCCGGAGAAACGTCAAACAGACACTCCGTGCAGGGGAAACGTCATACACCAACACTCTGTCTCGGGAAAACGTTCGACGGACACTCCGTCTCGGAGAAACGTCTGACAGCGACACTCCGTCTCGGGGAAACGTCAACCAGCGTCACTCTGTCCCGTGGAGACGTCGATCACCGGCACTCCGTCTCGAGAATACGTCAAACACCGACACTCCGTCTCGGGGGAACGTCAAACAAACACTCCGTTTTTTGGGAAACGTCGGCCAGAGGCACTCTGTGCCGGGGAAACGTCAAACAAGCACTCCATCTCAGGGAAACGTCAGCCAGCGACACTCTGTGCCGGGAATACTTCAGCCAGCGACACTTCATACCGGAGATACGTCATGCACCGACACTCCGTCTCGGAGATACGTCAAGCACCGACCGTCCATGTCGTAAAAAGAGCAGTGCCAGCCTCCAAAAAAGGGAACCAAATCAAGTCAACCCCACGTGAAGGAAGATCCATCAATTCCACGCATACAACCCATACATATAGTGTGCATTCATTGATGGGGAGCACTTTGTTGAGGTTAAAATTTACACCCCATTGACCAAAAGTCAATCAAAGCGCAAACAAGCTCAAGCCAAAGTAAACGGGCCCTACTGTCGAATCCAAGCCTGGCTCACGCCCGAACACAAGCCTGGCCTACGCCCGAACACAAGTCCTAGCAGATGGGCCCAAGCCCAGACTGGCCCCATGCCAAGAAAGTAAAACAAATAAATGAAATATTTAAATAAATGTGCAAAATGTAAAATATATGGGCAAAAAGCCAAATTTTTGTAAAGCCCATGACACATGTGCAAAAAGAAATAGGCACAGAGACATGGGATGGGCAAAATGACATTTTGTAAAACCCAAGGGGGTATGTGTAAATTTGTAAGCCTATATTAGGCAACATTATGAAGAATTGAAGCATAATCAATCTCCCCCATAAATTCTAAGGTTTTGTGACGCTCTCTCTCCCTCCTCTCTCCCTCCAGGTCATCTTCTTCCTCCTCTTTTTCAATTAAATCTCAGGCAAAACCTCTCCCTTTTCAAAAATAAAATGGATTTTAGCCGTTAATCCGTCGAAAGGAACACGGATCTCTTATTGAAATCACCAAAGGGGCAAACTTTTTTCTCCTCAAGAACCAACTGAGAGGAGGAAGAGAAAACCCATCTGCGATCTGCGAACGTTCTGAAACCTTGTGAAAGGGGAGAAGGAACCCTCTTTAATGTTCCAAAAAATCAAAATTTTGTGTTTGGGGCTGTAACTCCATTAGGTTTCGACCCTTACCTGCACTGTGCTGGGTGCGCACCTCACTAGGTGTCCATTTGGTCAGATACGCACCCTGTTGGGTACACATCCTGCCAAGTGCACACCGGCCCAGGTGCACACCTCGCTATATGCGCACATCCCTAAGTACGCACCTTACTGGACCTTTTGCCCCATATGGGGCCCTTCGGCCCCTAACTCTCGCATCTCGGTAGGTGCGCGCCTCCCTAAGTGTGCATCTCACTGGACCTTTTGGCACATTCGGAACCCTTTGGCCCCCCTCTCTCGCACCTCGCCAAGTGTGCACCTTGTCAGGGTCGCACCTTTCTAAGTGCGCATCTCGACAGGTGCGCACCTCGTCACGTGCGCACCTTACCACATGCACACTTTGCTAAGGGCGCACGTGGCACATGCGCATCCCTCATTTCTGTCTTTCTTGTAAATATTTTACAAAATAAAAAATGAATAGAATAGACACACCCCACACTCAAAAGCCTTCTCCCCTTAGAGAAAATTTATAACGGAGCGCAGCCCCAGACCCCCGCAAGAAGGCTGCTGGCCTCCTTGACCCCCAGCCCGCTATCCGAATAGCGAGACCCTGTAAACTCTGTGAGACCCCCGATATGCCCAAAACTCCCTCAAGGCACATACGCATATTGCATATTGAATTCGCATGGTCTGTTTGATCTGTCAATCGGGGTTCTCTCGCTCCAAAAGCGACGGGTAATTAACAGCAACTTAGTCTGTGGCTGCCGGAGATTTAGATCCCCACGATCAATAAACCCCAGCCTACCCTAGGCATAAGAATCTGTATACGCCTGACAAGCGACGCGCATTCCTATCTCAATAGGGTGACGAAAAACACTCTACAGCTTTTAAATGTGTTTTTCTTGGATACTTTAAAACTCAAAATGGGTATCGGTATTATAGTCTTATGTTACGACGTCGATTTATATCGGCTGACCCGACTTTTTATGAGTTCACCCCATACTTTTCTACTCCCCATGCCTCTGTAGACATGGACGGTGAATTTCTCTTGGATATCTCGTCTCTTTCGTCACAAGAGAGTACACCCCATCCGATTAGAAACTATCTATATTGTTTCTATTAAACCCCTCCCACCCCTGATTCACCATTGTTGGAGCCTTTACCACCGGTTACAAGGGTGTATGCTCGTTGGGCTCATACGGTTCCTGCATCTCAGCCTCCTACTTTCAATCTTCCAGAGTCCCAAGCTCCACCGAAGGCTGATATTGATCTCCTTATTGCCTTACGGAAAGGAACATGAAGTTGTACTTCTCATCCAATAGCTCATCATGTGAAGAGTTCACATTTATCTTATGCATACCGGGCGTTTCTCTCCTCCCTGATTCTCATGCTTAACCCAAATCGCTCTCTGAAGCTTTATCTCATAGAGGGTGGATGGAGGCTATGATTGATGAGATGCTCGCCCTTGGACAGAATCAAACTTAGACTTTAGTGCCTCTTCCTATTGGAAAGAAGGCGGTGAGGCGTCGTTGAGTATACACCTTAAAGTTTAATCCTGATGGGACTCTTTCCCGCTTGACAGCGTGTTTGGTTGCCAAAGGATACTCGCAGACTTATGGGATTGATTATGAGGAGACTTTTTCTCCGGTAGCCAAGATGACTTCTGTTCGCCTACTTATTTCTCTTGTGGCAATACATCATTGCCTTTTGCATCAGCTTGATGTGAAGAATGTATTTCTCCATTGCTCTTTGGTCGAGGAGGTCTATATGGAGCAACCACCTAGGTTTGTTGCCCAGAGAGAGTTTGGCTTAGTTTGTCGACTGAAGAAGTCATTATATGGCTTGAAACAGTCTCCACGAGCATATTTTGGGAGTGTTGAGATGTGAGACTAAAATAGTTCCATATTGGAAAAAACATGATTGATATATGGATATAAAATATAAGGGTCAAATCTCAACAAGACTTGAGTTTTATTGTCGGAACCCACTTATATCAAAAGCCCGTGTACACTCATAGATAAAATATATAATCGCTTCTCTCATTCTTGAATATATATATATATATAATATGGTATCAGAGCCCAGATCGATCGGGACCTCAACAATACCTCTTAAAGAAGCAGGCTACAAGCACAAAAAAGTGCCTCTGAGAGGCCTAGCTCTACAAGTATTGTGCAATCTACGTGACAACCACATCAAGAAAAAGTGATGGTTGGACGTGAGATTGGACAAACTATGATACGGAAAAAATATAGAAAGCATAAGCTTTCCTTCATATAGCGCACCTTATGTAAGTGCGCAAGCACAAATGGTACTCTCTGCGCCATGTAGAACGCATGTGCGTCAGCGCCAAACGTCGCTAAACGCGCCACGTGCAAAGCACGTGTGCAAGCGCAAATCAGCGCCAAGCGCACCACGTACAACGCACGTGCTTCAGCGCCAAATATCATGAAGCACGCCACGTGCAACGCACGTACATAAGCGCCAAACATCATCAAGCAACCTTTATGATGACGCAATCGCTTCAGAAGAGGGCCATGGCTCTATTTGGAAAGAAAATCTTTCCCAATATCTTTCAAAACTGAAAGATATTTCCCAATATCTTTCCAAATATAAAGATCATGGATCAAAGGATCCAACGGTGCTTAAGCATTCTGAATTGACAAAAGATCAATTAAAATCTCTTAAAATCTCTCAATGAGAGATTTATCCTAATTTCTCCAATCTTATAAATAGGAGCATGATGGGATCAATAAAGAGGAGGAATTCAAATACATCCAACAGAGCCCTTGGAATTCGTTGTTCTCAAGGTATTCTCTCCCCTTATAAACGGAGCGTGGATTAGGATACAACCCTCCACACCTTCGATGTACGGCGTTATAATCCCTCGGCATTTTCGGAGAGGTGGATGGGGTCCCTACGATCAACGGTCCCTCATCCTCTTCCTCCTTCCTCTTTTCTTTGCATGAGATGAAAAGAAATCTATCTCCTCTCTGTGAAAGCCAGGGTTGTCACGAGGGAGGTTGATCTTAAGATCAATGACATAGAAAAAAGAACGGAAGCATACACTTCACCAAATTGAAAGCATAAGCTTTCCCTCAGCGCACGTGCGACGAACGTGCGTCAGCACCAAACATCCTCGTAGCGCGCACGCGCAACAAACGTGCACCAGCGCCAAGAGAGCTTTTCTGCCAAATTGCATGTGTCACATGCAACGCACATGCGCCAGCGCCAAATTCCACCAAGAGCTACAAGCAACGCACGTTTAAAGAAGAGCGCCACGTGCAATGCACCTGCGCCAGCGCCAGCGTTTGAATCAAGTGCGCCACATGCAAGGCACGGGCGCAAATGGATATCACTTCCAAACGCCACGTGCAATGCACGGGCGCAAGCGCACATGAGCGCTGAACCAAAAGTTAAAACTTTGCCAAACTTGCAAAGTATTGAAGACTAAGCTTCCCTAATGATCTTAAGCTCAACAGAGAACAAAGTCTCTGGTCTGAATCGGAGTTCAATAAAGAGACCGTTCTGTAACACAAAGACTTATGAATCTCATGTCCTTTAAAGATATGGACAAAACTTACGTTCTTCAAATCTCAGAACTCAAGTTCTAAAATCAGAAACTTGTGTTCTCAAACATAGAACATAGGTTTTAGAAAAATTATCTCGTGCATGATAAGCAAATACTTTATCTGCATAATAAAGCTTAAGCTCGCCAGCACTAGTGCTCTGCTGAAAAGATAAACTTATGTCTATTAAATTTAGATTTGGGTCAATGGTAGATGACGACGCCAATATCTTCTCGCTACTTTCTCAGATCTAGATTATGAAAGATGATCAATGTTTTGTCAACATGACTAAGCATATGCTTATTAACAAGCAATGCTTTGCTACAAAACCAACCGCATGGGCAAATGTCCCGACAATAATGTTGATTTTTGGGCGGGAACAAAAATATCAGTTTAATTTTTACAATTCTCAATTAACCTAATGATAACAATCAATCTCAACCGTTTATTTACACTGATATATTCTCAACACATAAAAGCATAACTAGACCTATCTATAACTAAATATCCAATACAGTTACATGAATATATTTCATATTCTAACAGTCCCCCTCAAACTCATTGTGGATCACCGGGAGTTTGCTTGATTAAATCTTGATTTAAATATGCAACCTACAAAAAGAAAAATGAAGAAAATAATTTCATATGGTATAATGCAAGGAGGACGTGGCCTCTGTCTCTTTCGCGTGAGCTAGACGGACTGAACCTCAAAATCTGTAGTCTCTTTCGCAGAAGTTAGGTGGACTGAATCTCGAAATCTCTTTTGCAAAAAATGTCTTGCCGAAGACGTCATAGAAAGAAATGGTTGCGCAGATTTGATCTTGATGGAGGCTAATGATGATGATCCATAGATAAGATAAAACATCTAACCGGATATTGTTGTAGAATTTATTTATTTTGGATCGGTAAACTAAAAATATAATGGATGATAAATTTTGAATCGAGCCATTAGCTCTGATACCACATTAAAGTTTATATATATATATATATATATATATAAGAGCGAGGGGGATTATATACTTTATTTATGAGTGTGCACGGGCTTTTGATATAAGTGGGTTCCAACAATCAGACTCAAGCCTTCTTGAGATTTAGCCCATCTTATATCTTAAACACATGTATCTCTCATAGTTTTTTCAATATGGGACTATTTTAATCCACACCTCAACAGGGAGATTTACTGAGGCGCTTGTTTCTTTTGACCTTTAACGGTGTGCTCATGATCATTCGGTGTTCTATCGTAATAACATCAATAAACTTAGTATTCCGTTGGTGGCATATGTCGATAACATAGTGATTACGGACGATAATGCGGCTGGAATTGCACAGCTGAAGCACCGCCTTCAAGCGAAGTTTCAGACTAAAGATCTTAGAAACCTCAAATATTTTTTGGGTATCAAGGTCGCTTGATCGAAGGAGGGCGTCTACATCTCACAGCGCAAATATGTACTCAATATGTTGACTGAAGCTGGGATATTAGGGTGCAGACCTATAGAGGCTCCAATGGATCCTAATACTAAGCTGCTTCCGGGATAAAGTGATATGTTTGAGGATACCGAAAGATATCGACGATTGGTCGGTAAGCTTAATTACATCACCGTCACTCGACCTAATATTGTCTATCCTGTTAGTGTCGTGTCGTGAGCCAGTTCATGGCCGATCCTCGAGTTACCCATTGGAATGCGATGATTAGGATACTTAGAGACTTGAAGAATGCTCCAAGATAAGCTTTACTGTATTCAAACCAGGGACATTCTATGGTACCAAGGTTCACTGATGCAGATTGGGCTAGCCCCCCGTCTAATCGCAGGTCCACTGCAGGATACTGTGTTTGTCGAAGCAATTTGGTCTCCTGGAAGAGTAAGAAGCAGAATGTAGTGTTTCGTTCAAGTGCTGAGTCGGAGTATCGAACATGGCAAACACCACTTATGAGCTTGTATGGATCGGCTTCTTGCCTGGAAAACTTAGCTTTGGTCCCACTTCTTCTATGCGATTATACTGCGATAATAAGCCCGCATCTATATAGCCTCAAATCCTCTGTTTCACCAGCGTGCGAAACATATTGAAGTTGATTGCCATTTTGTGCGGGTGAAGGTTGAGAATGGGACCGTTGACACCTTTTATATTCAATCTGCTCATCAATTAGCAGATTTGTTCACAAAGCCTTTGGAAAGGAATAAAGTGCATTTTATATGTAACAAGTTGGACATGTATGATATATGCTCCAACTTGAAGGGGTTTTAGAATACCCATGTGTATAGTGTTTGTGAACGGGATTCTAGCTTATTTTAGAAACCATTTTTTTGTTATTAACTAAGGGTGTAATTGATAAATGACAATATCTATATAAAGAGAATTGGGTTAATTCCAATCTATCCATTAAATTTCCCTAATCTCTTTTCTCTCCCAATTCTTATAAGATCCACAACTAAATTAAAAAACAAGTGGGACCCACACTTATAATTTCACAAACACTATCTTTTCTTTTCTCCCATTCTTCCTCTCAACCGAGACTCGAACACACAATTTTCTGATTTAGTTCGGGCACATTACCATTAGGTCACGGATATATTAGTTTTCTATATCTTTATATTTTTTGAATTTTTATGTTTAATATCGGTATGAAACTATTGATGGCCGCATAATCCAAATAACCTGAATATTCACTGAATAAACCGGATATTCATTACTTACCGACCAACAAAACAAACTCTGAATCCGTTCTTTACAACATTGCGGGACCCTCCCTACTACGGGACCCCCTCAAAAGGATCCCTTTCGGGAGGCCCCTTCAAAAGGGGTGACCCTCGGAACCCCCTCAAAGGGGTTCCCCCACAGAAGGCCATCCGAATTTCCTTCTCTTTTTTCATTTCTTGGAGCTCTCCGATGCATATAAAACACTCTCCCATGAAAATTTCTTTTTCGAGACGCTGTCCCGAGCCCCGCTAGCCCCTTTGACCTCTAGCCTGCTGACCTGTCAACGCGACCACCACTCGCTGACCAAGTAACGGGACCCTCGGTTTAAGGCCCCCTCAATGTCCATACCAGGCTCAAAAACTTTTTCAAGCATAATGCACACATCATAGAGTGAGTTCACACGATACGTATGACCCGTTAGTCGGAGGTGCTCTTATGCAAAACGAAAGGTAATTAACAGCGGTTTTATCCGCAGCTGTTGAAGATTGGAATACCTACGATCAATAAACCACTACCTGTCATAAGGGCGGGATAAATCTGTAAGATCCTAAAACACACGCATCCATCTCAATAGGACGACAAAAAACACCCGATATTGACCACATCAGTTGGCACTTGTCTCCTCTGGGTTTAACATAAGGGTTATTGTTGATAGGTGCAGGAGCTCTTGGTGTAGTTTTTGTGTTGGCGATTCGATAATATACTTCTTTGTCGGTGGTGGATGCGTGTGGATTAAGCGTATCTTATTGTTGGTCAGAATTCCAAGAGTCTCGTGTAATGGGGCTCTTTGTATGGGTTTGGTGCGTAGAAGACTAACTTCTCGATATATTGCTCGGCCCGCTCGACCAAGTTAACGGACTCATTGAGCGAAAGGATTTTCTAACGATAGAGGCGATCGTAGATGTCTTGTCGGAGACCTTAAAGATAGAAAATATCTTGTCGCTGGTCAGTCTCGGCTATGTTGCGAGAGGAAAGCCGATAAAACTCCTCGGTGTACTCAGACTCAGATACATGTCGGTCGTTTTGTGAGCAGTCTCAATAAGCACGGTAAATCACCTGCTCGTAGTTGGGTGGGAGGAAGCGGGCAATGTTTTAAATTGCGGTCATAGCGACCGCAATAGCGTCGCTATAGCGATTTAGACCCTCATGTGTTATACGGGATGCACCGGTATGGTTTTATAGCGGGTTAGGGCTATCTCATGTAGTATAGCGAGCGCTATGGCGATGATTGAGAAGATTGATGGAGATGATTCTACTTCCGACTCGAATGTTGATGAAGATGATTGAGTTTGCTTTTGTGATACTTGATTGTTTATTGAAAACTTATTTCATTTTGGTTTTTTGAATTATGATGCATGAAACTTATAGTTGTTTACTGGCACTTTTGCTTTTTGGTTTTGGATAATGATGATGATTGTTCCTTTTATTTTAAACATTGATATGTATGGAAACTTATGTAAAATGTTATTTAATCTAATTCTATAATGAACTTCATTCCATAGCACTTGTAGAGCCATTATATATAAAGGTCGTCATAAAGACTGCTATCCGATATCCGCCATGAAACCCCCAACTGCCATAGACCGCCATATGCGATTTACAACCTTGGAAGCGGGCACGCAAGAATCACTTCATTTTGCGTCACTCTCGAGTTCCGAGGCTTGCCTTCACATGCTCGAGAGAACTCAAGTTGCTCCGACCATACCGATGCACGACGAATTTCACTGTGATTCTCGACAATCTTCATGTATTCATAGAAACATTCGACTTCGGTCAGCCAGTCAAGGAAATCTTCAATGTATAGACGTCCATTGAATGATGGAGGTACATCTTCATTTTGAACCTACCACAGTTGTCATAGTTGTCAATAGGTCGGGACCATCCCGACCTTGCTTCAAAAAGTAAGGGCTGGAACTGATTCCAAACCCGTTTATCCGGACCCGATCCAGATCCATTAAAAGCTTCAATTAATGAATCTAATTTGGATAAACTCCATTTGGACCCACTTGACCCAATCTATTTACTTAATTAGATCTCACATAATATTTAACAGACAATCATATCAAAATATATATAATTATCTAACTAAATCATATCAACAAAATATTTAGTTGACTAAAAAATATATTACACTGGTTCAATTCATATTCTTTTGAGATGTCACCATCTTTGATCTCCTTTCTATTTCTCTTCATGTCTTTTATTTTTTTCAACTTCGCCAACATTAAATTCTCTTCTCTTATATGACAAAGAGTTAAACGCTAAGTCTCTTTGAGCCCTAGCCTGGGATTCAGAGAACTAATGTTAGATCTTTTTGACTTCTTATGTTGCTGGCAGGAAATCAAACATCGGTCATATCGACCAATATATCGTTTTGGGACACTTAGTGATACGGTAGAACTGATATAATATCGACCGATATGGCGATATCTCCCGATATATCGACGATATCCAATATATGAAGCATCTTTCCAATACGTTTCCGATATTCGATATTTAAAATCTTGGTTGCTATGTATTTTTCTCTACTTTTGATTTGTTTTAAATTAAAATCTTTATGGTTTCTTTCATGCTTGAAAATAATTAAATTGTTGATTTGTTTTGTGTTTTAGTATCTATGAATTTCATGTTTTGGTGTTTGAATGTTATGTTTTTTTTATAATCAGGTCTACTGCATAGAAGTCGTTTTATCGGATGGCTAATTCAATCTTTTACTCGTTGTGTCATTTTTATATCTTACTTTTTCATAGCTTATTTATTATATCTTGAGATTTATTCTTAAATTAATTTGGAAGATTACGGGAAGACTTATGGTGACGAAAGGCATTCATATATGATCATTATGTGCTAATAATATTCATGGATAATTTTATTTCAGGTTTACTTTACATTAAAATGTCGATCAAACCTAGTGCTGATGGAGGGAGTCAGCCTACACAAAGCAATGTTGTCGAAGATAATATGGCCGGCAATGAAAATGATCCACAAAACGTTCCTAAGGATGAACCAAGTCATAAGAGAGGTCAAAAGTTTACTTCAAATTCATAAAAAGTAGCCAACCTCGTAGAGATGTTATCAAGTGCAAACATTGCAATAGCAAATTTACAGCAACGGGTGGTAATGGGACCAATCATTTGGAAATACACCTCACAAAGTGTAGTGCCCAAAATTTATAAGAATGCTAGGCAAAAAATGCTCCAAACCTTGAAAAAAATCGGACGGTACCACTAAAGTTCAAAATTATAAATTTGATCAAGAGAAGAGTAGAATGGACTTTGCCATAATGCTAATCAAGCATAAATATCCATTTAACATGAGTGAGCATGAACATTTTGAATTTTTTTGTAATGGATTAAATCCTTGCTTTAAGCTTGTTATTCGAAATACAATTAGAGCCGATGTGATGCTTGTGCATAAAGAAGAAAAAGAAAATTTGTATAGCTGTTTGGAAGTAATTTCATCTAAAGTCACACTTACTATTGATATTTGGACTTCTGATCATGCTGATATTGCTTATACTTGCTTAATCGTGCACTACATCAAATGATGATTGGGAGATTAAAAAAATCTTGCGTATAAAAAAATTGAATATCCACATGACGGTGAAACACTATTTAGATTCATATCACAGTTGATTTTGGAATGAAACTTAGATATAAAAAAAAATTGTTCGATGGTAGTTGATAATACATCTTCTAATGAATTATGATTAGACATATGAAATCATGGCTTGTAAGCAAATCATGGCTTCCTTTGAATTAACACTTATTTCATGTGAGGTGTAGTCCCCGTATACTTAATTTGGTTGTTCAAGATGGGTTGGCAAATATTGAAGTACTTAATAAAATTCGTGAAACTGGAAGATATCTAAAACGTTCTTCTTGATTACGAAAATTCGAATATGCATGTAATCAGTGTAAGCTAAAGGATAAAAAAAGATAGCTATAGATGTTTCAACCAGGTGGAATTCCACTTATTTAATGCTAGAAACTGCGATTCCTTTAAAAGAAGCTTTTGATCGTTTGAACCAAATTGACAGAAACTACAAGAATAATCCTTTCAAACAGGACTGGCAAGTAACTATTCATGTTTATTCTTGTCTAAAACTTTTTTATGATGCTATATGTCGTTTTAGTGGCACAAATTATCCGACCACAAATCTATTTTTCGGATATTTGTAATATTCACCTCCAATTAAAAGCATTTTAGAATAGCAAGCACAAATTTATTAGAAGAATGTCCAGTCCTATGGAAGAAAAGTTTGTCAAGTATTGGAAAGAATGTAGCTTGGTTTTGGCAACTGCGGTTGTCCTCGATCCAAGATTTAAAATGGAGATGGTTCGCTATTATTATGAAAAGATATATGGTTATAACTCGAGAGAGTATGTTGAAAGAGTTCGTAGTTCATTTGTTGATTTATACCCTAGATATGGAGGTAGTCTTTCTCCCCCATTCGAGTTTTGTGAAACCGAAGATGGCAATCATGGTGATAATGGTGGTCGCTGAAAACTTGCTTGATTTTGATAAATATATGGATGAACGCTTTTTCTGATAATCATGCTCTAAGATTTGGGCTAGAGTAATATTTAGAAGACCCCAAGATTCCTAGAAACGACAACTTAGCATCTTGGTGTGGAAAGTTAAGAGCCCTAAGTTTCCTACCGTAAGTAGGATGGCTCGTGATATATTGGCAGTCCCTGCTACTACAGTTGCATCAGAGACCGCGTCATATCGGTCGATATTATCGGGAAAGATGCTTCATATATTGGAATTGGACAAAGCGCGTTCTCGTTTGCTTCCGGATATAGTGAAGGCATTGGTGACGACGGATGATTGGATTGAATGAAAAAAGTAAGTAAATAACTACATCTAAATTTGATTTCATTCATCCTTTAAGTTGTGTTCCCCCGATGCTTGTTGCTTTTGTTTTGAAATCCGATGGTGGTAAAATTACTGAGAAATATATTACTATGGGTCTTACTTTTCATATTAACTTAGTAGTCATGGATTCTATTTCAAGTAATATCAGAACTAGTTAAGAATTCTTGTTTTCCAGCTATCTTAGTATTTTTCTAGTTATCTTAGTATTAGTTATGGATTCTTTCTATTTAGTATTAAGTAGTCGCTTGTAATTTTCTAGTTATTATAGTTATTCATGATTTTTATTTTGGAATTATGGAACTTATAGATTGAAGTAGAAGTTATGTGTGATGTATTGTAACATGAACATGATTGTTTTAGATAATGCTTTCGAGAAGTACTTGTTCATGTTGCGATATTTGAAGCACTTTACTTGTTGCATAATGTTGGAATCTCTTAATTCATTTATTTTCTATATCTCACAAATCATATATATGAACAAATAATTTAAAGTGATTTTTTAATAATGAAAACTACTTAAAAGGATCTAGATAAATGGATCAGACCTGGTTATTAGTGGATCCATATATGGATACAGTCGGTGTAGATTCATAGGATAAATGGAAGGATCTGAATCCATTAAAAATAAATGGATATGGATCTGGAACATGTCATTCTGGATCCGACCCAACCTATTAGGATGCCTAGTTGGCGATCACCTTGGTCGCAACACCTTAGCTATCGCGGGGTTCATAGTTAAGGACTTCGTCTTCGCTGAAGTTGTTGTCGAGACCATGATGAAGTGTGCCGTCACTGCTTCGCTGTGTGAAGTTTTGTTGTCAATACCCGGCATTCCTACGACGTTCGGTCCTTACAGTGTCGTACAAGTGTACATCGTCACGCATATTTCAAGGATAACGATATTCGGTTAGCCCTTCAGGCCCTTTTGATGATTCGCTGAGCGATCGCGGATGTCTCTCATCATCTTTCCCATTTGCTGGATAAGATCTTGCATGTTAGTGTTGATGGTGTTGAAGTCACCACTTAGGTTGTTGAATTCTTCATAAGTGACCGGGTAGGACGTCGTATAGGTGATTGGTTCTCTGATACCAACTGACATGGGAGGGAAGGCGTAAAGAGGATTGTTGCCGCCAAGAACACGAATGGAATCAGAGGAGATAACTGAACCGTCGATCGTAAGACGATGGGTACCGCAAAACCTAGGAGGAGTTGCCGAAACGAAAAACTTGCGAGGCGTATAAGAGAGTGGAACCAAAGTGAGAATATGTGAAGGATGAGTCGCATATGTGAATAGTGGAATCCATGACACAAAAGTAAAACTCTTAGATAAAAAATAACTTTGTTTTATTTTATAACTTGATTCTAAAACATAGGAAATGAAAGTATTTTATGGGCTTTACAATAGGTAGATTCCATGAATCTTTAAATGGGAAAGCAATAAATGAAAGTGATGTTCAAAATACTAACATAAATGTTTAGGTACTATGAACCAAAAGTGATAGATGATATTTAAAATAATATTCAAAGAACCAATATTAATATTAGTCTTAGTGTGTCTTAAATACCTTCAATTAAACCTCCTACATCATGTGGCCCCTAAATATGAATGCCTTGACTTTTCCATATCCACACAAATTAACCCATTTACAAAACACCCCCATTAAAATTTTGTATTGCGATTAACATTAAATCATCCATTATAAAATGAAGAGTCTTTTTCCATATTCCCTTTTGCATATTAATTTAATTAAAATCGTTTCTCTTCTAAAGAAAAATCCACTAAGTAATAAAAGTTTGTTTAAAGGTCCAAAAATATTTAAGCTCAATTTCCTTTGAAAATAACAATGAAAATTATGAATTTAATGTTTACTTCGTTGTGTATGAATCAATTTTGTACGGATTTTCTATATACATGATAATTCTTATACTAGTAAATAGTTTCTATAAAAAATATTTTAAATACCAGTTCACGTCACAAAAGAAAAGGACAAAAAAACAATCAGTTTAGTTTATTTTTCTTTGAACTACTTATAAATTTAAAATGCCTTTCTTTTATTTTTTGGGTGCATTTAAAGTCAAATTTTTAAGCACAAAGCTGACTTTATTTTGGAACTTATAATCAATATTTATTAGTTGACAAAAAAACATCGTCTTTTACACTTCCATACATTCCAAAAGTCGCGTTTGTATTAATCAAAATACAAAAAAATATTAAATAACCTTAAAAACAGTTTACATTTATGAAAATAGTTGAATTTGGTTAGGTGGTTTGAACCTCAAAATGGAACCCAAAAAAAGTTTTAAAGATAATTTTTCTTGCCCTACCTAACTTGAGGCTCTGGCTCCGCAACTGGTCATGCAGTTTACACTCATATAGCTTCAGATTCTATAGACTATACAAGAGTCTTGACACATAACCAATAAATAAGATTTGCAAACGAGAATCATGCTAGGCAGAAAGTAAGCCAAATAAAAAAGCAAAACCTAACTACGTTCCAGCATTCAAGAAACTCCAGGATATCACCATTGTGCCCAGAAAAAAAATATAAGATCGGAACTATATAACAATATAAAAACCACAGGGAGCCACCAAGTCCATTTCCACTTGATCCATTTGGCCAATTGATAAATAGATCTACAAGCTTAAAGTAAAAAACTACAGGAAAGAGTTAATGTAAACACTACAAATCATATGCTTTATTAAGCATAATCAAGCTTCCAACCACTATAAAAATGATGACTGAACAGTATCACAGCTGATTTCAACTTCATTTCGGCTTTCAAATTAATAAAATTGATAAATATTCATCCTTTTCTCCCTTAAAGCATGAAAAAAATTACTAGAAATAGCATCGCCGTTGTCATTAAAAAAAGGCAAGAATTAGGTGATATAAAAAAAAGGTTACCAGCAACAACAGTGATCCCTTTGTCTCGATACCTCTCCACAAACATATCAATCGTGTCCCTAAACACCTTCGGCTCCAGCAGCAGCGTCGTGATGTCCTGAAACATCACCCCTTCAACAACACAGCAAACAAAAATTTCATCAAAATCTAAAGATCTAAAACTTCAATATTTTTATAAAAAAATCGAAAAAAAATCATCAAGCTCTGACCGGGCTTTGGGAAATTAGGGATGACGCGGATCGAGGAAGCGATTCTCGAGATACGATGATCATCCTTCTTCTCAACTGCTGTAGCCATGGATCTGATCGCGATTCTTGAAGAGATTCGAAAATTTTTAGGGGATTTTAGGCGAAAACGAAACGAGGGGAGAGAGGAAAGAAAGCTCTAGTTTTGAAATGACCGTGACGAAGCGAATAAACGCATGCCTACTAAAAAACGAATTTTGGTTTCTTTTTTTGGTCTTCTAAATTAAATATGCCTGGTATAATTTCAACATTTGTAACAGCTAAATTGAGAATATTAAATTTAGGGCTATTAAACGAACCGATTTTCCGTCAAAATTGTTCATGTCCATGTCGTTATACCGGAAGATATACACATCCATTACACGTGAATAGAAAACGATGACGTTTAATATATACACATCCATTACACGTGAATAGAAAATGATGACGTTTAATATACAATATATATATATATATATATGCATAATTTCTAAAACAACAAAAAGAAATAAATGGGAAAAAATATTTTTGTGTTCAAAGTGATATCTAAATATAAATTTCATATATCTTGATAGAGAACAAAACATGAAATCATTTTTGAAATTCCTTTGTAATGAATGTGACATGAAAGTTTATTAGGTTGTTTATGTGAAGGTTTAATGTTTCTAAAATAGTATTTATCTGCAATTGAAAATCGAATAAAGTTTATAGGTACTTAAAATATATAACTTAACATGATTGTATTAGTGCGATGAGTTCTAATGCAATAATTCGATGTTGCTATCATAATAAGCTCAATGTTGTTGTTACCTTTTCCAAACACTATACGCTATTTCGAATAGTTGTTATTATTATTAATTCACAGCAAGTATTTAGTAAAATATTTCATCATTTAAATTGTCTATATGTTTTAACATTTGATGTGTATCTCAAAAAATAAGAACCGAAAAAGAGTAATTAAGTATATGCACGTGGAATGGGGGGCAAAATGAAAATAATATGCCTGTTTGCTTTTTCTTATAAAGTTTTGTATGCAAAATGGTATTTTTAAGTTTATATTTGTAAATTCATCATTTTCAATTTGCTAGCAGAACCTTTTTGAAAGAATGAGTCCCAGGTTTGTCGTATTGTAGAAGACACCCTCGTTGAAAAGATTGAAAGAGTTCGGTGGGTCCCGCTAGAAACAGCTAGACAACCACCCCTTTTAGGGGCTTATAAATAAAGGACAGCGGATTGAGGGGCATATTATAATTATCCTGTTTCGGGTAAAGATTTTGCGAACTTAGAAACTTATTCAAGCATTGTCCATTTATATTATTGAACAATCCCAAGCATGCTCTTATTGGTGATGATGGAGCTCCTTTTCAGGCCTCCGTCAGATATTGTCTTCCGTTGATCTCCCGGTGGACTTGGATGGTTATCTTTTGTTGCGTGTGGGTCTTAATGGGTTTTGGAGGAAGAGGTGGTATGAAAAGTTTGGTGCCGAGTACCTGCAAAGAAGTCCCGGGGTGGTTTAGTACCGTCAAGGACCCTCCGACGCTCAAGTTAGTGATGAGATCCGAGCAGAGTAACGGCTTAAAAGAGTGAAGAATGGCTTACTGGACCCCTCTGTGACGGGGGTTTATATAGCGGTGGTGGCATGCAGCAGCAGACGCGAGAATCTCACCGGCAGTTACACTCCCGACGTCACGCCCGCGTAAAGAGCGGATCGCCCGTTAACGGGGATCGTGATGACGTGGAACGTGGGATGTTGCCGGCGGAGAATCTGCGAATGGCGAGATTTGCGGAGCGGCGGTTACGCCTGTGAGTGGTGGAGTTGGTCGGTCGGAGGGATCAAAGAAGACGGCCTTGGCTAGGGAGCTCAGAGGCGAGCACGAGGGTCGAGGAGTCTCGGTCTTGCGGCAGCTCGGGGCGAGCTGAGAGGCCGAGGAGGCCAATTTGCAAGGGGTCTGAGGCGAGCCAGCTTGGGCTTGCAGGCCGAGTAAGGGGTGGCCTGGTCGGCTCCTGTAGGCCCCCTCTTCCGAGTTCTGAGACACGTCATCTGCCACATGTCCTAATCTTGGAGATCGCCAATATTGAGTATCATCATTAGCCCACCACTCTTGTCCCGACCAGCTAGTGGGTCGGGTCAAGAGTGGACTGCCGGGCCGTCTAGGGTAAGCTCCCTCCTAAGGTTTCGTCGGGACGCGTCCCCGGGCCATCAGCTGTCTTTTTTGCCAGCTTATCTGGGCGAGATCTCTGCATTTAGAGATGGTGCGCTAGTTCAAGTGTCCTGCCACTGAAGTGACGGTCCACGTATCGAGCGCCGGTTGGCCGACGCGATGTGTGCAGACTGTGGACTGATGGGGTACAGCCCAGTGTGGGCGTGACATGTGGAGCGATCGGTCGTCGAGTTGATTTCGATCACTTGCCGAGTGTGCCAAATGCTGCTGAGAAGGAGGCATCTCCATGGCCCCGAAGTCGAGGGGGGATTACTCAGACTTGGATAGACCTGATGTCTTTTGTTGGGGCTTCGGATCTGTTGCATGTGATGGGCTCAGTGGCCTCGTTATGAGGGCTACAAACCCGCAGCGTCTGTTGGGCAGGAGGATGCCTGCTGGGGATGACCGAGTAGGGAAGCTGCTCGGTTGATCTTGGCGAGGGTCTTGACCCCTGGCGTTGCGAGTAGGGAAGCTACCGGCCAGGGATAGTCGAGTCTGGAAGGACTTTGATCCTTGTCTTTGTTGGGTAGGAAGCTACCCGCCGAGATGCGCCGAGTAGAAAGGGGCTCGGCGGCCTCGCGAAGAGGGCTTCAGATCCTCAGCGTTTGATGGGCAGGAGGACGCCCGCTGTGGATGCGCCGAGCAGGAAGGAACTCGGTGGCCTCGCGATGAGGGCTTCAGATCATCAGCGTCTGATGGGCAGGAGGGTGCCCGCCAGGGATGCGTCGAGCAGGAAGGAACTCGACGGCCTCGCGATGAGGGTTTCAGACCATCAATGTCTGGTGGGCAGGAGGATGCCCGCTGGAGATGCGCCGAGCAAGAAGGAACTCAGCGGCCTCGTGATGAGGGCTTCAGACCATCAGCGTCTGATGGGCAGGAGGATGCCCGCTGGAGATGTGCCGAGCAGGAAGGAACTCGGCGGGCTCACGATGAAGGCTTGAGATCCTCAACATCTGATGGGCCGGAGGATACCCGCTGGGGATGTGCCGAGCAGGAAGGAACTCGGCGGCCTCGCGATGAGGGCTTCAGACCATCAGCGTCTGGTGGGCAAGAGGATGCCCGCTGGGGATGTGCCGAGCAGAAAGGAACTCGGCGGCCTCACGATGAGGGCTTGAGATCCTCAGCATCTGATGGGCAGGAGGATGCCCGCTGGGAATGCGCCGAACAGGAAGGAACTCTGCGGCCTCACGATGAGGGCTTGAGATCCTCGGCATCTGATGGGCAGGAGGATGCCTGTTGGGGATGCGCCGAGCAGGAAGGAACTCGGCGGCTTCACGATGAGGGCTTTGGTCCTTGACGCTGGAGGGGCCGTGAGAGGCCTGCGAAGGATGGCCGAGCAGGGTAGCTGCTCGGTGCCTCTTGGCGAGGGCTTTGATCCTTGACGCTGGAGGGGCCCTGAGAGGCCTGCGAAGGATGGCCGAGCAGGGCAGCTGCTCGGTGCCTCTTAGCGAGGGCTTTGACCATTGACGCTGGAGGGGCCCTGAGAGTGTAAGACCCGGTTCTTTTTGTACGCCTAAAATCCGTATTTTCTTTTTAAACCAAAATTTTATTATTTTAATAAAACCCAAATCACTTAGTATCCAAAATTGTCCCAGGTTATTTCCATCAAGCCGGCCCCATTCTTCTCCCTTAGTTTTGATTCACTCAGCCAACACATGGGCCAACCTGGAAGATTAAGGAAATGGAAATTTAGTTGTACTTAAACCAAATAAAATTAATTAAGCTCACCCATTTTACTTTCATCTAAATTTTTCTTTACTTTCCCTAGCCCAAACTTGCCTCAGGCCCGTTCCCATTTTTCCTTTTCAGTTTATTTCGAGCCCAGCCTGCTTTCTTCTCTAATTAATTCTTTTCTTTTTCTTTATTTTCTCGGCCCGGCCCATACACCCAGCAGCCACCCCTCTGTTTAAATCATTTTTTCCTTTCTTTGCTGGCCCGGCCCGGCCCGCTCCCGCGTCCCCCTCTCCAGCCCACACTTTTTATAATTCTTCAATTGTTTTTTTTCAGCCCACCTCCTTTTAATCCGCGCCCGCTACCCCACTCCTCTTCTTCCCCAACGTAAGTTTTCCCGCTCGTTTTATCCCTTCTCCTTCACGCACGACCCACGTCGCCACATCCCCGCGCCATTGCCCCCACGTCCCCGCGACCCCGACTACGACCACGCGCCCTCAACCTCTTCTCGTCTCAACTCCTTTCTCCCTCTCTATCTCGACTCCTCCACTCCTCTATCTCTCTCGTCATCCCCATCTTTTCTCTCCCCGAGACTCCCTCATTCGCCTTCATCGTCGCCTCACCATCGACCCAAGCAGTGTCACCAGCATCGTTTCCCTCGTCTCTACCACCACCAACCGAACCCGCATCTGCTCTTCAACTCCGTTCACCACCATCGACGTCACCTTCGTCCTCCTTTCGAACCCACCACTCGGCCATCGAGATCACCCCGACGACGACGACTCCCCGTCCTTCCTCCCTCGCTTTCGCCTCTCCATCAACAGAGCCCCTGACTCACCCCTCAACCGAGCTCGAGCTCGAGCCCCTGCACCCATCTCGGCCGTTCCCTCGCACTCGACGCCGGCGAGCTCCCAACCGACCTGAATCATCATCGTCGTCATCCTCATCATCCTCAGTTCTCTCTCTCTCTAACTCTCTCTCTCTCAAAAACCTTATAAAACGCATTTTTCTTTACAAGCACCCATTGTACGCGTCACCGGAGCGACCATCGCCGACATCGTCGACCCCAGCAAGTCCCAGGCCAGCCACGGAGCACCACCCCCACTTCCAGCAAGCACTTGACGGCTTCGGCGAACTCCGACGTCAAATCCGAGTCTCGAGCCAAGCTCGCGCGATCTTGTTTTGCGGCGTACAACGCGCGTTCATGACGCCGCTGCTACCGTGTGACCCGAGGCGTTCCCAGACAAGTTTTTACTTGCTTACATGCTATTTTACTTAAGTTATGATCGTTACAAACATAGATTATTAAAGTTGCAAGTTTAACTAATTATGTGCCATAACTGTTCGGTGTCTGTTCCCAATGAGAATACCCATCAAATTTGACGGAACTCAATGTTATAGGTTGGCCCGTAGGGCTGTGAACATAGTGTGTGATTTTCGTTGGATAAATTGATCGTTTATGACCAAAACAACTGCCCCAAAGTTTAACCGTAAAACTGTATTTCTGTTGCACCTGAAAACCGTTAAATTCACCATAAATTAAGTACATAGTAGAATGGTGCGTTCGAGGGCTCAAATTGGAGCCGACTCGATGAACTTTAACTCCATACCAGTTTCCAGACATTTTGTATTTAAACTGTGATGATATTCGGACCGGAGTGCGACTCTGGACTGCAGTCCAGAGTGACTCCAGTCTTTGCTTACTGTTTAGTATTGGATACCATAGAATTTCCTTAACTCGTAAGTTGCGGAACTCCGCTGTTTATTATAGATAAATCTGTTATCTAGAAAACACAATTGATTTCATCCTGTTTCGTTACCGTTTGATATTTAATCTGTAATTTAGAAGATCGGGACACATAACAGTCCCAGCAGAATCAGAATTGACATGTTGATATTAAACAGGTTATAACTGCTAACGTACGGACGCGATTGAAGATCCGTCTATTGCGTTGAAAACCTTACTGAAAACCCTAGAATTCATTCAACTGTAGCGTCGCTAAATTATGATCCCAACTGGGGTTAAAATGCGTTGCGAAATGGATTTCTGATTTTGAAACCGGATTTCCAGCCGCGTGCGCTTAAAATGAAATAGTTATAACTAATGATCCTGGAACCCGATTGGCTTGAAACAAAATTATATGGATAGCTAATTGAACATACTAATTACTACCTGTTTATCATTTCGCCAAATTATATACGTATGTTTTCATGGTAAATCGTGCAAGTGAAAGAATGTTGTTTCATAACATCCTCATCATGTTTATATACTTGTTCACGCATCATATCATACCCATATCATCGTATTGATAACCTAGGGACATCGTGCATTTACCTAGTGTTAGATTTTAGTGATGATTGTGGCAAGTACGTCATTGTTTGTGTATCCGTGATTAAGTGAAAGTGATACGTACTTGTGCACAATCAGTGACCCTATTATTCTATTGCATTGTCGACGTCTGTGGGATGCGTGCACGTGTGACTAATAAGTGGAATGGGACATTTATGGAAGCGTTTGCACGGGTGTCACAGATAAGACACCAGACACTGCCGTTTATCTTAGGTACTAGTCGGGACGTGCTTGATGGAGGTCCTGCCTCCAGTTCTCGCGCAGACTTGTCACGGATCGATTAGTATTTAGATTGATGGTTATCGTTTGATGTAGACCACGGGGTGTGGGGTAGTTTAAGTGTGAGTTCAACAGAACCTCGGGAGTCCCATGCCGGCTTATATATTTAGGGAGTTATATGGAGATTTACAGGGTATGTGCTATATACACCGTGATACACTCGTTACATGTTGGGCCCGTGGTCCCTTGCCCTTGGGTCCTACCCTTGGGTGGAGGACACTCGCGAGTGGTTGACTCTCACACTTGGACTGACGATAGGCTTATTGACCTGTGCAGTGAGACTTAGAGACTGATAGGGTTACTGTCATTTACATTCCTTATATACTGTGTTGACATACATGACATATCGTTATACTGCTTTACTGTTCCGCTGCATTGATCTCTGTTCATTTATATTCATGCTGTCATTGATTTACTGTTATTCCTATCCATTACCACTGTTAGAACTGCTACTCGATTATATACATTATATTGCTATTGTGTCGCTCTGACGACCTGAGTATGCATGCTCAGTGTGAGGAGAAGATTTAGCCTGGACCAGTGCATCACAGACTTCTTGACTTGCCCTCCCGAGTTACATTCATTTGTTCCACTTCAGGTCAGTCCTTACTTTGTTTACTTCAGTTACTGCATTTCTCATTACCTGCGCATTATATGCTGTTTACCATGATAAACTAGAAGCCGAAGTGTGACTACGGCAGGACATTTCCTTGACCGTAGGAGCATGGCTGGCCTTGTCTACCCCTCGTATTCCGTATTTTGGGAAGCGGGGCGTGACATGGTTTAGTTGGTATCAGAGCCAGGTTTTGCTTCGATTGGGATTGCAGTTTTCCGTGTATAGCTTGGCAATCTAAGACATTCCTTGGTCTAGATTGTAAACTTGATATTCTTGATCCATATTCACATCGTGTGTTCAGCTATCCATTCGCTATGGTTTCGGATGACTTGGCAAGGTTACGTGGTTGCAATTGCACTACCGTACTCTATTCAAGTGACTTAAAGTCATGCAGTTGATTCCCCACTTGTAATAAATTCATCATCTCTGTTATTCTTGAATCTTTGTCCTATCCATATCATATTTTGTTTAGTTTGGCTTGTGACTTATAACGTTCTCAAAATTGCTGTCTCAGGATCATGTCTTCCCACGACTCTTCATCTATATCCGCTCCCCAGAATCAGACTGCTGAGATCCTTAGTGTACTACAAGGCCTAAAGGAAGCCCAGGAACGAACGAACGACTTGTTAGCTGAAGGACTGAGAAGGCAGGTGAATCAGGCACCAGCGGGAATCTCCGATCATAAAGAAATCCCTATTGGACGAGGAAAAGAGAAGATGATGAAGCGCCAATTTGTTCCCCCGCGACAGAAGAAGCAGAAGACCCCATGTTGTGGGTACTGTAGAAGGCCAGGACATCTTCAGAAGGATTGTCGCCGTGCCCAAGGGAAATGTCTGATATGCGGGTCCAACAAACATCTTATCAACGGTTGCCCGGAAAGGAAAGAACTACAAGTAGGAAACTCGTCCACACTCCCCATTTCTGCCAAGTGAGGATTAGTGCGTAGTTCGCTCTTCGAGGATAAAGCAGACCCAACACCAGAGTCAACCCGAGTAACGATGATGCAGCGGTCTAGCAATCGAAGAAGAATTCTATGATTTCCAATTTCAATAATAATATTGTCATCTTTTATGAATATTTCCTTCAATTTGAACCTTTGTATCCATCGAACTTTAGTTGAATAAAATAAAATTTGAATCATAATATAAATATCATTCTCATGCTTTCTCTATGTCAAATTCTATTCATTATCACAGTATTTTCATTCTGATCTTTCAGTTCCTGCAACCGCATATTTTCCTATATTTCGTACCCTGAGCCTTCCTTGATATCCCACTGTCTAATCATGACTTTTTAGGCCATGGCCTACCCTGGAGCAGCGCCGCATCTAGACGAGGATGCACAGTCATGCGTATCCATAGACCACACGATGACGAGTTCTGACGATGAGATCAACGGTCCACAGGTCAACTTCGAAAACAATGATTCATAGGACGAAGGAGCAGCCGCCCCAGAGTTTGACATGATAGCTGATTCTGACGAAGAAGAAGGAGATCCTGAAGAGAACCCTATAGAGGAAGACCCGATGGAGGAAGACCCCGAGGAAGAACCGATAGGAGGAAATCCAGCGGAAGAAAACCCAGAAGAAGAAAATCACATGGCATCGGATCTCGATGAAGAAGCTCTATCCGAGGAAGAAGAACCAGAAGATCAAGACCCTGTGGTGGAAGGACTTCCAATAGAAGTACCTGCGAGGCGCTATGGAAATGGATGCCCCTACCTGAGTGCGCGAGCCTACCGCAACCTACTGAATCTCCACAACCGCGATTGACGGAATATCTGTTGATGTGTCTTTCTGGCCAAATAAAATGTGTATAGTTTAGGGCCACTTTTCGTCTTTGAGAATGTCTTGTTTCAAATTTTCTTGAATGAAATAAACCTTCTGAATTCATAAACCTTTTGATTATTGGTTCGCTTGATACTTGTTTGTTGCACATATTCATTTATTTTTCTGCTGAGTTCCCTGACTGTCCACCCCTACTCATTGTATAGTTTTCACCCTCGATTCGACTAGAAGGTACCGCACCCTGATCCTTGGGATGAGCCACCATTCACCCTTCGCCTGCACCCTGTTTGAGATCCTTCTGGGAGGAGAACAGTTCCTGTGAAACTTCCGAGTTCACTAACTCTTCAGATTTTGATTCGGGTGTTGTACCGAGTGTTGCCTCCCCCTACACTTTTCCTTTTGTGCTTACCCTTACTTTCTGTGCTGACCCGATCCCAAAACCGCCACACTCCGACCTTCTGAATGAGCTACCTTCCCTTGTAATTGTTACCCTAGCTAGCCCCATACATTGTTGTGTTCTTCCTATTACCCTAATTATATATGGGGACAGTGTTATTCAAAATTTAGTTTTCATTATTTTGGTTCGTGTTATTGATTACTCCGTTTTTGTATTTTAAGTACAACTATTATTATTTTTCATTTTCAGCAGCGCAACCCTACGCCGCGCATACTTTTGGTCCATGTTTCTCAATTTCAATATATGAGTTTTCTAAGCTATTTTGAAACTATTTGACCGATGCATTTCCTAAAAAGTTTTAACCTACCGACTAGATTTCCACTACTTTATTCTTGTCATTTTATTTTCGGGTTTCGTGCCTATGATTACTATTATAAATGATTGTACCTTATATTTATCTTTCTGTCGTACTACCTTTAATACACTTGTATGTATCCCTGTTTGGGTTTCATTTTTTTTTGAATACGCTTTGATCATTATTGTTCGTTACTAACACCTATGTTCTCGTATACTCGTAGTTGCCCTTATGGCTATTCTGGCCGTATACCTATGCAGACCTACCTTTCGGTATGTGATTTTTATTCATATATATTGCAAATTTCTCCGTCCATATATTTCTAGTAAATCTTTACATATTAGTTTACAATATGATAGCTTTTGCCTATGTTTGTATAACTTATAGTTTATTTTAAATTTCGAGGACGAAATTTTTGTAAGGGTGGTAAGATGTAAGACCCGGTTCTTTTTGTACGCCTAAAATCCGTATTTTCTTTTTAAACCAAAATTTTATTATTTTAATAAAACCCAAATCACTTAGTATCCAAAATTGTCCCAGGTTATTTCCATCAAGCCGGCCCCATTCTTCTCCCTTAGTTTTGATTCACTCAGCCAACACATGGGCCAACCTGGAAGATTAAGGAAATGGAAATTTAGTTGTACTTAAACCAAATAAAATTAATTAAGCTCACCCATTTTACTTTCATCTAAATTTTTCTTTACTTTCCCTAGCCCAAACTTGCCTCAGGCCCGTTCCCATTTTTCCTTTTCAGTTTATTTCGAGCCCAGCCTGCTTTCTTCTCTAATTAATTCTTTTCTTTTTCTTTATTTTCTCGGCCCGGCCCATACACCCAGCAGCCACCCCTCTGTTTAAATCATTTTTTCCTTTCTTTGCTGGCCCGGCCCGGCCCGCTCCCGCGTCCCCCTCTCCAGCCCACACTTTTTATAATTCTTCAATTGTTTTTTTTCAGCCCACCTCCTTTTAATCCGCGCCCGCTACCCCACTCCTCTTCTTCCCCAACGTAAGTTTTCGCGCTCGTTTTATCCCTTCTCCTTCACGCACGACCCACGTCGCCACATCCCCGCGCCATTGCCCCCACGTCCCCGCGACCCCGACTACGACCACGCGCCCTCAACCTCTTCTCGTCTCAACTCCTTTCTCCCTCTCTATCTCGACTCCTCCACTCCTCTATCTCTCTCGTCATCCCCATCTTTTCTCTCCCCGAGACTCCCTCATTCACCTTCATCGTCGCCTCACCATCGACCCAAGCAGTGTCACCAGCATCGTTTCCCTCGTCTCTACCACCACCAACCGAACCCGCATCTGCTCTTCAACTCCGTTCACCACCATCGACGTCACCTTCGTCCTCCCTTCGAACCCACCACTCGGCCATCGAGATCACCCCGACGACGACGACTCCCCGTCCTTCCTCCCTCGCTTTCGCCTCTCCATCAACAGAGCCCCTGACTCACCCCTCAACCGAGCTCGAGCTCGAGCCCCTGCACCCATCTCGGCCGTTCCCTCGCACTCGACGCCGGCGAGCTCCCAACCGACCTGAATCATCATCGTCGTCATCCTCATCATCCTCAGTTCTCTCTCTCTCTAACTCTCTCTCTCTCAAAAACCTTATAAAACGCATTTTTCTTTACAAGCACCCATTGTACGCGTCACCGGAGCGACCATCGCCGACATCGTCGACCCCAGCAAGTCCCAGGCCAGCCACGGAGCACCACCCCCACTTCCAGCAAGCACTTGACGGCTTCGGCGAACTCCGACGTCAAATCCGAGTCTCGAGCCAAGCTCGCGCGATCTTGTTTTGCGGCGTACAACGCGCGTTCATGACGCCGCTGCTACCGTGTGACCCGAGGCGTTCCCAGACAAGTTTTTACTTGCTTACATGCTATTTTACTTAAGTTATGATCGTTACAAACATAGATTATTAAAGTTGCAAGTTTAACTAATTATGTGCCATAACTGTTCGGTGTCTGTTCCCAATGAGAATACCCATCAAATTTGACGGAACTCAATGTTATAGGTTGGCCCGTAGGGCTGTGAACATAGTGTGTGATTTTCGTTGGATAAATTGATCGTTTATGACCAAAACAACTGCCCCAAAGTTTAACCGTAAAACTGTATTTCTGTTGCACCTGAAAACCGTTAAATTCACCATAAATTAAGTACATAGTAGAATGGTGCGTTCGAGGGCTCAAATTGGAGCCGACTCGATGAACTTTAACTCCATACCAGTTTCCAGACATTTTGTATTTAAACTGTGATGATATTCGGACCGGAGTGCGACTCTGGACTGCAGTCCAGAGTGACTCCAGTCTTTGCTTACTGTTTAGTATTGGATACCATAGAATTTCCTTAACTCGTAAGTTGCGGAACTCCGCTGTTTATTATAGATAAATCTGTTATCTAGAAAACACAATTGATTTCATCCTGTTTCGTTACCGTTTGATATTTAATCTGTAATTTAGAAGATCGGGACACATAACAGTCCCAGCAGAATCAGAATTGACATGTTGATATTAAACAGGTTATAACTGCTAACGTACGGACGCGATTGAAGATCCGTCTATTGCGTTGAAAACCTTACTGAAAACCCTAGAATTCATTCAACTGTAGCGTCGCTAAATTATGATCCCAACTGGGGTTAAAATGCGTTGCGAAATGGATTTCTGATTTTGAAACCGGATTTCCAGCCGCGTGCGCTTAAAATGAAATAGTTATAACTAATGATCCTGGAACCCGATTGGCTTGAAACAAAATTATATGGATAGCTAATTGAACATACTAATTACTACCTGTTTATCATTTCGCCAAATTATATACGTATGTTTTCATGGTAAATCGTGCAAGTGAAAGAATGTTGTTTCATAACATCCTCATCATGTTTATATACTTGTTCACGCATCATATCATACCCATATCATCGTATTGATAACCTAGGGACATCGTGCATTTACCTAGTGTTAGATTTTAGTGATGATTGTGGCAAGTACGTCATTGTTTGTGTATCCGTGATTAAGTGAAAGTGATACGTACTTGTGCACAATCAGTGACCCTATTATTCTATTGCATTGTCGACGTCTGTGGGATGCGTGCACGTGTGACTAATAAGTGGAATGGGACATTTATGGAAGCGTTTGCACGGGTGTCACAGATAAGACACCAGACACTGCCGTTTATCTTAGGTACTAGTCGGGACGTGCTTGATGGAGGTCCTGCCTCCAGTTCTCGCGCAGACTTGTCACGGATCGATTAGTATTTAGATTGATGGTTATCGTTTGATGTAGACCACGGGGTGTGGGGTAGTTTAAGTGTGAGTTCAACAGAACCTCGGGAGTCCCATGCCGGCTTATATATTTAGGGAGTTATATGGAGATTTACAGGGTATGTGCTATATACACCGTGATACACTCGTTACATGTTGGGCCCGTGGTCCCTTGCCCTTGGGTCCTACCCTTGGGTGGAGGACACTCGCGAGTGGTTGACTCTCACACTTGGACTGACGATAGGCTTATTGACCTGTGCAGTGAGACTTAGAGACTGATAGGGTTACTGTCATTTACATTCCTTATATACTGTGTTGACATACATGACATATCGTTATACTGCTTTACTGTTCCGCTGCATTGATCTCTGTTCATTTATATTCATGCTGTCATTGATTTACTGTTATTCCTATCCATTACCACTGTTAGAACTGCTACTCGATTATATACATTATATTGCTATTGTGTCGCTCTGACGACCTGAGTATGCATGCTCAGTGTGAGGAGAAGATTTAGCCTGGACCAGTGCATCACAGACTTCTTGACTTGCCCTCCCGAGTTACATTCATTTGTTCCACTTCAGGTCAGTCCTTACTTTGTTTACTTCAGTTACTGCATTTCTCATTACCTGCGCATTATATGCTGTTTACCATGATAAACTAGAAGCCGAAGTGTGACTACGGCAGGACATTTCCTTGACCGTAGGAGCATGGCTGGCCTTGTCTACCCCTCGTATTCCGTATTTTGGGAAGCGGGGCGTGACAGAGAGGCCTGCGAAGGATGGCCGAGCAGGGCAGCTGCTCGGTGCCTCTTGGCGAGGGCTTTGATCCTTGACGCTGGTGTAGGGTGTTTTTCGTCACTCCATTGAGATGGGAATACGCGCGCGCTTGTCAGGCGTACTACAGATTCCCCTTGCCTAGGGTAGGCCGGGGTTTATTGATTGTGGGGATCCGAATCTCCGGCAGCCGCGGACTAAGCTGCCGTTAATTACCCCCCGCCTTTGGGGCAAGGGAACCTCCGATTGACGGGTTAAACTGGTCATGCGAACTCGATGTGCAGTGTACGTGTGTTTTGTTTTGGAGGGGGGTTTAAATATATCGGGAGCCACGCAGAGTTTTTACGGGGGTCCCGCTACCCGGATAGCGGGCTGGGGGTCAAGGGGGCTAGCAGCTCCCTTGCGGGGTGCGGGGCAGCGCCCCGTTAGAAATTTTTTTCTAACAGGGACAGTGTCGTGGAGTATGTGTTTATGTAAATATGTATACATATGTACAGATATACATGTATATATATAAAAAGTGGAAAAGACATCCAGAGGATGCGTGGGGACAGCATCTTGGGCGCTGTGCGCCTAGGTGCTGTGCGCTCAGGCGCTAGAGTGCCACGTGTCGGTACGTGGGCGCTCTGCGCTTGAGCGCTGGGCGCTGGAGCGCAAGCGCGCCACGTGTCGGCACGGGGGCGACTTGCGCTCGAGCGGTTGCACTGGAGCGCAAGCGCGCCATGTGTCGGCACGGGGGCGACTTGCGCTCGAGCGCAAGCACGCCACGTGTCGGCACGCGGGCGCTCTGCGCTTGAGCGCCGGCGAGAAAAAGAGGCTTTTAGCCTAAAAAAATTTCTCAGAAGAGAAATCAGAGAGGAGTTGGTCTCCTGAGTGTGTTTTTTTTTTTTAGTGAACGATGTTCTTCTTCCTCCTCCTCTGTTAGCTGGATCTTGAAGATCAAGAGATATGGGATTTCAAAAATCACTCCTTTTTGAGATCTAATGGAAGATCTGAGTTCCCCTTGATGGGTTTTGTGGTGAAAAACTAATTTGTTTTATAAAAAGGAGAGTAGAACTCTTGATTTAATTCAAGAGAAAGAAGAAGGTTTTGGAACCTTGAAGAAGGAGAAAGATCTCAGATCTGAAACCTTTTTTTCTGGAGAGAGAAAAGTTGTTGAGATATTTCATTATCTTTGCCTTTATAGGCTATACACTTTACACATAGCCCCTTGGGCTTCACAAAAATGGCATTTTGCCTATCCCATGGCTCATGTGCCATTTCTTTTTGCACATAAGCCATGGCTTCACAAAAATTTGGCTTTATGCCTATTTTTCTTACATTTATCCATAGAATAAAACAAAAGAAATACAACAAAATTATTTATTACAAAATTTTTATCTTAGCATGGGGGGAGGCCGGCCGCTTCATGTTCTGGCTCGACCCGGACATGGGCCCACTGGATCTGGGCTTGGGCCCACTTGGCTTGGGGTTGACTTTGATTTTGACTTGGTCAACCGGGGTGTAAATTTTTACCCCAACAAATTGCCCCCCATCAATAAAGGCACACCACATATGTGGGTCGTGTGCATGAAATTGATGGATCTTCTTTCACGTGGAGGCGACTTGATTTGGTTTTCGCTTTTTTGGGAAGCTGGCACTGCCCTTTTTACGACATGGACGGTCGTTGCTTGACATGTCTCCGAGACGGAGTGTCCATGATAGACGTTTTCCCTGGCCCGGAGTGATCTGGTTCCCGCTTTGTAGGAATCCTGCGCTGCCCTTTTTGCGACTTGGACGGTCGGTGCTGCCATTTCAGCGACTTGGACGGTCGGTGCTGCCATTTCAGCGACTTGGACGGTCGGTGCTGCCATTTCAGCGACTTGGACGGTCGGTGCTGCCATTTCAGCGACTTGGACGGTCGGTGCTGCCATTTTAGCGACGTGGACGGTCGGTGCTGCCATTTTAGCGACTTGGACGGTCGGCGCTGCCCTTTTAGCGACGTGGACGGTCGGTTCTGCCCTTTTTGCGACTTGGACGGTCGGTGCTGCCCTTTTAGCGACGTGGACGGTCGGTTCTGCCATTTTTGCGACTTAGACGGTCGATACTGCCCTTTTAGCGACGTGGACGGTCGATGCTGCCCTTTTTGCGACTTGGACGGTCGGTTCTGCCCTTTTTGCGACTTGGACGGTCGGTGCTGCCCTTTTAGCGACGTGGACGATCGGTTCTGCCATTTTTGCGAATTGGACGGTCGATACTGCCCTTTTAGCGACGTGGACGGTCGATGCTGCCCTTTTTGCGACTTGGACGGTCGATTCTGCCCTTTTTGCGACTTGGACGGTCGGTGCTGCCCTTTTAGCGACGTGGACGGTCGGTTCTTGATTTGACTTGCTCTGCTTCTTGCAGTGTCAGGGGTAGACTTGACTTGCTCCGCTTCTTGCGGTGTCGAGATTGGATTCTGACTTGCTCCGCTTTCTGCGGTGTCGGAGTGGAAGTTGATTTGTTGATTTTGATTTGGGTTGATATCAGCATCGCTATACTGGAATATGGTACCAGGAGCGAATCATCATCTGTCATTGAGAGGATTTTGGGATTTTGGTTTTTGTTTGGCATCTGCATCGCTGCACTGGAACAATGCCAGGAGCAACACATCATTTGCCCCGGGAGGATTTTGGAATTGTTTTTTTTTATTATTATTATTTTTTTTTTGGTGGGACTTTGAATGTGGTCTCACCGGTAGGACTTGGGAGAGGTTGGGATTGTTTTACGCCCGTGGATTGTATACGGTTTTGCAGGATGTATGATCCAGACCGTAGGGCCGGAAAAATTTCGGGACTTTGTTGGCGTCTGCATCGCTGCACTGGAATATGATACCAGGAGCGACTCGTCATTCGCTGTTGGGGTATGGGATTTGGAATTTGGTTAGCGTCTGCATCGCTGCACTGGAATATGGTACAAGGAGCGACTCATCATTCGCCATTTGGGGATTGGGGAGCGATGGCTTAGGAGACAGGTTTAGATCCCTATCACCTAAGGCTTTTCAATTTCATGGGCCGTGAGGGTCCCATAAAAGCATTTTCTCCCTACGAGTCGTAAGGATCCCGCAGGTGTATTTTCTCCTTAGGAGTCGTGAGGACTCCTAAATGTGTTTTTCCTTTATGAGTCGTAAGGATCCCACAAAGGTTTGTTCTCCTCATATATCGTGAGGACACATGAGTGGGTCTTATCAATGGAGCATCATTCCCAAAGCGGAGACCAGCCGCGTAACCGGTGATTACAGTGGGGCATGGGTATGATGAGAATTATTTGATCCCGTGGATTGTATACGATGGTCAACTTGGGGACCCACCGTAGGGCCGGGAGAATTTTGAGAAATTGGATTTTGGTTGGCGTCTGCATCGCTGCACTGGAATGTGGTATCAGGAGCGACTCATCATTCGCCGTTTGGGGACTTGGAATTTGGATCTTGTTTGGCATCAGCATTGCTGCACCGGAATAATGCCATGAGCAACTGTCACGCCCCGCTTCCCAAAATACGGAATACGAGGGGTAGACAAGGCCAGCCATGCTCCTACGGTCAAGAAAAAGTCCTGCCGTAGTCACACTTCGGCTTCTAGTTTATCAGGGTAAACAGCAAACGATGCGCAGGTAATGAGAAATGCAGTAACTGAAGGATACAATAATGTAAACTGACCTGAAGTGGAACAAACGGATGTAACTAGGAATGGCAAGTCAGGAAGTCTGTGATGCACTGGCCCAGGCTAAATCGTCTTCTCACACTGAGCATGCATATCCAGGTCGTCAGAGCGACACAATAGCAATATAATATGTATAAAATCAAGTGACAGTTCTAACAGTGATAATAGGTATGTGAAGCAGTAAATAAATGACATCATGAATACGCATGTGCAGTAATCAATGCAGCGGAATAGTAAAGCAGTATAACAATATGTCACGCATGCCAACACACAAAAGGAATATAAATGCCAGTATCCCTATCAGTCTCTAAGTCTCACTGTACAGGTCAATAAACCTATCGTCAGTCCAAGTGTGAGAGTCAACCACTCGCGAGTGTCCTCCACCCAAGGGTAGAACCCAAGGGCAAGGGACCACGGGCCCAACATGTAACGAATGTATCACGGTGTATATATCACGTACCCTGTAAATCTCCATATAACTCCCTAAATATATAAGCCGGCATGGGACTCCCGAGATTCTGTTGAACTCACACTTAAACTACCCCACACCCCGAGGTCTACATCAAACGCTAACCATCATCCTAAATACTAATCGGTCCGTGTCAAGTCTGCGCGAGAACTGGAGGCAGGACCTCCATCAGGCACGTCCCGACTAATACCTAAGATAAATGGCAGTGTCGGATGCCTTATCTGTGACATCCGTGCAAGCGCTTCCATAAGTGTCCCATACCACTTATAGTCACACGTACACGCATCCTACAGACGTCGACAATGCAATAGAATAAAAGGGACACTGATTGTGCACAAGTACGTATCACTTTCACTTAATCACGGATACACGAACACTGACGTACTTGCCACAATCACCGCTAAAATCTAACACTGGATAAATGCACGATGTCACTAGGTTATCACTACAATGATATGGGTATGATGTGATGCATGAACAGTATAAAAAGCACAATTAAGGGGTCATAAAAACAACAGTCTATTACTTGCACGATTTATCATGAAACATATGTATATAATTTGGCAAAATGATAAACAGGTAATAAGTAGAATGTTCAGTTATCCATCCCTAGAATTTTATTTCAAACCAATCGGGTTCCAGGATCATTAGCTATAACTATTTCATTTTAAGCGCACGCGGCTGGAAATCCGGTTTCAGAATCAGAAATCCATTTCGCAACGCATTTTAACCCCAGTTGGGATCATAATTTAGCGACGCTACAGTTGGATGAATTCTAGGGTTTTCAGTAAGGTTTTCAACGCAATAGACGGATCTTCAATCGCGTCTGTAAGTTAGGAGTTATACTCTGTTTAATATTAACATGTCAATTCTGAATCTGCTGGGACTGTTATGTGTCCCGATGTTCTAAATTACAGTTTAAATATCAAACAGTAACGAAACAGAATGAGACCAATCGTGTTGTCTAACTAACAGAGTTACCTACAATAATCAGCGGAGTTCCGCAACCTACGAGTTAAGGAACACCTGTGGTATCCAATACGGAACAGCAAGCAATGACTGGAGTCGCCCTGGACTGCAGTCCAGAGTCGCACTCCGATCCAAATATCATCATAGTTTATATACAGAAATGTCTGGAAGCTAGCATAGGGTTAAAGTTCGTCGAGTTGGCTTCGATTTGAGCCCTCGAACGCACCATTCTAATATGTGTATGATTTATGGTGAATTTAACGATTTTCAGATACAACAGGATTACGGTTTTACGATTAAACTTGGGGGTAGTTGTTTTAGTCGTTATCGATTACATCATCCAACAAAATTCACACACTATGTTCACAGCCCTACGGGCCAACCTACACCATTGAGTTCCGTCAAATTTGATAATGTTTTCCTAAGGAAACAAGCATCGAACAGTTACGGCACATAATAGTTTTAAACTTGTAACATTATAGTTCATGTATTTAACGATTGTAACTTAGGGAAATAGCATGTAAGCAAGTAGAATACTTGCCTGGAAGAAGTCTCGGGGTCGCAAGGCAGCAGCGTCGTCACGAACGCGTGATATACGCCGTGGAACCGATTCGCGCGAGCTTGGGTCGAGATGCGGATCTCGCGTCGTTCTGTCCGGAGTCGTCTTGTGCTTGCCGGGAGTATAGAGTGGTGCTCAGTGGGTCTCCCGGGGTGTGTTGGGGTCGGCGTCGGTACTCCGGCAATTGACAGCAGCGGGGTCGAAGCTTTTAGGGATTAATGGGTGTGCGTTATGGAAAGAGAGAGAGGGGCAGTGTAGAGAGAGAGGGGAGGCCGGGAGTGAAGGAGAGAGAGTGACTGTGATGAGGAGAGAGAGAGATGGAGAGTGAGGGAGAGAGGATGAGAGAGAGGTTTAGAGAGAGAGAGAGAGACAGTGAGAGGGAGAGTTAGAGAGAGGGAGAGAGACAGAGAAAAGGGAGTGAGAGAGAGAGATGAGATGCAGGGAGAGAGAGAGATGAGTGAGGGAGTGAAAGAGAGAGAGAATGAGGACAGAGAGAACGAGGGAGAGAGAGAGAGAAACTCAAGGAGAGAGAGAAAAGCAGAGGAGAGTTGGAGGGAGAGGGACAGAGAGAGTTCGTCGGAGTTGAGGTGGGGTGAAGGGAATGTGGGGAGCTTGGGTATCTGGTGGTGTTGGGTCGTGAGGCTCGGTGCAGGCGACGGCGGTAGAGCTCGTCGGCGAGGGGCAACGCGAGGTGGGCTCGGTTGGCGACGACGTACTCACGGGAGGAGGGGGATTAGTTTGATGTGGTGGTGTTTTGGAGGGGGTGCTCGGGTCGATGAGATGAGTTGCGGAAGAAGAGAAGGCGGAAGGTGGTCGAAGTCGTCGTCGTCGACGGCGGCGAGTGATGAAGGTGGTGGGTGCGCGGTGATGCTTGGAAGGAGAAGGCGACGGTGGAAGTGCACTGCTGGGGATTGGGTTCGGTGGGAATGAAGACGATGATGGCCGCGATGATAGCGATGGCGACGTGGTGATCGTGGGTATGGGCGCGGGTATGGGTTCGATGTGAAGGGAGAAGAGAAGAATAGAAGAGTGGGAGAAGAGCCAGAGAGAGGGAACGTGAGGGGGAGTGAGATAGGGGAGACGCGGGGATCTCGAGAGTAACGGCGCACGACGAGGGCGTGGGCGCGAGCGGAGGCGTCGGCGGAGGGAGCGGATCGGGGGACAGCGGGCGGAAATCGCGGGAAAAATTAGCCGTTGGAGGAGAAGAAGAAGCGGGTCGGGCACGAAGCGGCGCGGGTGAGGGAAGGAGTGGGCCGGCCCGCGTAAGAAAAATGTTTAAATGGAGAAAAGAAAAACGGGCAGGAAAAATAAAGGAAAAAGAAATGGGCTGTAAAGAAAAGGTTTGTAGGCTGGGCTGAATTGAAAGGAATGAAAAAAAGGAATAATGGGGCCGGCAGTTAGAATTTTGGGTTTGGGTTTAAAATGGGGTTTATGGTAAAATATTGAATGGGCTGAGGAAATTTAAAGGTATTAGTTTTCATAAATGAAATTATGGGCTCGGGTTGCCTAAGGCTGAGGAAAGAAGGAAAAATTGGTGGAAAGAAAAGAGGGCCGGGGTTGGTTAGGGATTGGGCTCTTTAAGTTAGTAAGGAAAATTGTTTAATTAGAAGGGATTATGGATTGGGTTTAAAGAAGTGGTTTTAATAAATAAATAATTTTCTAAACAAAACACATAAAAGTGTAACTAGAATAAATGGAAATTCTAAAGTAACAAAATATGGACTTTGGTATAAAAGGGGCCGGGTGTTACAGCAACTCATCATTTGCCTTGGGAGGACTTGGGATTTGGGTTTTTGGTCGGCATCAGCACCGTTAACACTGAAGCAAAATGCCAGGAGCGACTCATCATTTGTAGTTGCCCGTTGGGGAACGATGGCTTAGGAGACAGGTTTGGGTCCCTATCACCTAAGGCTTTTCAATTTTTATGGGCCGTGAAGGTCCCATAAAAACATTTTCTCCCTGCGAGTCGTAAGTATCCCGCAGGTGTATTTTCTCCTTAGGAATCGTGAGGATTCCTAAGTGTGTTGCTCCTTTGTGAGTCGTAAGGATCTCACGCAGGGTTTTCTCCTCACAAGGTCGAGAGGACTTTGCGAGTGTATTTCATCTCCTTTCACGAGTTTGCGCCCTTTCGGGTTTTCACAGACTCGCCGGTAGTCCTGCTGTTTTTACTCACGGAGCCCTTTCGGGTTTTCATCCGTGCCCATTTTGCTTGTGGACATACCGTTTATTTATTTATTTATTTATTTATTTTTTATTTATATTTTTTTTGCCGCTGGTGGGACTTTAAAAGTAGTCTCACCGGCAGGATTTGAGAGAGATAGGGGCCATTTACGCCCGTGGATTGTATACGGTTTTGCAGGATGTATGATCCAGACCGTAGGGCTGATGTGCTCAATTCGCCTGCGACTTGGAACATTCATGTGTAGTATTTCTTAAGATATCGGCCATTGATGGGTGGCATGGGCCTTTCTCCCTCGGCACTTATTAGTTGGTAGGATCCTCCGTCGAACACTTTCTCGATGACGTATGGTCCTTCCCAGTTTGGCTCGAATTTTCCCTTGGCATGTCGATTGAGGATGATCGGTCTTTTGAGGACCAACACCAATTCACCTTTCTTGAAAGCGCGGAGACGGGTTATCTTGTCATAGGCCCGTGATATTTGGGCTCGGTATAGCTCCAGATTTTGCTGCACCGCGAGCCTCTTTTCTTCGAGGGCATCGAGCTCTTCAAGTCGAAGGAGCACGTTTTCCTCCTCCGTCAACTCGTGCTGAACGGCCATTCTTAAGCTTGGGACTTCGACTTCGAAGGGGAGGACCGCCTCCACTCCGAAGAGCAATGAGTATGGAGTGGACTATGTTGTGGTACGATGCGTGGTACGATATGCCCACAACGCCTCGTGAAGTTTGAGATTCCAGTCTCTCTTGTTGGCTGAAGCATTTTTCCTCAGGAGCTTGCATAGAGTCTTATTGAAGGCTTCGGCTAGCCCGTTGGCTCTTGGATTATAGATGGAGGAATATCTCCAGTCTATCTTGTGCTGAGTAGCGAACCTTGAGACATTGAAGCTCTTGAAAGAAGGCCCGTTGTCAGAAATGATTCTTCTTGGTGTACCAAAGCGGTATAGAATATTATACTGTAAGAATGTCAGAATATCTTTTGTCTTAACTTCTTTTAACGGGACAGCTTCAGCCCATCTAGAGAAGTAGTCTGTCGCGGCCAAAATGAACCGGTGGCCTTTAGATGACGGAGGATCAATTGGGCCAACAATGTCGGTGCCCCAAACTTCGAAGGGCCACGACGCCACCGTAGGATGCAATGGGTTGGGATGCTTGTGAATGAAATCACCATGGATTTGGCAGATCCGACATTTCTTTGCATGCTCTCCGCAATCCCGTATCATGGTGGGCCAGTAATACCCAAGCCGTTTGATTTGAAGTCGCATCTTGGGGCCAGATTGGTGAGCACCGCAAACGCCCGAGTGAACATCTTTCATGACCTTTTGGGCTTCGGCCGATGACAGGCACCTGAGCCAGAGTTGGTCATATGACCTGCGGTATAACGTGTCATTTACAAACACGTATCGGAGAGCTCTTTTCTTCAGCTGAATCCTCGTAGATTTTTCTTCGGGCAGCTTGTCGTATCGGAGGTACTCTATGAAGGGTTCTCTCCAATCGGGCTCGTCTTGGATGATCGAAGCTTCTTCGGCAGGACTGCTCTCCTGTTCCGCGTTTTCCTCTTCTCGTAGAGAGACTGGGGGTAGAATTTGTCGGCTCCTGACTGTGATCAGAATTTCGTCTAAGTCAGGATCAGCCAGCTCCTTGGCTAGGCGAGCGAGTATGTCGGCTTTTCCGTTCAATGCTCTAGGGACCCTTGTTAGTTCAATGTGAGTGAACCGTTTCATGAGTTCCACCACCCGGCTTCTGTACCGAGCTAACTCGGGTTTGTATATCTTATAGTCGCCGCTTACTTGGTTGACGACAAGCTGGGAGTCACCGTAAACCCGTAGCCGAAGGATTTCCATTTCTATGGCGAGTTCCAAACCAGCTATCAGAGCTTCATACTCAGCTTCATTGTTTGTCCGAGGCTCGGTGAGAGCAAAAGAACGCCGTAGGGTTCCCATTGATGGCGTGATGAACACCAATCCTATCCCCGCTTTTACCTTCGGGACGCCTGATCTGCCGGAGCTCCTTATTGATGAGGCCCCATCGAAGTAGAGCTCCCAACATGGCTCATCTTCCTCGAGGTGCAGCACTTGTTCGTCGGGTAACTCACAATTTAGCGGCGACCCTTCTGGTATGGGATGAGCAGCGAGAAAGTCTGCAAGAGCTTGCCCTTTTACTGCTTTCTGAGGGGCATAAACTATGTCAAACTCAAGTAGCATGACAGCCCATCTTGCCATTCTGCCGGCTAGGCTTACTTTGGTCATCAAGTGTTTGAGCGGGTCGACCTTGGAGATCAGCATAACCCGATGAGCGAGCAAATAGTGCCTCAGCTTCTTCACAGCAAATATTAGAGCCAGGCATTGTTTTTCGATTGGGGAGTAGCTGTGTTCCGCTCCGACTAGAGTTCGACTGAGGTAGTAGAGGGCATTTTCTTTTCCCTCCTCGTTATTCTGGGCAAGGAGCGCATCGAGTGACTCATCCAGCGCGGCAGTGTAGAGAATCAGCGGTTTATTTGGAATGGGAGCGGCCAGCACTGGAGGGTGCAACAAATATTGTTTGATGCTTTCGAACGCCGCTTGACATTCGGCATCCCAGATAAAAGAAGCTCCTTTCTTCATGAGCTTTGAGAAGGGCCTACATCTCCCCGACAAATTTGAGATAAACCTCCATATATAAGCAAGCTTGCCTTAGAAAGATCTCGGCTGCGTCAGACTCGTTGGAGGGGGCATCTCCATGATGGCCTTTATCTTTGATGGGTCAATTTTGATCCCTCGATGCCGGACTATAAAGCCCAGGAATTTTCCCGATGACACGCCAAAAGCACACTTCAGAGGATTCATCTTCAGATCGTATTCTCTCAGTCTGTTGAGAACGGTCCTAAGATCTTGGATGTGGTCGGCCTTGGCTTCAGTTTTGACGACCAGATCATCAACATAGCATTCGACGACTTTATGGATTAGGTCATCAAAGATATTAGTCATTGCCCTTTGATATGTAGCGCCCGCGTTCTTTAGCCCGAACGGCATCACTTTGTAGCAGTATATTCCGATCGGGGTTCGAAATGCTGTGTGCTTCTCATCCTCAGGCGACATCTTGATCTGATTGTATCCAGACGAGCCATCCATAAAGGTGAACAGTTCATAATTTGAGGTGTCATCGACCATCATTTCCATGACCGGTAGCGGGAAGTCGTCTTTAGGACATGCCTTGTTGAGGTCCCTGAAATCGACACAAACTCGGATCTGCCCATTTTTCTTCTTCACTGGGACTATGCATGCGATTCAGTCTGCATATTTCTCTTCCCTGATGAAGCCGGCATCGATGAGTTTCTTAGTTTCCTCGATGACCTTTTCTTCTAGTTCCCTTCTCATTCTTCGAGGAGCTTGTTTGACTGGCTTAGCATCAGGAGATATAGCCAACTTATGTACGGCCACTTCAGGGGAAAGGCCAGGCATTTCTTTGTACGTCCACGCGAAGCAGTCGACGAACTCATGCAGCAGGGCAATTATCCGCGCTTTCATTTCCTCTGACAAGAGCGAGCTGATGTAGGTCGGCCTTGGATTATCGGGCGTTCCTAAGTCAATCTCGGTTAACTCGTCAAAGGTTGCTTGTCCGCCATCTTCGAGCTCTTGAGGAGCTTCTTCTGGCTCGGCTATCTCGTCGTCATCATTTGATCTTGCGCTGGCCTCACCAACATGGATAATGTAGCACGCTTTGGAATCAGGTTGAATGTAGCCTATGCCCCGTCTATCTGGAATTCGTCCATCGATGAGTGCTCGGACCTGGGGCGGATGCCATAGCCCTTCGTAAAACTTTGCTTCGGACTCCGTTTGATATAACCGGCATCCGCACTTCTTAAAGTATTCCCGCATCTCGGACGCATAGTATCTGGGATTGAGGACGGCTCTTATGCCTCTCTCATATGGAAGGCACGCGATAGACAAATTGTCCGGGTGCGCAACGGGGTTTGACCCATAAAACAAGATGCCCTTCTGTCCATTTTTCCTCCCGGGAACGTAGAAAGTTTTCAGCTGGTCCACGGTGGAGATTGATAATGAATCGAGCTCTTTGCACATTTGCTCTGGTACCCTTGTAACGGCTAGGGACCCTTCTGCAACTTCGAAGGTCTCTCGTAGTTTCGCTTGTTGCGTGGGGGTCCAATCTGCACCGCTGTTGCACGACAGGTCCTCCTCCTCTGACTCTTCAGTGTCGCTGCCAAGATGAGGGTGGACTTTACTGCTAGATGGGGCTTCAGTGACGGATTCATCCGTATCGCTGCCGAAACGAGGGCGAGTTTTATGGAAGGACGGGCTTCCAGCGTCGGACTCATCAGTGTCGCTACCGAAATGCGGGCGCACTTGGGCATTTTTGCTTTTGAAAGTGACAGCCGGCGCAGATTTGCTTTTGACCCTTGGGGCTGGTCTATCCTCAGTCAGTTATGGCTTAGCATTTTGGTGGTTCATAAAGTACCGAGAATCTTCATATCGGACTTCATGCACACCGAACGGTTGGATGTCTCCGTCAATGCGTCTTTCTTCGCCATTTTTAGTATACTTCATGCATTGATAGAGAGTTGACGGAATGATGCCGTAATCATGGAGCCACGGCCGCCCCAAGAGAATTTTATAAGACGTGTCGGCGTCGATCACGTATATCTTAGCTTCAGTTTGCAGATCCCCGAATTTGATTGGCAGAGCTATGGACCCCAGAACTTGCTGGCAATTTTGGTTGAAGCCTTGAATGACAATCCTTTCCCTTGACATGTGTCGGACGTCCATTGATAAACTCTTCAGAGTTCGCAAGTTCATGATGTTCACTGAGGACCCCGGATCAATCAATATGCGATTAACTCGATCTCCGTCGCTGTACCCGGTCACGTAAAGCGGCCGATTATGCTCAGCCATTCCCAGTAGCAAGTCTTCATCCTTAAATGTGACTGCGGCGGCATGCAAAGCATGCTGGGCTTCTTTCATATTAATTTCCGCAAAGTGAGCCTGATACCGCTCGGGGTTTTGTAGAGCGTGAATGAGAACATCTCTAAGCTCCTTAGATAGGACCAAGGCGTCGTAGATGCTCAGGAGAGACGGAAGTTTCCGGAGATGTGCCAAGACATTATAGTCCACCGAGGAAGAACTTATGTTTTCATCAGCCGGTTCTCTGCCATCTTCTTCATTAGCGACTTGTTTTTCCTTCCCTTTTGGGGCGTTGCCCTGATTTTGCGGTAGAGCCCTGCCGCTTCTGAGCTGGATTTGATTGGCCTTTGTGGTGAGCTCCTCGTCCTCTTCGGGAAAACAGAGCTCATCCTCGGAGTCGCTGCCAAGATGGATGGCATAGCAGGTCACTACTGGGATCTCTTCATTAAAGTCTTCTTCTAACTCCTCCAGAATTTCAGCCGCTTGTACAGGGAAGAACTCCTTCAATTGAATAAATGTTCTTTCCTTTTGTTCATATTCTTCGAGGGAATCGATATATTTTTGAATGGTCGATTTCCCTGCAAACTCTTTTTCGCGCCGAGCTGCACTTTTCTTCTTCTTGAGCTTTTTGGATTTTGAGCCTGATGGAGCCGCATTGGCAGCTGGACTGGTAGGCTTCTTCTGTCCTTCCCATTCCATCCTGGGCTCTTTCTGAAGTAGCTTTAGCATCTTTTTCGTCTTATTAGATATGTGCGTACTCCACGGAGGCCGCGATGAGTCAGTTTCGTTTGTCAGGGCAGCAGGTTCAGCTGTCTGCTCCCAGAAGGCTTCAACTTCTGTCTGTATAAAGTTGACGGTTGCAACTTGATTGTTCACCAACACGCTTTTGGACAGCTCGATCTCTCCAGCCTTGTACTGCTTCTCGACCCAGTCTTTGAAGATATAGCAATCCTCGATCGCATGGCTCACAACTCGGTGGTACGGGCAATACAGGGGATTGTCGGTCATTTTTGCTTCTTGGGGTCTTTTCGACTCCGGCAATTGTAGGCCGTTGTTCAAGGCATCTTTAAATATCTTGCGGACCTTGTCCCTTCTGAAAGAGTAAACCTTGTTCTTTTTCTCCTCTAGGGAAGGCCCATCTCCTCCCAGCAATGGCTTTCGAGACCGGTTGGTTTTGGATTCGCCCGCCCTTCGCTTTTCTTCACCGTCGGACGCATTGAAGACATTGGTACTGCTGGAACTCCCGCTTCTACGGTTGTCATCCCGCTTGCTTTTCCAAGTTTTGCCTCTCTGAGAATCCGGTGGGGACTCTTGCTTCGAGCGTTCCAGCATTTGGATTTTCTTGGTTAGCTCCTGAAATGTCTTGAGGTCTGCCGTACACAAAAATGGGACCATCCAATTGCTGAGGTTCCCAATGAGAAGGCTGACGGACTGGTCCTGCTCCAGCGGCGGTTCGCACTTGACTGTGAGATTACGCCATCGAGCGATAAAGTCGGTGTTGCTTTCATTCTTCCCCGGCTTGGTCCTCACAAGGTCGGCAATGGAGATTTTATCACTGACACTCATGAACCTTTGCCGAAACAGGGACTCCATTTGGGCAAAGGTAATGACGGACCCGTCCGGTATACTCGCATACCAGTCGAAGGCGACGCCGGTCAGGCTGTTGACAAACTGACGAAGAAGGAGCGCGTCATTGCCCTCTGTATTTCCGCACGATGCTTTGAAATGGGCGACGTGCTGATTTGCATTCCCTGTTCCATCAAATCTTCCGAACTTAGGAATGACATAGCCGCTTGGGAACTCAATCAGATCGTACTGCGCGGGATATGGCCGCCCACTACTGCCGATTTCTTTCTGAGCTTCAGCTTCGGCCACCAATGTTTTAACCTTGCTGGTGACCAAATCCATTATCCGATCCTGTGTTAGCGGGATAGTGCTATCTGGGGCCAAGGCGTCCCCAAAAGTGGAGTGTGGCCGGCTTTCATGTGGCTCGACCAGTCTCGGACCCGAAGGAACAGGCATTGGCTGCCTCGGATTGTCATCACCCGGCTGATTAGTAGCGGCTTGTGCTTGATTGGGAGGCGCTCGAGCAATTTGAGCCGTAAGCTGCATCACAACGTTTGTTAGGTCGTCAATTTTCGAATAGAGCTTGGCCATCTCTTTATCCTTGCTCCTGAGCTGTTTTCGAAGCTCTTGAAGCAGCTCTTGCTCTGCGGTCCTGGGGCGGAAAGTCGGCTCTTCCTCGCTGTCCGAGCTTGACTCTGCATGGACCGAGAGGTCTTTCTGCCCATCTTCCTCCTCGTGAGGGTTTTCTTCATCCAACGGAGGCTACTGTTCTTGGGAAGCGGCAACCACATTCAAGCCAGATTGGACTTGGGATGTGGTGGCCCCATCCTTGCTTTTGCTGCGAAGGTTGTCGCTGGGACGCCCGCCCGCCATATAGACCGTATGGACGACATATCCAGCCGTCTTTTTATTATCGGCGGCTGATTTCACGGATCGCTGTCTTGACCCCCTTGTTTCGGTAGCTGGTAGTCGATTGAAGGCGGCTGGCCTAACCAGCTTCTTGAATGGTGCTGGCGCTTCTTTTCTGGGTTTGCCCCACTGCTTTCGCGCGGCACAGAGTGCTTGATAGACTCTTGAAGAGGCAGTGTCATACTTCTTCTGTTGGGGCCGGGACACGTCTCTTTGTGGCAATGTTCGGACCGCTGTCTTTTTGATTCTGGCGGTCATGGCATTTTTCTGAACCCACTTCAGAGGCTCGAAAGAATTGCTGATTCTTACGTCCGACTCAGCCGTCGTCGCGGGGCAACCCTGCACTTGGAACTTCACATGATTCCATTTAGCCGAAGCCTTGGCCCTCTTGTTGGCTCGATACCTGAGCCGCTTCTGCCTTAACTTTTCTGTTCTAAGCGCCTGGTAGACTTCGGCTCTTTGGGAAGACGCCGCAGACCGGGCGATGGAGGGCCTTGGAGATACGTTCGATTGTGCATTTGCTGGAGTCATCGCCTGAGCTCGTTCGCAACATTTGATGTCGCCCTTTGTACCGGAAGACTTGCCCCCAGCTGGAGCACCAGAGAGTTGTTCAAACACCGTCTTAAGTTTCGGTTGTGGTGCCTTGGCGATCACGACATTCGGCCTCTTGCCCCTTAAGACCGGCTTGGCCGCCTGCTTTGCTGGGATTTCTGCCAGATGAGCGCTTCCGGCAGGGTAGATGATGACGGAGCCGAACTGGCGGGGCGGTTCCTCCCACTGTCGACTGAGGCATGCGGGGAGAACCACACGAGCGTTGATCTTGACCACGTACGGAATCGGGGTCACGTTGGAAGCTGAATTCATCTGGGGAGACATTGTCGTCGAAGGTTGATTGCTTGAAAATCTGCATGAAAAAGCATTATTTTTAGTATAAATACAGGTATGTATATTGATTGAGTTCGTATGAACGTTTAACCCGAAATATGGGAGGAGAGATTCGTCCCACCGGGCGTGCCAGAATCTGTAGGGTGTTTTTCGTCACCCCATTGAGATGGGAATACGCGCGCGCTTGTCAGGCGTACTACAGATTCCCCCTGCCTAGGGTAGGCCGGGGTTTATTGATTGTGGGGATCCGAATCTCCGGCAGCCACGGACTAAGCTGCCGTTAATTACCCCCCGCCTTTGGGGCAAGGGAACCTCCGATTGACGGGTTAAACTGGTCATGTGAACTCGATGTGCAGTGTACGTGTGTTTTGTTTTGGAGGGGGGGTTTAAATATATCGGGAGCCACGCAGAGTTTTTACGGGGGTCCCGCTACCCGGATAGCGGGCTGGGGGTCAAGGGGGCTAGCAGCCCCCTTACGGGGTGCGGGGCAGCGCCCCGTTAGAAATTTTTTTCTAACAGGGACAGTGTCGTGGAGTATGTGTGTATGTAAATATGTATACATATGTACAGATATACATGTATATATATAAAAAGGGGAAAAGACATCCAGAGGATGCGTGGGGACAGCAACTTGGGCGCTGTGCGCCTAGGTGTTGTGCGCTCAGGCGCTAGAGTGCCACGTGTCGGTACGTGGGCGCTCTGCGCTTGAGCGCTGGGCGCTGGAGCGCAAGCGCGCCACGTGTCGGCACGGGGGCGACTTGCGCTTGAGTGCAAGCGCGCCACGTGTCGACACGGGCGCTCTGCGCTTGAGCGCCGGCGAGAAAAAGAGGCTTTTAGCCTAAAAAAATTTCTCAGAAAAGAAATCAGAGAGGAGTTGGACTCCTGAGTGTGTTTTTTTTTTTTAGTGAACGATGTTCTTCTTCCTCCTCCTCTGTTAGCTGGATCTTGAAGATCAAGAGATATGGGATTTCAAAAATCACTCCTTTTTGAGATCTAATGGAAGATCTGAGTTCCCCTTGATGGGTTTTGTGGTGAAAAACTAATTTGTTTTATAAAAAGGAGAGTAGAACTCTTGATTTAATTCAAGAGAAAGAAGAAGGTTTTGGAACCTTGAAGAAGGAGAAATATCTCAGATCTGAAACCTTTTTTTTTTGGAGAGAGAAAAGTTGTTGAAATATTTCATTATCTTTGCCTTTATAGGCTATACACTTTACACATAGCCCCTTGGGCTTCACAAAAATGCCAGTTTGCCTATCCCATGGCTCATGTGCCATTTCTTTTTGCACATAAGCCATGGGCTTCACAAAAATTTGGCTTTATGCCTATTTTTCTTACATTTATCCATGGAATAAAACAAAAGAAATACAACAAAATTATTTATTACAAAATTTTTATCTTAGCATGGGAGGAGGCCGGCCGCTTCATGTTCTGGCTCGACCCGGGCATGGGCCCACTGGATCTGGGCTTGGGCCCACTTGGCTTGGGGTTGACTTTGATTTTGACTTGGTCAACCGGGGTGTAAATTTTTACCCCAACAGCTGGAGGGTGAGGGTCCCTGAGAGGCCTGCTAAGGATGGCCGAGCAGGGTAGCTGCTCGGTGCCTCTTGGCGAGGGCTTTCTGATCCCCGGCGTTGCGGTAGGGAAGCTACCCGCCGGGGATAACCGAGCGAGGGATCCTCGGGCTCGACTGCCTCTGGGAGGACTTTTGATGCTTCAGGACGGGGACCGAGCAAGGTTACTGTCCAGTGCCTCTTGGCGAGGACTTTGATCCCCGTCGATTGTGGTAGGAAGCTACCAGCCGGGGATAGCGAGCAAGGACCCGACTGCCTCTGAGAGGACTTTGGTTCTTGGCGCGGGAAGAGCTATAGGGCTGTAAGAAGCCTACCAAGGACCCTTGGCCGGGCAGGGTTACTGCCCGGTGCCTCTTGGCGAGGGCTTTTATCCTGAAGGATAGCCGAGCGAGGGATCCTCGGGCTCGACTGCCTCTGGGAGGGCTTTCTGATCCCTGGCGTTGCGGTAGGGAAGCTACCCGCCAGGGATAGCCGAGCGAGAGATCCTCGGGCTCGACTGCCTCTGGAAGGAGTTTCTGATCCCTGGCGTTGCGGTAGGGAAGCTACCCGCCAGGGATTGCCGAGCGAGGGATCCTCGGGCTCGACTGCCTCTGGGAGGACTTTCCGATCCCTGGCGTTGCGGTAGGGAAGCTACCCGCCAGGGATAGCCGAGCGAGGGATCCTCGGGCTCGACTGCCTCTGGGAGGACTTTCTGATCCCTGGCGTTGCGGTAGGGAAGCTACCCGCCAGGGATAGCCGAGCGAGGGATCCTCGGGCTCGACTGCCTCTGGGAGGACTTTCTGATCCCTGGCGTTGCGGTAGGGAAGCTACCCGCCAGGGATAGCCGAGCGAGGGATACTCGGGCACGACTGCCTCTGTGAGGACTTTCTGATCCCTGGCGTTGCGGTAGGGAAGCTACCCGCCAGGGATAGCCGAGCGAGGGATCCTCGGGCTCGACTGCCTCTGGGAGGACTTTCTGATCCCTGGCGTTGCGGTAGGGAAGCTACCCGCCAGGGATAGCCGAGCGAGGGATCCTCGGGCTCGACTGCCTCTGGGAGGACTTTCTGATCCCTGGCATTGCGGTAGGGAAGCGGGTAATAGGGAAGCTACCCGCCAAGGATAGCCGAGCGAGGGATCCTCGGGCTCGACTGCCTCTGGGCGGACTTTCTGATCCCTGGCGTTGCGGTAGGGAAGCTACCCGCCAGGGATAGCCGAGCAGGGTAGCTGCTGGACTGCCTCTTAGTGAGGGCTTAGATCCTTGGGCGAGGTGGCCCTCGAGCCGCCGTAGCGAGCCCCCTCTGTGCGACTCCGTCAAGGGAGGAGGTGTTGGTCTATTCGGCCGACGAGGGCATTGATGACGGTCGCCGGAGGAGGTTCATCTGTGAACTTTGTTTTTTTTTTTGGAGTTTCGGTTCCCACAGACGGTGCCGACTGATGGAGCTCCTTTTCGGGCCTCCGTCAGATGTTGTCTTCCGTTGATCTCCCGGTGGACTTGGATAGTTATCTTCTGTTGCGTGTGGGTCTCAATGGGTTTTGGAGGAAGAGGTGGTATGAGAAGTTTGGTGCCGAGTACCTGCAAAGAAGTCCCGGGGTGGTTTGGTACCACCAAGGACCCTCCGACGCTCAAATTAGTGATGAGATCCGAGCAGAGTAACGGCTTAAAAGAGTGAAGAATGGCTTACTTGACCCCTCTGTGATGGGGGTTTATATAGCAGTGGTGGCATGCAGCAGCAGACGCGAGAATCTCGCCGGCAGTTACTGTAACACCCGAGCCCAATTCTACAATTTTCAGTTACTGTTTGAGTATAATGTGGTACTCATTTCATTTAACTTGCTTGTTTGTTGCTTACTGTAAAATTTACCCGGCAAAGTCATTTTTACATATAACAAATTTTGGCATCTAAAATAAAATTGAAAATATTCATCTTGGCCTACTTGACACCCCTAGCCTCGTGGTAGCGTCCGTGCATTGTGTTCTCGTCCCGTTCAGTGAAACGGGCGAGTTTGGATGGCTACGTGCATGTACGTGTGTCCGTTTTGGGGGTATACTTTTTAATCATAAAACACTTAATTTTAAAATTTGGATCCCGCTTAAAATCCTATTATTTCAATTTCAAATTTTTGGACTCGACCCGGGCGCGATTTGGAAATGTTTTATTTGGCGCCAAAATCCTAAATTTTAATATTATTAAAACCACCGCATATATTTTTCTAACTAACCTGATATCTTACTGTTCATTATCTATCTTTTAAATCTTTAAATTAACCTATATATATATCCTACTGTTATTTAAAATGTTTTGAATCTTTAATTAATATTTATCCCTAACTAACGATTCCCCTTTAGCCAATCGCGTTCCTTTTAATTCCGTGGGCCTCCACCTGCAGCTCTCTCTCTCTCTCATATATTCTCTCATACTTCTCTTTATCATTCTTTCTCTTCTTGCTTCATGTCTCGTTTCTCATTTTTTTTAACTGTTCTTTTGTTGCCGGAATTACGTCGTGCCGGTGACGCTTCTCGATGTTCCAGCGAGGTACCCCGACCCGTGTGGTTCCTTTGTTCGTCGTTTGGGTTCATTCCGTGAACCGTGCGCCCGTCGCGAGTTTTCCCCGCCGACGGTTAACGTTCCGTTTTCCCGATTCGCGACCCATTGAGGCAAGTTAATCTTGCTACATGCTATATAATTCATTTTATACCTATTTAAATAAATACCATACCTATAGTTTAAATCTAGCACCCCATGTTTAATTTTATAACGTTTCGATATTCCGTTTGCATCCGTTTATATCATATTAAATCTAGATCATGAAAACTTATCTTGTGACATACTAGATTACATTATATTGCAACCATATCATTTAAAATATATATCGTCATAATATTTATTATTATTATCTTTAATTTGTTTATAATCTTCATTTTATAATATTATACATTTGAAAATCTTATAGTTTACACATGAAACGTCGTTGAAAAATCGGATATGATAAATCTGAAATTTACTGTACACCTTATCTTATAAAATTTATTATAAATCATAGAAAAATCATTACTATACGTTCTTTAGTTCGTTACGAAGCTAACTCAGAATACTATAATTCTATGAAATATTTACTTGTAAAATAAATTGTTTAAATAACGTAAAATGCAAATGAATACGTCTCTAAACTGCTGTCCAGGGAAATTCCAGCAGCAAACTTTCAATTTTGAATGTTCATAACTTTTTTTAGGGACAACCTGAGATGCTTATACTTATAAAATTGAAAACTTTATTGAATTATCTTTGTTTTGGTATAAGACACGTCCCTTTTGGAGAACGTTTGTTATTTTTAAGCTATTTTACAAATTAGGGTGACGCTGAATTTCTGAACGGAACCTTCTTGTGCATGGTTAATCAATACCACTTTTATAGTTATTAATCGTTTTGAATATGCTATCCATATTAATATTATTATATCAATATTTATATCACATATTGCTTAGTTGTACATCCCACATTACCATTTTATAGTTTTATAACTTTTCGGATACCCGTTTGCATCCATCGCACTTAAGATACATATAATTGCATCCATAGATCACATTACTACATAATAATGTGATATTAACACTCCATGTTTAATAAATTGTATCCTAATTAATATTGGAACTATAAATGTAACCCTAATCGATAGCTGTGCATCCATATCCTTGTAATTAAATCTATTTGCATATCATATTACATGTTCCAGTTTATTGTTCTGATAGTACTCATGCTTGTTTATTTATACACATGCTTATGTTAGTTTGATTATGAGCACCCACATGACATCTTGTGCTTCCTGACATGACCTGTTACACTTCCTACTTGACATGACATGGTACCGTATACTCTTGACATGACATGACACCTTTATACATTACCTGGCTGGACCTGATGTACCATGGTTTTACCTGTTACCTGATCTTGTGTCTAATACCAACAAACATAACATGTAGTCCTCATGGACCGTTCCTGTTGTCTATCCAGACAAACCTGCTTTTACCTGATCCTGTGTTGGCATTAGTTCTTGATTACTGAATACCTGACTCGACATACATAATTTGGGGGTATGGGGAAATCAAAAGTGTAAACTAAAGTGTAACTTAAAAGGGTATTACTTGATCCGTGGTCCCGGGGGGTAACGGGACAGAGCTATTCGTGACTCTTACATTTTCCTGATCCGTGGTCCCAGGGGGTAACGGGACAGAACCACTATTGGTTCACATATTCCTGATCCGTGGTCACGGGGGGTAACGGGACATATCCTTTGAGTTACATGGAGGATTACTCAAATTGATTTCAAAGACTTTAGACTAGGAAACCCGATAGAAAAGTTTAGTTATCCACTGCACATTACCCTGCACCGCTTGTTTCACATTATTGCTTTATTCATGTTTAGTTCTGCATTGCCTATTACACTGTTCATATTATATTACTTGTTGACATGACGCGCTGACGTCTGGGTTTTGCATGGCCCAGATTCCGTACCGCTGTTGCAGTCCGAGCAGGAGTACTTCAGCCAGCAGGCTGAGCTGTGAGTTCAGTAGTAGTTAGTTTTATTTCCTGCATTTATTTCCTGATGTGAGCCCGCATTATGGGACACACTTTTCAGTTATTTGTATTGGATCATTTGCTTCCGCATTTATTTATTATTGACTCCTATTATTCTGGACTATGGACATGTTTTAGATAGTTTTATCTTGTTCTTGATATCTCTACAGCCGTAATGTGACTGTGGATGGATACTTCCTACCCATAGGTAGCATGGTTGGCTATGTCACGTGCCCAATCTAACGTACTCTGGGAAGCGGGGCGTGACAGTTACGCTCTCGACGTCACGCCCGCGTAAAGAGCGATCGCCCGTTAACGGGGATCGTGATGGCGTGGAACGTGGGATGTTGCCGGCGGAGAATCTGCGCATGGCGAGATTTGCGGAGCGGCGGTTACGTCCGTGAGTAGTGGAGTTGGTTGGTCGGAGGGACCGAGGAAGACGGCCTCGGCTGGGGAGCTCAGAGGCGAGCACGAGGGCCGAGGAGTCTCGGTCTTGCGGCAACTCAGGGCGAGCTGAGAGGCCGAGGAGGCCAATTTGCAAGGGGTCTGAGGAGAGCCGGCTTGGGCTTGCGGGCCGGGTAGAGGGATGGCCTGGTCGGCCCCTGTGGGGCCCCTCTTCCGAGTTCTGGGACACGTCATCTGCCATGTGTCCTAATCTTGGAGATCGTCAATATTGAGCATCATCAAGTGAGCTTGAGCTAAAACTTAGGACTTTTACAAAGTTGTTTACAGCCTTGAAAGCTAGTGGCATATAAGTCTTTAATGAAACTGTTAAGTTTTATATTTGACAACCTGGGTGGTGAAAAATAAAGTTAGCTTGTCCATATCCTTAATGGTTAAAATTTTTAATGTTGTCACGTCTTCTGAGTTCTTTTTTAACATATGAGCACAATACTGTCCAAGTATCTGATTAATAGATAGGAGTTAGTAAGTATGATCCAAAATTTGCAGATGTGACCGAGCCAGGTTCAAACACGATCCAGGATCCAACATATTATGGTCATTTCTTTTTTTAAAAAAAAATTGGATTTGATTTATATTTAAGCTAAACTCGTTTAACGGTTGACAGAACAAGGTCGAATGAGTAATTGCTAAGCATTCCTAAGCCGAGCTTTTTGGTTTCAAGCCTTTTTTAACAACTCTAATTGACGATTGATGTGGTTATGCGAAACTTGGATTGGGCCATAACGCATGGGCACACGTATGGATGTACATGGACATTTAATATAGTGAGACTCCATCTAAAAGACTCAAGTCTTAAACTGTGGAAAACCGGTATTAAAGAGTGCTGAAGAGAATTTGGCGAACCAATTTCAAGATGCTTGTTTAAGGCCGTGAATAGATTTACGAAGGCGACAGACACACGATTCTCCCCTTGTTTAGAAAATCCAGATGGAATCTTCATGTAAACTTCTTCTGCAAAATCAATATGAAGAAATGCGTTGTCAACGTCAAGCTATTGGTAGGCAGCTGGTTTTCTAGAACAAGACGAGCGGCGGGATTCTAATGTATGTGTTGATTGATTAGACATAGGTTCGTTTAGCATCACTCCTTGATTAGTTGTTTTAATTATTATATTTGGATCATGTGGAGAGTTAGAAATGGTTAAAGGAAGAACTGCGATATTATTAGACGGGGTTTTAGATTTAGAAAATGATTGAATGGGAATTTTTTTTCTTCAAACTGAACATCACGGCTTGTAAAATAAGAGTGGGTTTGTAAATCATAAAGTTTGCAAGTCTTTTGACCATATGGATATCCAACAAAAATACAACGGCTTACTCGTGATGTAAATTTATCATGTTGTAAATGACTGGTGGATGCACGACAGAGTGACCCAAAAACCTTTAAATGATTATATGATGGTTTTTTTTATTAAAAAGAATTCCATGAGGTGTTTTATCTTTCAGAAGAGGAGTTGGGGTTTGATTTATTAAATATGCGGCGGTTAAAATACAATCATCACAAAATTGCATAGGAACATCAGATTGAAAATGTAAAGCACGGACAACATTGAAAAGATGGCGATGCTTTCTTTCAATAACGGCATTTTGCTGGGACGTAGCAACACAAGAATGTCGATGGATAATGCTAATTTCTTTAAAAAGATTTTGAGTATTTCTTGAAAAAAATTCCGTACCGTTGTCACTACGTACAACTTTTTTGTTTTTATTAAATCGAGTGCGAATATGAGTTATGAAATAATGTACAAAAGAATATGTTTCAGATTTGAATTTTATAGGAAAAACCCAAGTGCAACGGGAAAAACCATCAACAATAGTTAAGAAAAAACAAGAATCGGAAAAGGCACGTGTAAAATATGGATCCCATATGTCGCTGTGAATCAACTCAAAGGGTGCATGGGTAAAACTAGAACTAGAAAAAAAAAAGCAAACGGGTTTGTTTAGCAAACCGACAAACCTCACATTTATTGGAGTAGTCATTGGAAGAAAAAGATATTGTATCTTTCAATTTGTTTAGCCTCTCCGAATAAAAATCGCCATTCGATTGTGCCTTAGGATAGATGAATTTGTCGTAGAAAGAAGAGAAGCATGATGATTTCCCATCAGAATGTGGTTAACATAGCCTTATACTGGGAAAATTGCGGGATGCATATGTGTATAAAATATAAATTAGGATAAACCTTCATAAAACTTGAGTATTTTGGATGAAATCCCACTATACCAAAAGCCCATGTGTTATGAGCCTAAACCGAGTTTTACATGATATCAGAGTTCAGGTGTTTGTTTGACCGCATTGCATATATGAGGTTTGAGCCCTCACAGGTGAAGTGTCCATTGCACATGCGCGTTTGCATGTGCGAGATAGTGTTGAGAATGTGGTTAAAATAGTCTCATATCAGGAAAATTGTGGGTTGCATATAGGTATAAAATATAAGCTGGGATAAACCTTCATATGACCTGTGTTGTTTGGATGGAGTTCGACTATATTAAAAGCCCATGTACATACATGTGTGAGCCCATATGTTATGGGTCAAAACTGAGTTTTGCATGATGCTATATTAAATTTAAATGTTCACGAATGTGAGGAGCCGAATTATTATCAAGCCCCGTTTCCCAAAAGAGAGAAACGGTGACATGGCAAGCACGCAACGTATTTACTATAAGAATACGTTAAGCGTCTATAAGCAACATAAAATAACAAGAATAAACAAAAGTATGAAATCCAACTTTGATTTATTACATTCAAGATTCACAATTGATAAAATATCTGAATACAAGATATGATAATATGATAAGTCTTAACAAGAAAGCATATATAAATAAGCTGAAATGAAATAAAAAGCTGAACGAAACTAGACGTACGGTTGTGATGCGAACCGGTTGTACTCCTCTTCGACCGTTTCTATCTCCTCTGTCTCAATACCCCCTGACTAACATTCAAAGAAAACAAAGAAATTGGTGGAATGCCTATCAGAGAACCAACGCTCGATAAGTCCCCAAAATGATGGTGTGATGTATATAAATGAAATGCAGGGAGTAATATGATATATGGTATAACATGGATATAAATCATGAACATAAAAACAAGTATAATGGCGTACATGGTAATATGTATGTCAACTATAACAGCATGGAAATGTAGCATTAGCATAGCAAACAAGTATAGTACGGCCGTGAAGTGTTGGTATAATGAACATGAAGTGAATATAAGTATCTTAAAAGGTCTTTAAAAGGGTAAAATTAACTAACGTGGGTTCAAATTTGAATGTCAACCAATCTCAAGAGTATTCTCGAACCCAAAGCTATCGTCCAGGGGTAAGGAATCACGGGCCCAAAATAGCGGGACTTCAATTGTTATTGAAGTATTCCAAACCCAACAGGCTATCATCCAGGGGCTTGGAAACACGGGCCCTCATTCATGAATTTGTAATGTACTGTTTCAGCCCGGCACCACAACAACGTTATTTGTACCGTTTCAGCCCGGTACCACAGCAACGCTATTTATTATAATGGGACTCATGAGATTCCGTTGGATTCATACTCAAACTACCCCCAACACCCCGCGTATATTAGTCTGTGATTAAAGTTACAAGCCTTGCCCAAATCCATAAATGCACAAGAGAGTGCAATTCAAGTATCGAGTCGAGTTCAAGTATTCAAGTTAATTGTTCATGTATTCATGTCAAGCGTTCATGTCAAATCATTACGTATTTATTGTTCGGGTCAAGTCGAGTCAAGTGTATATATTGGGTTCAGATATTCATGATTGAGTCGTGTCAAGATCAAGTCGATTATAGTATGTAATGGTTTAATCACAAGTCATATAGATAAAAATAGATAAGCAATCATGGAACATGATATAAGATAAGTATACAAGAAACGTCCCAAAACAATGTTGTAAATATGTGATATGTACGGCTAGTTAATTAAGTCATTTAAAGTCAAAATATAAACGAAAACATAGACTTAAGTGTTATGCACACGTGAATTCTGGTCTCGCCTAAATACGACTACCGGTTCTGGAGATATACCCATTTTCGTATCGTCGAGCAAAACAGAACAGAATCTGTTCAGCACCGTCATATATTTTTAAAACACGGTTTGAGTTAATTTCTATCGGGTTTCAGATTACAAAAATTATTAGAAAATTGCAGGTCTTTCGATGTACTTATCCAAAACACCAAGATTTGCGCGATTTGGATTTCTTAAGCTCTAGTTACGATCATTTTAATATCAGCATTTAAAACAGAAATTCAGATTTCTGAACAGCAACTATATATTGTATTGCAAAACCTATATCGGGTTGTTTCATGCATTTCTAAGTAATCTAGTATACCGAAAATTATAGTTCTATCAATTTTGCATATACACATCTAAAGTTTGTCACGAACGGATATCGGGTGTTTGAGTTATGTCATATTTTAAAACAGTGTGCGAATCAGGACGGATTTTGTCCAGATTCGTCGTTTAATATTGTAACGCAGTTTTCTATATTTTACGTCGGTTTTCGGTAAAAACTTAAAACTAAGAAAATCTAGATTATTCGATATAGATATCCAAAGCATCTGATTTTGCTCAATTTGGATATCGTTATACTAAGTTATGTGTCCTAGAAATTGACCGATAACTGCAGTTTTCTATTTTACGAGCAGTGAATAAAAACGATATAATTCCTAAATCGTTAAACGATTCGATCTGAAATTTTTACAGCATGTACAAAATAATATATTCTGTCATAGATAAATTTCTTGAAATTTTCAGAAGTAAAAACTAATTTCTAAAAATTATTTTAAATATAAAAGTATTGATATGTCATATGTGAGGATGGGAAAATCATGGTATTTATTCATAACTTCAAATTTTTTTTACAAATTTAAATAAAGCAATTTAAAATACAACAACAAACGATACAATTCTAATTGGTTACTATGAAATCTTAACATACGGATTGAGAGTAATGAAAAAGATTTTACAAACTATATATGTGTGTATGTTTGTGTGTGTTCATTATTTATATATGTATCCATTTAATAAATTATTTAGGGACTATGATGTGACGAGGGATATTTTTCATGGCAATATAAAAAAAAAAGAGAAAGAGAAAGAGAAAGAGATGGAGGAAGGGAAAGAAAGAAGGGACTTACGGGTTGTGTGAGTCGGTATAACAACCGACTCACCGTTTAGATAAAATCATCAACTGAGTCTTTGAAACTTGATTGAACCGGTGCTTCTTCAAGCTTAAGGGAAAAGAGATTTTAATTTATTTTATTTTTTAGAATTGATCAAAAGGAAATGATTAAGGTGAGATGAAGAAGAGATGAAGAGATATTTGTATTAAAAGAAAATTGAAACTCTTCATAATAATTTTACTTAATTATAATCTATAACCATCCTAATTATGTTGGGAGTTAAAAGGAAGATGAAATGAAATGTTATTTGTAGGTTATGAGAGGAATAAAAATTGATAAAAAATAATTGTAAGAATGGGGATTTGAACATGCGACCTATGAAATAACAATGTAAGGAATTAAGTAATGAACTACAAGGTCATTTATGCACATATTTAACAAGAATTAAAAATATGTCGTATCTTGAAAGGAAAGTGGGCTTAGAAAAAGAAAAGAAAGAAATCAAATGGATTTGTCTTGGCCTGGGTTTTGGGCTTTGAAAAATTATAAAATGGATAAAATATATGAAATGATAAAATAATGTATTTATTAGAAAATAAAACATACCAAAAATAAATAATTGCAATATTTTATTAAAGAAATGATACGTAAAAGTATATAAATTTTAGGGTCGTTACAATTATATTTATTAATATGAAAGCGCACACGAGTTTTCAGCATAGACGGGTTCCATCCAATAAAACTCAACCCTTATGAAGGTTTGCTTCAAACGAGAGGTATCGGTAATGGAGGACAACGCATTCTTTGCGATCTTGAATCCGAAACTCACAACCATTTATTCTTCGAGTGTCAATTTTCTAATTGATTGATTCATGCATCATTAGCCCGCTGTGGGTTTAATATCCCATCGATCTATCTTCCCGGTATGATGGATATCATTCAATGTATGGTCTTAAGTAAAACATCTATCGTAGCTATTCTACGCATGGTGATTACAAACGTTGTTCGGAACGTATGAAAAGAGCAAAAAAACCGAAATTTTAGGTTCCACTGCAGGAATGAAGAGATTATTTTTTGTGATGTCATCTCCGATACTTAGCAAATTTTTTTGAAGCTACGGATCTTGGTGTTGGATCAATTGCTCGCAATTAGAATGCATTACTTATCTTTTTAAAAGTTCGATCTTGAGCTATTATTTTGCAGCAGACTTGATCTTATTTTGTTTGTATTTTTATTTTCTTTTTGTAACCTTTTAATGTTTTATTTCATCTTTATTTTAAAAAAAAAATGGGCTTCTTGCCACCGCTTTTGGCAAAAAAAACCTATGGAGATTTGTCCCAACTTATATTTTATATTTGGATCAGGTGCACAATCAGAAATAGGTAAAGGAAGAACCGTGATATCAGCCGGGGTTTTGGATTTAGAAGACGATTTAAAGGGAAAGATGTCTTCTTGAAATAAAATATGAGCACTTGTAAAATAAGAGTGGGTTTAACAAATCATAAAGATTGTAGGCCTTTTGGCCATATGTGGATATCACGGCGGTTTAATTTGCCCCCTCAACTTTCAAATATAATATGACATAAGCCCCTTCACCAATCTCATGCACCTCTTCTCTCAATATCAAAGTATATATCTATTTTCATGTAGGTAAATTAGAATTGTTAATCTAAAAAGAGAATAATGGAGGTTAAAGGCCTTAGGAATTATTTCTTCATTTAGCCGATCAAAAGTTAACCCTCTATCATTTTATCCGACAATCGCCGTCCTTCATCTTTATATTCATCGTCTAAGATGCAGCTACACCATATTTTATGTAATTTTAATATACTTTCAATGTTGATTTAACGGTTGCAAAATTAACGGTTTTCTGAAAACGGTGGAACCCAATGGTCGGAAAAAGTTTGAAAGGTCATCTTTTTCTACATCATAGGAAGGCTCTCGTTGGGCCTTTGTAAAAACCAAATTTGTGGCCTGTTTTATGCTCAAGCATGGCCGGTAAAGCTCTTCTCAGGGCCTGTTTGGTTGGAGGATCCCCAAGAATTGGATTGCGGAATCCCAACAATTGAGAGAATTCCATAATTCTGTGTTTGGTTGTAAGATTTGGATTTATAGAATTCCTTTATTTTTTATGGAGGGCTCACCACAAAACAAGAATCCAACAATCCTAAAAAATTTGTACTTTTAGATGGGACCTTGGTATTTTATTTATTTAATAATTCTCTCTCTATCTCTCTCTCTCAAATCCTCAAATCCAAATCTTATTTTTTTTACCCAACCAAACAAAGATTACAAGGAGCTACAAATCCAAAACTAGGAATCCAATGCCAACCAAACAACAAATTACCAAATCCAGAAATTTTCAACCCTACTATTTTGAAATCCCAATTTCCTAATCTTGCCACCAAACAGCCCCTTGGGTCCACTTTTAGACCCCTAGATGTTTAGTCTGTTATACCGTTGGCCCTTCATCATCCCATCCGTTCTAAGTAAAGGGCAACAATAAGAGGGGTAAATTGTCAAAAAACCCAGCCTGCTTCAAACTTGAGTAATAACCTCTGATTCTTTTGCTCTTATTAAAAAACCTAGGCCTAATTAAAAATACCCCTCCTCTCCCTCTTTTTGTATGTCTTTTCACGCAACTAGTTGTCTATAATATAAAAAGCTGCATGTAATATCTATGCAATTGAAGGGGATAAAGATCCAAATGAAATGCGGCCCAGGTTTTTTTTCACAAAGATTTTAAACAGTCGATTCTTACCAACAAATTTGAAAATATCAGGTTTTTTTAGACAACTCCCGAGCAAGCCGGAGGATTTTTAACAATTAACCCAAATCTTAATCATCATCAACCCACACGCATATAACCATTTGAATTTTCCATGAGAAAGACAGGAGTGACAAAGCACTACACCTCATCCCCCAAGTTGCTAAGTATCTAGACAACAAGAAAGCTCATTGCTTGCAAGAATGGATTATTTCCTCAATTGAGCAAGTTGGCAAAAAGCATCACAAAATAAACAATGGCTTGCTAAAAGTAAAATGCTTTTGCCTAATTGGCCTTGGCTTGAGCCGCTTTATGTAAGCAGTGACTTCATAGCTCAGGATTAATTAAGCCATTAGATATTTCTTCCAAGAACCATCCAGAAGCAAAGCGTGTTGTTCAATTCACACGTGGCCAAAAACTGGAAGAATGTGTGCATATATTGCTTGCATTTGAATGGGAATTCAATCGAGACTAAATTTCTATAGGCTGCCACGTGGATTCTGATCTACCTATGAGATAAGACCGAAAAAGAACATGAATATATCCCAAAGCTGGGGATGGTTGATCTTGTTCAGTTTAACCTAATCCTGCTCCACACACATGTTCCAACCTTCTAGAGCTCCTATCACTCCCCGAGTAGTTGATGTCCACACCTGTATAATAAACACGTTAACATTTGGACGAAAGACCTGATAGAACAAAACAATTATCATAAAATCTCACAGTTTTTAAAAAATACGATCACCTTCAACAAAATAGTCTTAGCGGAGCCATAAAGGATAAAACTGTATTTTTTTTGCCACATCACACTTCTCATAACTTGCCATCCCGTGAAAGAAAAAAACTGTCTATTTGCTCTCTATTCAAACAACATTTTTCATGCCAATTAAGTGAGAGAAGGTAAGTGCGGTACATAGAAATCAAAACGTAAATATTTATACACAGACCGTACCATTTAACATCATATTCAGATGGTTTGGAGTGATATATATACTTCTTAGTTCACAAATCTTGATTTTGATCCATTTGTCGGGATCAATCGTATTATTGAATGATTAAATTGTTGATACAATACAAATTACTTTGCTTCCCATGCATCCAAATTTTTTTACCATTTCAATCACATAAAAAAAATACTTAATCAGGAAGGATCATGTAGAACAAATGGAAAGAGAAGACCCTAGTTAAAGAACACCATGCCTTTTCAAATACCAACTCCTTCTCAAATTCCACGCGTTTAAAATGCAAAATTCTATTACGATGGCACACTGAAAATACTCCATCTTGAGTATATTCCCGTATCCAAACCTATCTCTTCATTAACATATGCACGCAAGCGGTGACGGATCCAGGAATTTTAAAATGGTAGGACCAAGGTCCAGATTATTTATTCATAAATTTTTTTATAACAAAAATCAAGTTTAAATCAAGTTATCTTACAGCTATTAGCAAAAACAAGCTAATCATTCACAATTTTTTAACAAGCTGTCCATTCAAAATCAAATAATTGAAATCTAGGGTCTGGGTTAAAAGAAAAATACCATATAGATTTTGAACCAAAAGGATTCTAAGGTTTTAGCGGCGATGAGACAACTGTTCATGAAGAGGAGGAGATGACCGAGGAGGACGAGTACGACTGGGCGAGACGAGACGAGATGAGGCCACAACCGTGAGGGGGCGAGGGCAAGAGTGCCGACGAGGAGGATGAGGCTCAGGTGAGGGTTTTTAGAGATGAGACTAAAAGTCTGAGAGACGAGGATTTTTAGAGATGACGTGCTAGTTTTTGGATCGAGATGAGGGCCACGAGGTTAGGGCTTTTAGAGAAGAGATGCGGGGATTTTTCGGAGACAAGGAAGTGTAAAAAAAAACCCATAAGACCCAAGAGCCTATGTGTTAAAAAAAACCTTTGGGTCCCGTGGGACACTGCAGAAAGGCAGTGCCCCTTCCACAATAAAAGGTTAGCAAACCCGAAATCAAAGTTGTCCACGAGTTTTCGACTTAATGAAAAAATTTGCCACGTTGCTCACACCTTCGGTATCTTGTGAGTACTTTGAGAAAGATGTGAGAAACACGTGGTTCTCACGTCGATGATTCTCTGCACCCGCCAACTCTCTCTCTCTCTCTCTCTGTCGTGTATTTTCCAGAAACTCCACTAGCCAACCGATTAATGTGTCCACGTGCAACCAACCCAAACCAATCATGCCAATTAACTGATGCCCATGAAACTCCAGCTATAATGAATTTCTATTCCAAACAACATCAACAATTAATATACACAGTCACGTGGATAAATTAATAATTAACATACACCCCAAAATGGACTTATTAAAATTCATTTCATAAAAAACTGATTATGTTTTACGATGGTCGTTTGTTATCTAACACAATCCTTCTTTACAGTGTTGAGACGGAATTTTTTTTGGTGTAAACTTAGCTTTTTGACCAATATAGGAGAGAAATGATAAGGATATTGTTTACACCGAAATCCGTCTTTACTAGTCGGAACCAAAAATAGGCAGCTGAACATTATCCGACCCGTGTCCTGACTAAGAACCCAGCCGTAGCAAGAAGATGCTCATAATATGAAGGAGTACAGAGGCCGCGGGCACTAAATTACGCAACGTGGCTATTAACTGAACAGAACGTGGGAGGTAACTGTGCTAATCATGGATGCAACCACTATTCCAAATGCTATAACAGTTAAAAACAAAGAAGAAGAAATGATCCTCAATCAATCAACCAATGGGGTTATCAAATTCAATGCCATAGCAAGTAGCCTAGCTTAATCGACCAATGCTTTCGAAGGCCTGCCCGAATATAGTGTGAACCCTTCGTCGACAGGTTACTCCTGCCATTTTTATGGTGTCGGTCGGAGATGAGGCCTTTGCTGGGGTTGAACTTGAGTTCTTCAACTGTAGAATCTCATCTCCGGTCGACACAAACGCCTCTGCGTATGTCGAACCTAGGCCTTAGGTCTATAGCATAAATCTCTGTTTTTTCCAAGATGGATTTCGGGTATACGGTGTGAATACTTCCACTCGAGGCCCGGATGACTTAGGCACTGAGGTGTTTACGCCTAAACATTCAGGAACGGCTTGTTATTTCTTAAATGAACCGATCTCCTGAGTGGTGTTACATCCATGTTCTCAGCCATAGATGTTGGTATATATACTGCACGAATCACGCTGGAAGTATAGTTGAAGAGACATTTCTCCCATAAACACTCAATCCCCTTTAACACAAAATGGATTTGGGTATGTAAAACATTTAGGAGACGGCCACTATAAGAAAATAGTAGATATTAAGTTGGCTAATTTTTTCCGTCGGTTATAAACCGACGGAAAAACTTTAAAAACCGATGAAATAATAAATATTAAAAAAGACGGGTAATAATTTTTTTAATCGGGTTATTCCGTCGGTAATTTCCCGACGGAATAACACAATACATAAACTTAGTCTTTAACTCGGATCGAGCCTTCAAATCCCATGCTAAAATAAAAAAAAACCCTAAATCCCCTTCCCCTCCTCCCATCCTTTTCCCCCTCCTCTGAGCCCTTCCCTCCGGCGGAATGGTCTGGCAAAGACCGTCTCCTCCGGTAAGTCCCCCTTCTCTCAATCGTTGTCTCTCTCTCTCTCTTTCACTAACTCTTTCTCTCTGACACAGGAAACCTCGATCCTGTCCCTCTCATCGCCGAGCCCGTCAACCAGCATCCATTGCCGACCCTTGAATCTGCCGTTGATCTCTGTCGCCGTCACCGGATAGCCTGTAAGTCTTGAATTTCTTTTCATGCCATTTTATCGTGTTAATTCCACGTGAATTGAGGTGTTGCTTGCGGTAATCTCTGCCGCCATTTTTTTATCGTGTTAATTTCTTTTTGTAACAACCGAGTTCAGTTATACCAATTTCTGTTTCAGTATTTTTTATCTGTGGTATTTTATTGATTTATCTTATTTGGGTGCGAATGGTAGTTTACACTTTTATATTGCATTCGACCCGACCCGCTTGCTTGAACCGGTTGATTCACATTTATAAACGACCCTGGTTTGTTGAATAGACAGGTGCATCTAGTATAAACTGTATATTGGCATTTCATCTAGCATCGCATATTTTTACATGTAACATTTTAGATCACGTAAAATAGATTAAAATTGCATTTCATAGCCTGCATGATACCCTAACCCCGTGGTAGTATCCACACATCGTGTTCTCGTCCCGTTCAGTGAAACGGACATGTTTGGATGGCTAAGCGTACGTACGTGCGTCCGTTCTTGGGGGTATCCATTTTCGTTACCTGATTATTCATTTTAAAATTTGGAAGTTGCATATAATTTTCGTATTTTAAATCTAAATTTTTGGATCCGTTCCGGACGCGTTTTGAAATATTTTTGTATCCGCCCAAATTCAAATTTATTATTATTTTTATTTTAAATTTTCCTTTAAAATTTGGTAACTGTCACGAATCCTTTAGTTGTATAAAAAAATATAAAATCTTTTAAAATTTGTTTTAAACCAATTCCCTTTTCCCTTCCAGCCAATCAGATCTTCCTTTTCTTTTCACCGGGCTCCACTCCTTTCTCTCTCCCTTTCCTTTTCTTCTCTATTCTTCCTCTGGGCCCCACTCAAAAATCTCTCTTTCTTTCTTTCCTTTTCTCTTTCTCTCTCCCCCTCACGGCTCTCTCTCTCTCCCCTTTCTCTCTCCTTTCGCGCTCTCTCTCTCCTCTCGCGAACACTGTTCGCTTCTCGAGTCGGGTCACCGCTCCCCGCTACCGTCACCTCCCTCCTTCTTTCTCTCCTTCCTTCTTCTATTTTAAAAAAACCCTGAGCTCACGAGCACGAGAAAACCCGAGACCCTAACCCTAGCCGCCTCACCTCGTCGTCTCACCTCAAAGCTCCACCCTCGTCCCCATCTTCTTCTCCTCCTCCTCGTCTTCGTCTTCTTCTTCTTCTTCTTCTTTACCCAATCCCTAGCACCTCCCGCAACTCGTAAACCTACAGAACCCATTGCCGCTGATCACCTCTTTCTCTCGCCTCCACCTTCATCACCATCTCCTTCTCTCTATCTCCTTCTTCTCTCTTCTCCCCTACACCAGATCCCTGCACCCTAGAACCCAGCCAACAAAACTCGAGCGCAAACCCTAACCGAAACCCTAACGTCAAACCCTTCGCTGGAGCTCCGTTCTTCATCATCGACACCACCACCCCTCTCTCTCTGCGACTCCAGTGTACAATCTTGTAAGCCCTCTTCTCCCTCTTCTTCTTTTCCCTCTTCCTTTCTCTTCTCTTCTCTTTCTTTATCTTTCTTCTTTGATTCTTGTTCACTGTTCTTTAGATTGCCGGAATCCGGTCGTGCCGACGACCCAGCGAGCATACCTGACCCGTATGATTCCCTTGTACGTTGTTTGGATCCGTTCCGTGCATTGTGCGCACGTCGTGACTTTTTCCGCCGACGTGTGACGTTCCGTATACCCGTTTCTTGATCTGTCGAGACAAGTAAAACTTGCTACATGCTATTTACATTATTTTATACTTATTTAATCACATGTTAAACCTGTAGATTTAATCTAATGTCACATGTTCCATTTTAACATTCGATGTTCCATATATCATTTTAGATTTAGAACTTAAAACATATCATATTGCATTTAGTTTACAATACGTGGTACCCACGTCCATATTTAAATCACATAATAATTATTTGCACGGCCCATAGTACCCTTTAATAGTTTATATCCTATCGGACACCCGTTTATATACATCTAGCCTAATATATATTCATCTGCATCCCTAGATCATTTAATAGATATTAATGTGATTTTAACATTCCATATTCGATAAATTGTATTTAATTAATGTTGGAACTATTCTCTTAACCCAAATCGATAACTGTGCATCCATATGCTTTAATCTGTACTTAATTGCACATAACATCACAATGTTCCATTTTTATTGTTCCATTAGTACCCATACCTGTTTTGTATACCCATGCTTATTTTATAGTTTGATTACGAGCACCCACTTGTTACTTGTGCACCCCTGACATGACTTGATATACCATTTCTTAACACGACGTGATACCGTGCACTTCTTGACATGACATGATACTTATATATTACCTGACTTGACTTGAGGTACCATGGCTTTCTCTGTTACCTGATCTTGTTACTAATGCCAACAAACCTGACCTGTTGTCCCTACGGACATTTCCTGTTGTCTATCCAGACAAACCTGTACCTGCCTGATCCGGTGTTGGCATTAGCTCCAGATTATTTAATACCTGACTTGAACATATATAACTTGGGGGTATGGGGAAATCAATGATGAAACCTGACCTGTAACTCGACAATTCGATACCTTTTCTGATCAGTCTTACGGTCTAGGCCAGCCCTGGGGTGATGCTGCTGACATCACTCGTCATTACCTACCACTCTTTACTGCCTTGCGGCACGTCCCGGATTCAGCCTGAGAGTCATAGACTGTGGTCCCGGGCACGCACGGGATACTATTGAGTTACATCGATGATTCATCAAATTGATTTCAAAGACTTGAGAGTAGTTAACCCAATAGACCAGTTTAGATTATTCACTATACATTACCCTCACTATCCTCACTTATATTACTGTTATACCTGTTTTACCATTTATGATTAAACCTGCATGTCTTGCTACCCCTGTTTATATATTATTGCTTGATGTTATGACGCACTGACGTCTGGGTCTTGCATGGCCCAGATTCTTTACCTTCGCTACAGGCCGAGCAGGCGTATTTCAGTCAGCAGGCTGAGCAGTGAGGACTTATTAGTAGTTAGTTCCTTTACTTTCAGTATTTTTCATTCTTGATGTGAGCCCGCATTATGGGACGCACATTCCAGTTTATTCTTATATTGGATCGTTTGCTTCCGTATTATTTTTATTCTTGACTCGTTTTATTCTGGCTTATGGACATGTGTTAGATAGTTTATTATTGTTCTTGATATCTCTACAGCCGTAATGTGACTGTGGAAGGATATTTCCTATCCACAGGTAGTATGGTTGGCTATGTTACGTACCCATCTTAGCGTACCCTAGGAAGCAGGGCGTGACATGGTTCTTTTGGTATCAGAGCCATAGGATATAGGTTAATCGAGTTTGATTCTTTTTGTAGTTGGGTATTAGACCCAATACACGAATCAGAATACTCGTGATTAGGAAACATGTCTTGCCATCTTACCGTCTTACCATTTTTGAATCTTAACTTCCTCCTGATCCTACTTTTACGATATGCAAACCTCCTTTGCATATCGACTCGAAACCTGGTTTCCTTTTGGTTATCTCTAGAACTTAGGCGACTTGGGTGGAGTTATATGATTGTAGCTATGATACCGCGGTATGGTTACAATGCGGTACTCTATTTAAGCAACTTGGAGTTCTAGCCTTGATTCATATCCTTGATCTATAAGTTGAATATGTTATCATACTAATCCTCTTTGGTGTTTGGTTGCAGTATCATGGAAGCCAGAAATCTACAATCGTACCAGAGGTGTATGGATTGCGCCACTTTGCTTGGAGTAATGCATGACTTGCTTGAGGACCACAAGCAGCAGACCGAGCTGAAGCCGGTGTTTGCACCGAACCAAACGCCCGTATGTAGAAGTGTTCCGGTGAACCGACGCGGCGTAGCACCAATGAAGAAAACAATCGTTGCTGATCGGAAAAGGAGCGTGATTTGTAACTACTGCTATGTACCCGGACATGTGCAAAGAGATTGCCGAAGGAAGCGGGGACTCTGTTTGGTTTGTGGGTCGGCGGATCACACTATCCATGCTTGTCCGTCGAAACTTCATAAGAAAGAGAATGTTCGGAGGTCAGTTTTTCCCAAGCAAAAAGGAAGGGTGTTGTGCGATTACTGCCAACGACCGGATCATTTCTGGAGAGATTGTCGTAAGAGGCTTAGACTTTGTCTGATTTGTGGATCAACTGATCATACCGTTGATACCTGTCCGTCAAAGCTAAGATTGAAGGGTGATACTCAGGGAGCTAATCAGACTCAAGCTTTTACCGTGACGGCTGAAGAGGCTAAAGCTTCAGAGGAAGTCGTTTCAGGTACCCTACTTGTTCCTGGTTTTCTCGCATTAGCATTATTCAATTCTAGTGCATCCCATTAATTTATGTCATCCAAGTTTATCACTACACTCTCGATTACTTGCACGACCCTGTTTAGTTATTGGGACATACACACTGGGAATGAGAAAATCATAACTAGTAGAGGGTGTAAGGATTGTTCTGTTGTTGTTGGCAGACGAGAGCTATTCGCAGGTTCCTTGATGATTAATACTGGTAGTTATGAAGTTATCTTGGGAATGGATTTTTCTCGGCACTTTCCATGCTCACATTGGGTGTAGAGCAAAGAAAGCGAATTTCCAGATCCCCGGATATCCAGAGGTGGTTGGAGTTAGCTGTTCTGTCGGACCAGTCGAGTGTAGGGCTAGGCCGGCAAGACAATGTTCTTTCGGCAATAGAGGTTGAAGCGCCAACTATAGTTCGAGATTTCATGGACGTGTTCGATGACATCTCGGGTTTTCCGCCAAAACGAGATGTGGAGTTCGCAATTGATCTTGTTCCTGGTGCAGCGCCAGTTTCTAAAGCGTACTATCCAATGGCACCAGTGGAGTTGGAAGAAGTCAAGAAGCAGGTTACTGAATTACTTGAGAAGGGTTGGATTCGCAGCAGTAACTCGCCGTGGGGAGCTCCAGTTCTTCTAGTCAAGAAGAAAGATGGCACAAGGAGAATGTGCATCGATTATCGAGAATTAAACCGGGTGACTATTAAGAACAAGTACCCGATCCCTCGCATTGGCGAATTATTTGAGCAGCTTAGTGGCGCGAGGGTATTCTCGAAGCTGGATTTTTTATCCGGATATCATCAGGTCCGAGTTAAAACAGAAGATATTTGCAAGACGACGTTCCGAACTCGGTATGGACATTACGAGTACTTAGTAATGCCCTTCGGAGTAACGAATGCACCGGCGATATTTATGGACTTGATGAACCGAATCTTTTCACCATTCTTGGACCAGTTTATAGTGGTCTTCATTGATGATATTCTGGTATATTCGAAGAGTATTGAAGAGCATGCAGAACACTTGAGGATCGCACTGCAGACGTTGAGACAAGAAAAAAAATTGTATGCAAAGATGAGCAAGTGCGAGTTTAGGCTTGAAGAGGTGAAGTTTTTGGGATATGTCGTGTCTGGAGATGGAATCGCCATTGATCCCGAAAAGATTGCAGCAATTCGAGATTGGCCGATTCCGAAGAACGTTGCAGAAATCAGAAGCTTCCTTGGACTTGCCGGGTATTACAGGAGGTTCGTGGAGAACTTTGCTCGTCTGGCGGAGCCTTTGACCAAGCTTACGCGCAAGGAGGTACCTTTTGTGTGGACGGAGAAGTGTACGTCAGCTTTTGAGGCGTTGAAGCAGAAATTGATAACCGCTCCTATTCTGACCGTGCCAGACAGTTCCAGAGGATTGGTGATTCACAGCGACGTATCTGGGAAAGGATTGGGATGTGTTTTGATGAGCATGGGAAGGTTATAGCGTACGCATCGAGACAGTTGAAGTCCCATGAGAAGAATTACCCAACTCATGACTTGGAGCTTGCAGCTGTGATCTTCGCTTTGAAGATTTGGAGACACTACCTTTTAGGCGAAAGGGTCGAGGTTTTCACCGATCATAAAAGCTTGAAGTATGTGTTCACGCAGAAGGACCTTAATATGAGGCAGCGCAGATGGTTGGAGCTGATGGCTGATTATGATCTTAATCTTAAGTACCATCCGGGGAAAGTTAATGTCGTGCCGGATGCGCTTAGTCGGTTACCGGCAATTCAGATGTTGACTGCACATAAGGAACTTATAGAAGACTTTCGAAAATTTGATTTGGATATTGTGCTACCGCATTCTTCGGGACAGTTGATGCAGCTGCAAGTACAGTCGTCGTTGATCGAGAATATTAAGGCAGCGCAATTGCAGGACTCTATATTGCAAAAGTTTCGAGAACAGGTTGAAGTTGGACTTCGAACGGACTTGTTAATTCATGAAGATGGTTCGTTGCGATATGGTAGCCGTTTGTGTGTGCCAAAGGGAAATATTCATGAAGAACTTATGAAGGAGGCGCACAGTTCAGCATATTTCGTACATCTAGGAGGCACGAAGATGTACCGAGGGTACGACAGCATTTCTGGTGGGAAGGCATGAAACGGGAAATTGCCCGCTTTGTAGCAAAATGCTTGGTGTGTCAGCAAGTTAAGGCTGAACATCAAAGGGTTGTTGGTTTATTGCAACCACTTCCGATCCCTCAATAGAAGTGTGAACATATAACCATGGATTTCGTGACGGCTTTACCGCGGAGTCCAAAAGGCAACAATGCAGTTTGGGTGATTGTCGATCGATTGACCAAGGCAGCTCATTTCATCCCTTTTCGGGTTGGGCAATCAACAGAAACTTTGGCTGAATGGTACATGTAAGAGATTGTAAGATTGCATGGTGTACCAGTGAGCATCGTGTCCGACCGTGACACTCGTTTCTTATCACATTTTTGGAGGAGTTTACAGGAAAGTTTGGGGACTCGATTGAAGTTTAGCACAGCTTATCATCTTCAAACGGATGGCCAGTCGGAGAGAACGATCCAAACTCTTGAAGACATGTTGAGAGCTTGGATGTTAGATTTCAAGGGTTCATGGGAGGATCATCTACATTTGGAGTTTTCTTACAACAATAGTTTCAGGCGACTATTCAGATGGCTCCATTCGAAACTTTATATGATCGCAAGTGTCGTTCATCTGTTTGTTGGGATGATACTGGTGAACGAAGATTGTTGGGACTAGATTTGGTAGTGCAAACAATTGAAAAGGTTAACGTTATCCGGAATCATATGAAAGCAGCACAAGACCGACAGAAGTGTTGGGTATATACATCGAGAAGACCTCTAGAGTTCGCCGTTGGTGATTTGGTATTCTTGAAGATATCACCGACTAGAGGGGTGATTCGTTTCAGAAGTCGAGGAAAGCTCAGTCCTCGATTCGTTGGACCCTTTGAGATTTTGTAACGTGTTGGAGAGGTGGCGTATCGTTTAGTGTTACCGCAATCCTTGGCGAATGTTCATGACGTGTTTCACGTATCTCAACTTCGTAAGTATGTTCGAGATGAAACACATGTGTTGAATCATTCGGAGCTGTACGAGAAGATTTGACTTTTGAGGAGCGACCGATGTCGATTATGGATTGAAGAGAAGAGATTCTTAAGAACAAAATTATCCCTCTTCTACTTGTTTCTTGGAGTAATCGCTCACATGGAGAATCAACTTGGGAACGAGAAGATGAAATCCGGCAGAAGTTTCCACATCTATTCTTATAGTTTGTTGATTGTTTATCCTTTCTTGTTCTTGGAATTTCGAGGATGAAATTCTTTTTGTAGTTGGGTATAATGTAACAATCGAGTTCAGTTATACCAATTTCTGTTTCAGTATTTTTTATCTGTGGTATTTTATTGATTTATTTTGTTTGGGTGCGAATGGTAGTTTACACTTTTACACTGCATTCGACCCGACCCGCTTGCTTGAACTGGTTGATTCACATTTATAAACTACCCTGGTTTGTTGAATAGATACGTGCATCTAGTATAAACTGCATATTGGCATTTCATCTAGCATCGTATATTTTTACATGTAACATTTTAGATCAAGTAAAATACATTAAAATTACATTTCATAGCCTGCATGATACCCCTAACCCCGTGGTAGCATCCACACATCGTGTTCTCGTCCCGTTTAGTGAAACGGGCATGTTTGGATGGCTAAGCGCACGTACGTGCGTCCGTTCTTGGGGATATGCATTTTCGTTACCTGATTATTCATTTTAAAATTTGGAAGTTGCATATAATTTTCGTATTTTAAATCTAAATTTTTGGACCCGTCCCGGGCGGGTTTTGAAATATTTTTGTATCCGCCTAAATTCAAATTTATTATTATTTTTATTTTAAATTTTCCTTTAAAATTTGGTAACTGTCACGGATCCTTTAGTTGTATAAAAAAATATAAAATCTTTTAAAATTTGTTTTAAACCAATTCCCTTTTCCCTTCCAGCCAATCAGATCTTCCTTTTCTTTTCACCGGGCCCCACTCCTTTCTCTCTCCCTTTCTTTTTCTTCTCTATTCTTCCTCTGGGTCCCACTCAAAAATCTCTCTGTCTTTCTTTCCTCTTCTCTTTCTCTCTCCCCCTCACGGCTCTCTCTCTCTCCTTTCTCTCTCCTCTCGCTCTCTCTCTCTCCTCTCGCGAACACTGTTCGTTTTTCGAGTCGGGTCACCGCTCCCCGCTACCGTCACCTCCCTCCTTCTTTCTCTCCTTCCTTCTTCTATTTTAAAAAAACCCCGAACCCACGAGCACGAGAAAACCCGAGACCCTAACCCTAGCCGCATCACCTCGTCGCCTCACCTCAAAGCTCCACCCTCGTCCCCATCTTCTTCTCCTCCTCCTCGTCTTCGTCTTCGTCTTCTTCTTCTTTACCCAATCCCGAGCACCTCTTGCAACTCCTAAACCCACAGAACCCATCGCCGCCGATCACCTCTTCCTCTCGCCTCCACCTTCATCACCATCTCCTTCTCTCTATCTCCTTCTTCTCTCTTCTCCCCTACACCAGATCCCTGCACCCTAGAACCTAGCCAACAAAACCCGAGCGCAAACCCTAATCGAAACCCTAATGTCAATCCCTTCACTGGAGCTCCGTTCTTCATCATCGACACCACCACCTCTCTCTCTCTTTGCGACTCCAGTGCACAATCTTGTAAGCCCTCTTCTCCTTCTTCTTCTTTTCCCTCTTCCCTTCTCTTCTCTTGAAAAACGCCTTAGAATCCGTCTATCAGTTATATGCGCAACGGTCTCAATCGTGATATAAAACTACGTGATAGTTGCCAAAATTAAGCGTTTAATCATTTATTTCTGTAACTGTCATGTAGTTTATGTATCAAGAGAACTGGTCGCATTATAACCGATAGATTTTTCATGTGTGGACAAGTTAAGAATTTATAACGCAAACACACCCTGCATTTGTGTTTTCATTCATTTCGAGATTCGTTTCGTCGGTACCTGTTCGTTGGTTCTCTGTGTACAAATATAGAGGGGATTGTCTCTGCCGAAAAGACGCGACCGGGACGTTGGGATGTCCGACCTGAATTTCGGGGGGCAGATGTTATTTGGTTTTATCCGTTCACCTCTCCGAAGATGCCAAGTTGATTTATGGCACCATATATCGAAGGTTTAAACGGATGCGGCCAATTCCCCCTCATTTGAGGGTTTTTTGATTGTGGGGACGCTCTTCCCTGCAGGCGCAAGCCCCTGCAGTTAATTACACTACCGCATCGCGGTAACCATTTTCTCCTTCTCCAGATGGTCACTTCGTGTCGGGTGTATTTGTTTTGTTTTTGGTTGCCCGTAGATTGTATACGGAGACTAATTTATATTGTCGCCCGTAGGGCATGGATTAGTCCAAATCCGTATTTTCTTAGATTTGGGTTTTGGTTTGAGTTTAAGAATACGTTAGTTTTATTTGAGACTAAGATCAACTTAAACGTTTGTTAAGGATAAGTTAGTCTAACTTTAGACTAAGATCAACTTAACGGTTTGTTAAGGATGCGTTAGTATAATTTTAGACTAAGATCAACTTAACCATTTGTTAAGGATACGTTAGTCTAATTTTAGACTAAGATCAATTTAACAGGATCATTTAGATCCAACAAAAGAGCATTTGAGCTCTATTGTTTTAGTTTAGGGACTTTGCGATCCATAGTTAGTTTAAGGACATTACGGTCCAATGTTAGTTTAAGGACATCTCGGTCCAGTTTAGAGACATCATAGTCTGTAAAGTTTAGAGACATCATAGTCCATGAGTTTAAGGACCCCACGGTCCATGGTAGTTTAGAGACATCATAGTCTGTAAAGTTTAAGGACATCATAATCCATGAGTTTAAGGATCCCACAGTCCGTAATAGTTTAGAGACATCATAGTCTGTAAAGTTTAAGGACATCATAGTCCATGAGTTTAAGGAACCCACAGTCCGTGGTTTATCTGGTTGTCGGGACCCGTCTCCTCTCTGAAGACGTTGAAGGATTACAATGACAAATATCAGAGGAGTGAAGAGATGCACCCTTGAACCAATATTAGTTGGAAGATCTGTCGTCCAATTGGGACTAAGATCTGAGATTTATGAGTATATGGGCTCAATTAATCTGAATGAGGGGTTTATGGCCAACTTGTGTTAGTTATATGTATGCCCTAGAGGCCATTGCTATACATAGGATGTATATTGTAGTGGATGCTGGGACATATATAGGGAGGACTTTCTTGCTCGACATGATAGTATGCTATCTGGTTGTTCTTTACCTTAACGTGTACACTGATTGTCTCTCTGTTACATGTTGGTAAAGCCCTTAGGATGTGTACTTGACTACCTGGACTATGATGCGGATCATACTAGTGGGGACAGGGTAGTCCATAAGTACATCCTTCAAGGTCCCTAGTCGTGGGTGTATCGAGACGGGGCTTCGATATACCAGAGTAGACTAGCGTATACCTTCTCGACCCATACAGATGGGCGATGGATGATCCCATATCCATTGGTGTTTGACATCAGAGATGATATACGGGTGCTCAGTGGAGACTGGGTACACTGGACGGACTCGCCGAGAACTCCCAGATGGTATTATACCTTACGTCAGATGGCAGTTCTCTGGTGACACTGGTACAGAGTAGTCTGTTGACCCGAGATCGTCATAGAGTCTTGTGTGGTTCCCACTGTGCTTTGATTTCCACCTTACCACGTCCAAGAGGGCGTGCAAAACGGTGGTTTTTAGGTACAGTCCCGAGTCACATGGAGGCAATGAGCGATAAGAGGGGATTCGTCTCTCCCGGTATAGAGGGTTGATGTTGCGCTGTGTTCGATTGGCTATAACCGGAAATCCCTGGCCAGGGTTGCTGAGATTTACTGGTAAGTGTTACCAGTAGTTTCTCGAACTGTTATAGACCTCATATCGACACGACTTATCGAGCTATTGGGGTCTGACGTTTACCACCCCTAGGCGAGATATGCGACATATCAGACGACGAGACCGGACTGTACGGTAAGTGTTACTGGTTGGATTCATAGGAGTATGAGCGGGCTTGCTCGTCGATCTTCTGATCGCTCAATACCCGGGTGGCCGTTACGTTTAGCAGACCGCTTGCGGCTTGTGGGTGTTTGATATGATCATCACCTGCTGCCGGCGTATTGACGAGTCTTTAGAGTCCTACACAGAGGTTTCCTGGCTCAACCGAAACGAAATAGGAGCGCATATGAGATATGAGCGGGACCGAGAATAATAATAGTATGTGATACTGTATTTGATTCTCGCGATTTGTAACATTGATCGGTTATATGCGATGTAGCCGGGTTATCGGATCAAGTGTTGATTCGATAAGTTGTTACTATTGATATTAGTCGGTTATATGCGATATGACCGGATCGTTAAATCAAGTATTGATTTAATGATTTAATGTATAATTATATATTAGATATATTACTTTACATTAACTAATATTGGTTCACTTAAAATGTATTTTCTCACTTGATGTGCACATTGTATATGTGATATATTTTTTTGTGCACATGATTGTATCATGTTTGATGATACATGATTGTTTGGGTGTATGTTTAGATTAAACCATGGTTATGTAATGGTTATGGTTATGATTTGGTTCACTTATTCATTTATTTATTTTATTTATTTCATTTTGAAAAGATAAAGAGAATGGTGGCTTATTTTGTAGTTTTGTGGAAACTTCATGAAGTGTTGAAAGCTTGACTATTCTTGTTCTTTTCCTAAACCTAACCATTAACCCTAACCATGGTTTATTCTCTACACCTAACTATGGTTACCATTATGACAAGTATCATATTATTTTCTTATTTTAAATATACTTATCATAATATTCATTATCTTCTTCTTCTTCAAGAAGAAAAACTTGATTCCATCAATGGTGATTTGATGAAAAGAGTGAGAAATCCAATTCTAAAGTGAACCCACTTCCTATTTCTTCATCCTCTACCTCTTGCCAAGTAGTATAGGGTGTTTTCTTCACAAGTTTCTTGACTTGGTGAAGTTGGAGCTTGATCTAGTGATGTCTCGACGTAGATCATCTTCGGCATCGTCGTCGATGACCTAGCCCGTCCATTTCTCCGATGAAGCCGATGCTAGAGCCCGGGATTTGATTTGGACAGCAAGGAGACTTCATCATGGAGCTATGGAGGTGGAGAACCGGATCTACAAAGGTTGTATTTCCGATCACTTAGTTAAGTTGTTAACTAGTTGCTTGTTTCGCCTAAAATCTAGTTAACGATCCGTATTAGGGTTTCTCGGCACTTGTAAAATTTGAAATTGGCATGGTTGATGCCTTGTGAGACCTCATTAGTGTGCCTAGGAACCCTACAGTGGTATCAGAGACTAGCTAGAGCCTTAGGCGATGAGTAGACGAAGTTCGAAACCCGATCGAACCCGAAACCCTAAAATTTCACCCTCTCTGGACATTTTTACAAAACTGGGTTTTTTCCAGATTAAAAATTCTTAAAAAATTCAGCAGGGAATTCTATGAATTACGGTGCAAAAACGACTAAATGATATGCTAATTGTGCGGCGGAACCGCGGCAGAAGCATGGCTTCTGCGGCGGTTCCGCGGCCATGTAATAGGATCTTCCATCATTCTTTGCACAGTAATTCATCTTTTCAGGAGCTGAGTTTTCTGGGAATTTTTAATTTTTATTCAAGAGTTGAATTTTCTGGGGTTGTTTTGGGGATTCGATGATTCGATCGGATTGCCAAATTTTGTCTATGTGTTTTCCGGATAATTTTAGAATATGTTAAAAAGTTCGACCGGATATAAACACCCACCTTTTCCCCTGTCGGGAAATTTCCAAGTGTTGGATCTTTCCGTAGTTTAAAGACGTTCTAAGTAGTGCAAGTAACGCGATGGACCCTCTAGAAGACAACAAACCTTAACTCGATTATGTGACCGTCTTGAACTGCCCTTTGAACCTTCGGGTTTGGGGCAGTACGGCGTGCCACATGTGAGGTGTTGGCTTGACCCTTCTACGGCTGGACCGTTGGTACTGAGGCATGAACTGGATGTTTTTAAACTTGTTTCATGTGTTAATCTGTTTCGGGAAAACTTGGGTGTTCGAATGTTCGATCGGAAAGTTTAACATTTTCTGTTTATCCGGATTGTGATACAATATTTGGAATTCGCAAGTAGTTATGAGATAACTGAATGAATGTTATAAACATAGCAGTTTAGTCTCACTTGATCGGTTGCCACGGAATTTTGATGTGATCAAAAATCCGTCGCAATCACGTAGGGTACGCGGATACTCGTCGGGTAAACTTAATAGACAGCCTCGCCCTATAGCCCCGACCAAGTGACTGTAGGAGAACCCCGTCGCCGAAAGCATCCGTTCGGGTGCTCGCAGCAGCGGTGTTCCGCCTTAGTGCACTTCGTCGACGGTATCGGGGGTGCGGCCGCCTACTAAAGTTCGCGACGAGCATTCGATCAGGATGTCGGGAATCTTGTTGAATTGCCCGACTTAATATTGAAAAGTGTTTTCGATAATGAGACTAAAATGCGGGGTTTATAATTGTTAGGCATGCGATGTCTAAGGAATTCATTTGTGTTGGCATGCGATGTCAAAAGAGGTTGCGGATTCCAACTGTTGTAGTTTTACACTTTCTTTTCTGTGACAGTAAGTGTAATATGTGATATCGCCGGTTTCGTTGCTATATGTCAACGACAATTGGGATGCGCATATTTACTTACGTTGATGACATGTGATGTTATGTGTTGCTGGATATGTTATATTGGATCGTCGTGCTTGAATAGCCCGGGGTTTTTATGTGAGATGAGTGTTTTTCATTTTCATTCATGTAAAAACTTGTATGTAATATTCTTTTATAGGGACACTTCCAGGTTGCGGAAGATGTCACCCTTTGTATATTATTTACTTTTTCGCACTAGGATAGACCCAAGGAGGGGAGCACAAGTAACCGGGTTCTGGAGTCCAGTGGGAGACCAACTCGAGGAGTCGAGTCCGGGGCTCCTAACTCTAGAATTGGTAGGGTTGCTTGCCGCTCTCGTAGGGGTCTAGGGGTGTGGGTTTGGCTATTCATCACGACCGTGGAATCCATGTTTTATACTGGCTCGTATTGAAAACACGGACGTCCTAGTATATCCAATATTTCATATGTTTCTTCTGCTGCGATATCTGTGATGTGATCATGTGATGTTCTGTGATAGATACTGTATATAGTATATATGATATATTATATAGACGTTACTTATGTTTTACACCCGTGCTAGCCCTGCCCTGCCCTGCCGTTAGTTACCTAACCTAATGGTGCACGAGGGGACATCGAGGCGAATGCGGATGGCATAAGTGTACGTCGTATTTATCTGTGATGTTTAGGTACTTAAATGATGGGACTTCATTAATGTGATTAATGAAATAAAAAGAAACCTAAAGATGTTGTAGAATCGAATTTCAAAAATAAAACAGGTAGCTACAGTTCTTGCTTTGCACAGCGGTATATATGATATATCCTGCACCTTATTCAATGAGGAAAGGACCGAGATCTCTTCACCGGGAGTGACTCCTTTAGCAATAAATGGCAGATGCTACACACTCGGTTTGTCTTTTGATTGCTTCTATAGTTTTTGCTTTGCACAGTGATATATATGATATATCCCGCACCTCATTCGAAGAGGAAAGGACCGACGATCCCTTCACCGGGAGTAACTCCTTTAGCAAAACTAGAAAAGCCTCAAAAGCACTCCATTTTTAAAATCATTTGATTCTACAACGATATCAAGTTCATTACGCAATAGGTTTTCAGAAAAACCTGTCGTAGCCCTCCGTTATTTCAGATAAGTACTAGTTAGTATTCGTGCTACGTTTGTTGACTATGTTAAGGCGCAGTGTGCGGTAGCTAATTAGTGCTTATCTGCATAAGCATATGATGCGATTGGATTAGGGTAGTCGTGCGACTTTGTTGACTATGTTAAGGGTCGTGCGGGTGGGTTTAATTCAATCGGGAAATGACGGGTTGAACTTGACTAGCACTTATGATTTGTTGACTATGTTAAGGTCATATAGCTGCTAGGGGCAAAATATTATCGGGAATTTCAAGTGTTGAAATTTGCAATGAGATTGCATACCTTCTATGAGATAGTTGGATCCCGATACCCACTGCGAGTAAGAGTTACTCCTGGGAGAGTTTTACACATTACAATTAGCCGATCAAGTAGGTGTCTAGAAAGGTGTTAACGAGGTTACGCCTCTGGGAAAACGAGGTTTACATTAATTAGGTTCGTGCGAAAGCACGGGGGACCTCCCTCAAAGTACCGACACTGGCCTGGCTGAAAGATTGGCGAACTTGTAGTGTGTAATTAATCCCGTCTAGTCTTTCCTTTTAGGGTTTGAAGGAAGATTTGATAAAACCAGTGGGAGCCATCCTGATTAGATAAAATAATAACCAATCTATTCTTGCAAGAGCGCACGCTGAGTGTTTTCTTCTCTCTCTCTCCGGGTAGCGACCATATCACGCCTTAATCAAGATAATAATACGGATATTTGACCGAACCCGCTTGTTATACTGAGCTGGGGAACGTTGGTCCCGCTCCAACTTATAATTGTTATAAGACTGAGCAGGAAATTGGGGATTAGCAGAATTCCCGTGCCGCCCGAACAAAGAGAGTGCATGCTGATGCATCATCTTCGGGTGTGTTCGTTACAAAGAACTGTTTCTCTGTATCCTCTACGTCCTGGGTATGTGATACCAGATCAGGATCCCAGATATGTAATCTGTTACATAGGGCTACAGCTAGGTAGAGAACTGAGAACGGATGATAAGTTTCATGAGACAGAAAACGGGGCAAGTGTTGCAGCCAAGTCTGTTGGTCACTGTCACCCTGTATCCCAAATACATTGATTCTGAATGAATGTTATTAGATACCGAACCTGATATACAAAATCATATCTGTCTCTTTATTAGTAAAGAAAGGATATGATTTTGTATTGTTGGATTATGTTTTGAACATTTCCTAAATCAAAAGTTGATCGATTCAGGCACGTTATCTAAAAGCATTGATGTTCTAAATCAAACTACAGTTCTTTAGTATACGGGACACACACAAGAGGAAGAGTTCAGAAATGAACGAATCCTTCTTGAGGCATTGTAGACTGGGTCATATCAATGCGATCCGACTGGCTGAAGTCACATTTTAAATGCATATTTAAATCAGTTTGAATTTACATCTTGTGAAACTTGCCAGTCATGTCACAGAGATAAGATGACCATAGCTCCGTTTACTGGAAACAGAGAAAGAGTTAGTGAACTCTTGGGATGATACATGTTGATGTATGTAGGTCCCCTGTCTACACTTGCCAAGACCGGTTCTTTATACTTCATTACATTCTCTGATGATCTTTCGAGATTCAGACCTATGTTCCTGTTGAAACACAAGTCCGAACCTTTTGAGATATTCACAGAATATAAGTTAGAAGAAGAGAACCAAAATACGGGTATAAGTATTATGTCCTTTGATGAGATCAAGGAGGAGAATACTTGAGCACGAAGTTCTTGGACTTTTCTAAAGGAGAATGGGATTCTCTCTCAGCATTACTCCTCCGTATACACCATAGCACGATGGTATATCGGGGCGGAGCAATCACACCCTATGTGATAAGGTGTGCTCTATGATGAGTACTACTGAGTTACCTGTTTCCTTTTTGGGAGTTATGCGCTTGAGAAGCTGCATACCTATTGAATAGGGTTCGAGTCAAATCAGTTGCCTACCACTTCATATGTGATATGGAATGGAAAGAGCCCATCTCTTAAGCTAGTTAAGATTTGGGGTTGTCCGGCCTATGTCTAAAAGCAAAATCGGGACAAGCTCAAGGCAAGATCTGTTATGTAGAACTGGAAATGTTCCAGCTATACAAACTGCGGCTGATGATTTGATAGAACCAAAGGATTCAATAGTTACCAACGAACCTCAGCCTCTCCGCCGATCTAGTAGGGTTCCTCACCCACCTGAGAGATACTTCGGTTTCTCTAGGAAAGTGGGAGCGAGGATTGCATCATGAGATGATGACCCAACTAGTTTTGAGCTGGCCATCAGGAGTGGGATTCTGTAAGAATGGCTGGATGCTTAGCGATCTGAGATGGAATCCATGTACACCAACAAAGTATGGACTTTGGTTGCTATATCTGAAGGGTTAAATCCCCATCAGGAGCAAGTATATCTTGAGAAGATTACTTGGTGTAGATGGAAAATTTGAGACTTTCAAAGCTAGACTTGTTAAAGCTTTTCGTCATCGACCAAGCGTGGATTATGATGAAACCTTTTCAAGTGGCTATGCTTAAGTCCATCCAGATCCTACTTGCCACGGCTACATACCATGACTACGATATCTGGCGGTTGGGTGCCATGACTGCTTTTCTAAATGATGTTTTAGAAGAGGACGTCTATAAGTGCGCAGCCAGAGGGCTTCGTAGACAGTGGGAGCAGCGGAAACGTGTACAAGATGCTTTATAGGATAAAGCAGGTATCGCGGAGTTGGAACATCTGTTTTTATGTGGTAGTCAAACAGTTTGACATCATCAAAATGGTAGATGAACCTTGTATATACAAAAAGGTAGTAGGGAGTATGGTGATGATCCTCGTAGAGTACGTGGATGACATACTCTTGATAGGGAAGGAGTTTCCTATGCTACGCTCGGTCAATCTCCGCTTATCACCAGAATTCTCCATAAAGGATCAAAGTGATACCTCCTAAATCCTGGGTCTTGGATCTATGAGATAGATCTAAATGGATGTTAGGATTCTCACTAGTTGTAGTGAGATGGTATCAATCAATCCTGGGGAGAATCACTGGAAGGGTTCCAGGGTGATAAGGACGACTGAAAGTCAGTTACAGGCATTGTCTTTACCCTCAGTAAAGGGACGGTATGTTGGAAGAGTTCCAAGCTAGATACCGTGGCATACTAGACGATAAAGGCTGGATACATCGCTACTTAAGATGCTACCAAAGAGGCAGTCTGGATGTATATTTGTTCATGAGATGAACTTAGTTCCTCCCATTGTGTGACAATGGAGTTGCGGCTTATGCCAAGGAACGTCCGTCCCATCAGTGATCCAGACATATTCTAAGACAGTATCACCTGATCATGGAGATAGTTGATTTCCAGGGTGATCAAGGTTAGGAGAGTAGACTCAGAGGACAACACGGCGGATCCACTCACAAATGCCTTTTCCCAGAGAGAGACTTTTATGGGATGGTTGAGTATGAGATACTACAACCACTGCTATCAGATGGCCCTAGTGCAAGTGGGAGATTGTTAGTTATATGTATGCCCTAGAGGCCATTGCTATACATAGGATGTATATTGTAGTGGATGCTGGGACATATATAGGGAGGACTTTCTTACTCGACATGATAGTATGCTATCTGGTTGTTCTTTACCTTAACGTGTACACTGATTGTCTCTCTGTTACATGTTGGTAAAGCCCTTAGGATGTGTACTTGACTACCTGGACTATGATGCGGATCATACTAGTGGGGACATGGTAGTCCATAAGTACATCCTTCAAGGTCTCTAGTCGTGGGTGTATCGAGACGGGGCTTCGATATACCAGAGTAGACTAGCGTATACCTTCTCGACCCATACAGATGGGCGATGGATGATCCCATATCCATTGGTGTTTGACATCAGAGATGATATACGGATGCTCAGTGGAGACTGGGTACACTGGACGGACTCGCCGAGAACTCCCAGATGGTATTATACCTTACGTCAGATGGCAGTTCTCTGGTGACACTGGTACAGAGTAGTCTGTTGACCCGAGATCGTCATAGAGTCTTGTGTGGTTCCCACTGTGCTTTGATTTCCACCTTACCACGTCCAAGAGGGCGTGCAAAACGGTGGTTTTTGGGTACAATCCCGAGTCACATGGAGGCAATGAGCGATAGGAAGGGATTCGTCTCTCCCGGTATAGGGGGTTAATGTTGCGCTGTGTTCGATTGGCTATAACCGGAAATCCCTGGCCAGGATTGCTGAGATTTACTGGTAAGTGTTACCAGTAGCTTCTCGAACTGTTATAGACCTCATATTGACACGACTTATCGAGCTATTGGGGTCTGACGTTTACCACCCCTAGGCGAGATATGCGACATATCAGACGACGAGACCGGACTGTACGGTAAGTGTTACTGGTTGGATTCACAGGAGTATGAGCGGGCTTGCTCGTCGATCTTCTGATCGCTCAATACCCGGGTGGCCGTTACGTTTAGCAGACCGCTTGCGGCTTGTGGGTGTTTGATATGATCATCACCTGCTGCCGGCGTATTGACGAGTCTTTAGAGTCCTACACAGAGGTTTCCTGGCTCAAGCGAAACGAAATAGGAGCGCATATGAGATATGAGCGGGACCAAGAATAATACCAGTATGTGATACTGTATTTGATTCTCGCGATTTGTAACATTGATCGGTTATATGCGATGTAGCCGGGTTATCGGATCAAGTGTTGATTCGATAAGTTGTTACTATTGATATTAGTCGGTTATATGCGATATGACCGGATCGTTAAATCAAGTATTGATTTAATGATTTAATGTATAATTATATATTAGATATATTACTTTACATTAACTAATATTGGTTCACTTAAAATGGATTTTCTCACTTGATGTGCACATTGTATATGTGATATATTTTTTTGTGCACATGATTGTATCATGTTTGATGATACATGATTGTTTGGGTGTATGTTTAGATTAAACCATGGTTATGTAATGGTTAGGGTTATGATTTGATTCACTTATTCATTTATTTATTTTATTTATTTCATTTTGAAAAGATAAAGAGAATGGTGGCTTATTTTGTAGTTTTGTGGAAACTTCATGAAGTGTTGAAAGCTTGACCATTCTTGTTCTTTTCCTAAACCTAACCATTAACCCTAACCATGGTTTATTCTCTACACCTAACTATGGTTACCATTATGATAAGTATCATATTATTTTCTTATTTTAAATATACTTATCATAATATTCATTATCTTCTTCTTCTTCTTCAAGAAGAAAAACTTGATTCCATCAATGGTGATTTGATGAAAAGAGTGAGAAATCCAATTCTAAAGTGAACCCACTTCCTATTTCTTCATCCTCTATCTCTTGCCAAGTAGTATAGGGTGTTTTCTTCACAAGTTTCTTGACTTGGTGAAGTTGGAGCTTGATCTAGTGATGCCTCGACGTAGATCATCTTCGGCATCGTCGTCGATGACCTAGCCCGCCCATTTCTCCGATGAACCCGACGCTAGAGCCCGGGATTTGATTTGGACAGCAAGGAGACTTCATCATGGAGCTATGGAGGTGGAGAACCGGATCTACAAAGGTTGTATTTCCGATTACTTAGTTAAGTCGTTAACTAGTTGCTTGTTTCGCCTAAAATCTAGTTAACGATCCGTATTAGGGTTTCTCGGCACTTGTAAAATTTGAAATTGGCATGGTTGATGCCTTGTGAGACATCATTAGTGTGCCTAGGAACCCTACAACTTGGGCTCGGCTCACTAAGCTAAAATGTTAAACATTTGACAATGCTGAGCATTGATTTGGGTTCTAACAGCCTTTCTGTCTTTTATTGAATACTGAGTATTCATCATAGCTCTAGGGCTTTATTTAAAGAACAGTTTATGCTCTATCAGCGCACGCGTGAGGAACACGTGGCGCGCTTAGCGCTAGCGCGAGTTAATGAGCGGAAAGCGCTTCTGTGATATAGCGCACACGTGAGGAGCACGTGGCGCGAGCGCCAATCTATGAGTGCAAAGCGCCGGTCTATGAGCGCAAAGCGCCGGTTTATGAGCGCAAAGCGCTATTTGTCCAGTGGAGCACACGTGAGGAGCATGTGGTGCGCTTGGCGCTGAGTGCCAGTCCATGAGCGCAAAGCGCTATTTGTTAAGTGGCGCACACGTGAGAAGCACGTGGTGCGCCAGTCCAAGAGCGCAGAAGCGCTTCTGATCAGTTTTATGATCCGAGAAATAAATTCTCGTATATAAGAGACTTTGTCTCAAGCTTCTAAGAACAAAGTTATTATTTTATAGGAGATGTTTCAATCTCTTATTTTGATGAAAAGCTTTGCCTTTATGGATCTGTGATCCTAAGAGAATTGAATTATTCTTCCCCCTTTTTATAATGAGATGTTCATGATCTCTTTTTGTAAAAAGACCTTAGTCTTATATATCTATGATCTGTGAGAAGAATTATGTTCTTCTTCTATAATGAGATTTTTCTTATCTCTGTTTTTTTTACCTTGAAGAAAAGTTCTTTTTCTACCGAGAGCTTGCTCTTCTTTCTGAGATTTCTCAAAATTTATAGGGGGGTTCCTCTATATGAGACTTGAATTCTTAGGGCCTTTATATAGGGCAAGCTAATTTGTTCAATCGGTTAAGGAGATCTTTTCTCCAATTGATTTGGGGATTTCCCTCATCGTTGGATGTTTGATCCAAGGGCTTCCGATTTACAGAAGGCAATCTTCTTATTTTTAACAAGATTGGGAAATCTTTTCCCATACATAATTTATTCTGTATTTTGGTGATTCTTTTAATCACCATTGGATCATTGATCCAACGGTGCTCTGATTTATAGAGCACAACCTTTTTTTAGAAAGATTTTGAGGAATCTTTCCTTAACAGAATTTCATTCTGGTCAATTGATGATTTATCATCTTTATTGGATTTTTGATCTGATGGTGGGGAACGTTTAGTTCCAGCGCTAGCGCACTCGTTCTTTGCACGTGAGCGCTGCTTCAGAGCGCTGGCGCTTTTTGCACGAGCGCACTCGTGCTTTGCACGTGAGCGCTGCCTCAGAGCGCTGACGCTCTTATGAAGCGCTGCTCATTTCAAATTTGGAAAACTTGAACAGAGCTTTGGTCTGATTGGGGGAAATAAATGCTCCCCCACCATTGCGCTCACGTGGCTCACACGTGAGTGCAGCGGTGGCAGCATCTCCACCATTAGATCAACTTTATAGTTGAAACAGCTCTCAGTGCCTATAAATAGGGTCTTTGGCCCTTAAGATGACTTCTGTTCATCTTCTTTCTTGTTTTTAGAGAATCAATTTCTCCTTTAGAGCATAGTTCTCTATTTCAAGAACTCTCTTAAAGACAGAATTCTGTCAAGTTTTTAGGTGAAATATCAAATGTTTAAAGAGATTAGTCAATAAACTGGGGTTTCACCCATTAACAGAGCTTTTGCTCTTCTTAGATCATAGATCTTCAAGAAAACCTTTTTTAGGGTTTCTCAACAGAGCTTTGCTCTTATTAGATTTTAGATCTTTCTTAGGGTTTCCTAACCCATCAACAGAGCTTTGCTCTTTTCAAATCATATAGATTTATTAATCTTTCTTGAAAACTCTTAGAGTTTGTTCATAGATCTTGAAGATCTCAGAATTTTAATTCAGTAAAAATTTTATTTTAAGTTTTCTGATGGGTTATTCTATCATTTTTACAAAGCAAGGCACTTAAGAAATTTTTATTTCTTTCATCATCAGAGTTGACAGATGTCCCTCTGTTATAGAGCGCTGCTCTCAATGGGAGATTTACTCCTTGGCCCGAGAAGTTCTCATTAAATGAGAATCTTTTGAGGATTTTCCCATTTAATGACAGTCTCATCAAATGATGAGTCTGTTTCATTAATGATGAACTGTCATCTAGATTATGTGGGTCCCCTTTGGTCCCTTTTCACTGCATTGCAGTGCGGTATGGATTTAAACTACCTAGTGATGGAACTTAATCTGTAGCATTGGCGGCTGAAAATTTGTTCTTTTCCGCGTAGGTACTATGTCTTTCGACACTTCCTTCCCGTTCGTCCGTTCGGAAGGCGGATTCCCCGAAGCGTCCATAGACTGAGAAGTTTTTGCACTGATCAAAGACTATGATCCGGAGCATAAGAATCTTTATCTATGGGGAATATGGTACAACCAAATCATCAGGGGTCGGCGTAGCTTTTCTTGCGCGGTACCCTCGGAGCTGATTTTGGCGATCTCTTATGTCGACCCACCCCCGCTGAACTATGCCGTGGAGGAGGTTAATTGGACTTTAGATGGTCTCCTTCAGCCTTCTTTGGCTGCGATACCCGTACAGTCTCCAATGGCATTGGATATCCTAGGGTGGCGTATATGCCAGGGTGAGTCGCGCCCTTAGGGACAGCCATACAACATAGGCTTGACTCTCCGTCACCCAGCCGGATATTTGCAGTGGGCCCAGTACATTCTGTCCGCCAAGAGGTTGCAGTTGCTGAGGCTCGGGTTGTATCCCGCAGTTTACGTTTCTCTCTTTTAGTACTCCACGCCTCCTACATGGTGGGTTAAAGCCTTTTTGGAACAATGGAACGTTCTAACTCACACCTTCCTTTTGTTGGATCGGGAAGTCTCCATCTCTTTAGAGGAGTTCGCGGAGATTTCTTGCTTTCCTGTTAGAGGGGAGCATTATGAGGAACTACTTTCTCATGATGAGTACGTCTTTGCCGCCAAGTCGGTGATGATGGGCCTTACCCCGGACAACGCCATTCAACATCAATCACCAAATTAGATTAACGTGTTGAATATCTACGAGGGCCTATTTCTCGAGTCTGGGAGCCGTGGGGTTAATTTTACGGATTTTATCGCTCGTTTTCTCCGCTCGGAAGTACTGTCGAAAGAAGCCGCGAAGTTCGCCAAACTTGACGATCTTTTTGGCTTAGGTTTGGGTAACCTGCCGACGGCGGAGGCGGATCAGAAGAGTTTCTTTCTCCCTAACACCCTGGTCTTCCCTTTTGCAGATCTTGCAGCTCTTGGGATCGATGAAGAAACGTTCTTTTTGGGGTTTCTCGGGCTATGGCTGAGCTGGTTTGCGCTTCCAATGCACCCTCGCCGTATGAGGCCGTCCATCTTCTACCCAGCGCATCGAATGGTTATTGGGGTGAAAGTGGCTGTCGGGGTCGCTGGGTTAGCCCATTTGTATTACGGCCTTAGCCTAGCGGCAGATACTACTCAACCGGAGGTGCAGCCCGTGAACTTATCAATGCATTATTTCACCTCTTGGCTTGAGTTGCATGTGCTTGGCGCATTTGGAATTCACAAAAGACCCCTTTTTTTTATGAAAGATATAACTTTCCTCGACTGCTGCGGCTGGTTGACGCTTTTATTTTGGAACCGACTCCACGAGAGGCTCGGGGCTTGCTCATTCGCCCGCATACCGTCGGGGATGGCATGACCTTGAAAGCTCGGGAAATTCTCCACGAGAGGCTCGGGAAATTCTCCACTTATATTCGATCAGGCCGGGCTTTCTGGTGTTTAGGAAGAATGATGCGGCGTTGTTTATGAGATACAACCCGCATCGTTTCGTCCAACAATCTAGCTACAATCAGGGTGTTCCGCTTGAGGCCTTTCTAGCTGAGCCGCCCGCCACAGAAGAAGGAATCCGCAACGCGCTACACTATTTCATGAGGCTCAATACCGGTTCTAACTTTTTTATCAGTGAGCCAAGCTGCGTCCCAAAAGTGTTGAACGTGTACGTGGCGTGGTACCAGCATGCGATGGGTGCTGTCATCAGGGAGGAAAAGAAGTTTTGCTTGATCGTAAGGGTGCAGCCCATGCTGGTAATCCAGCAATTCCTTTGAAGCAACGGACCGTCGTTCGTCCTCCTTTGAGAGAGGTTGGTGCGGTTGTGGTACCACGTGAGATGCCCGAGTTGCCGCTACCCCGTGCTCCCGTCGAAGTGGCAGCTGTGGCATCTCTTGAGTCCGGTTTGGGTGCGGAGATCGGGACTCGCCGCCCGAAGTTTCCTGCTAAACGCAAGCCCGTGTTACCGGCGGTCGGTACTCGCTCGCAGAAGAAGAAGAAGTCGATTCTTTCTGCAGACGTCGCATTTGGCCAGGAGCCTCATGCTCCTTATAACGAGGGCCTAAGCGAATATGAGACCAATGGGGTTTTTTTTATGGCGCCGGATGATACTGATTTGGAGGCCGCCATCGCAGCTTCCGAGCGACTAGCTAGCCACAAAGCAGGACTGATCATCCTCGTACAGTCAGGTATACTTCCTCCATATCTTTGCGTGTTTTCATCACACACATTTTTTTATCATGCTTTGACTGACACTTCTTTTTCAACAGGCATCTCTACTGAAGAAGCTCTCGCGGCTTCTCTCAAGACTTTCGAAGAGGAAGAGAGACTTCGCGTTTTCTTGGACCTTGGTATATTTCGGCTCACTGTACCTTCATTTCCGTTTTTATGGGTAAACTAACTCTTCTTTTCCATCTTATTGCAGGGACTATCTCGACTCAGGTTATCCCAAGCACCGTGCCGATCGCAAGTGGTGACGCGGCGACGCTCCCAAGGCCGGCTACCGAAGTCTCAGCCTCTCCAGTATTGCTAAAAGAGGCTTCACTTAAGCAGCCGATGACGGACTCTACAACGATTCCAGAGGTAGCTCCTGGCTCGGACGATGACGTCTTCTTGACGGAGGTCTTAAGAAGATTGGCTCTCATGGCCCAGGCAGAAAGGAAGCGCAGGAGGCGTGCAGCAAGAGAACATAATGCTGCCTTGGCTGTAGGTGCAGGTTCGAGCGCTACTCCCCCTGTCCCTGCTTCTTCAGAGGGTGCTCCGGCCGTCCTGTCTACCGCTCATAGACAGGCGGTACGCACTGTTCGGGAAGCAATTGAAAAGCCGTCCCAATGTAACATAACACTGAGTCCTTTTGTCAGAGTTTTAATCTCTAGATTCTCATATACCCTACCCTACAGGGCCAAGTCCCGGTGAGGAGACGGCAACCACCGAGCCCGAAGTGGCTACTCTTTCTCAGGAGTCCGGGACTGCTTCTATTGCCGCTCTTTCCACTTGTGATTCCCTTCCATCACCTGGCATTGCGAGTGTCATGACGGCCCTCATGGAATCAGGGGACGAAGCTACGGGCGGCGAAACCATCCCCCCGAATGAGATCGAAGAAGTCGTGATGCTTGGCGATGCTTTCGTCACCGTTTTGGCTGATGACCTGTCTGGTAGGTCTTCGGTCGTTGTATTCTTTTCGTTTTCCAATCTCTTCTGATGACATTTTGTTCCTTTCAAATGTAGGTGTGGTGAGCGCTGAGGTTGCGACCTCTAAAGAAGCACCACCAGCTGCTATTTTGACGGTCACTGCCCCTTCGTCTCCTCTTATATCCTCTCAAATGCTGGAAGGTATGGGTTTGCGATCAATTTAAATCAGGGACAACATCTTTCATGTACTGACTATGTATCATCGTAACCTTGCAGGAGTTCTCTTCGATCATCTGTATCAAGTGTTGAACCCGCACTTCTCCTTCCAGTCGGAAGTTAGTCTGCCTGCTGGTGTCGGTGAGTATAGATTTCTAAACCGACGTCCCTTCTTTTGTTAGACGGGTGACCCGACCATTGTTAATTTTGAGTTGATTGCAGCACTACAAATTGGAGGAGGGGACGAGGGAATCATCACGCCACCAGTACTCCCAACTCTGCCCCCTGTCGTAGCTGGTATGGTAGACTCTATTGTTCGTGCATTTTCTTTATCTCTTGAGCCGACATCTGACTATGATTTGTTTTGTAGCGGTCGCACCAACTCCAGCTCCGTTCGAGTCTCGCATCACAATGCCGGCATGCCCCTTTTCTAGACGTCCATCTTCAAAAGGCGTTGTGACCAGTCTGCGTATGTTGAGCGAATACATCGAGGAGCTTGACGCAGAGGCCCTTACATTCGCTGCAGATTTTGCTGCCGAGATTAATCCAATATTGGCGACGCTTGTGAACTTCCATAACGAAAGTGTCATTGAGTCTTGGGTTAACTACTGTAGAAAGATTGAGGCCTGCCTGCATGAGCTTGAGCTTAGGCGTCCTGCTCCTGAGATTCTGGCTTTGAACTCCCAGCGGGCTGCGTGGGTCGAACAGAGCGTGTCCTTCCTCCGCCATTTTGAACAAGAAGCAACCTTGAGGCGGAAGGAACGTGAGGAGGCTTTAGGTGAATCTGCTCGGCTGCGCGGCCAAGTTGAAGCGAATGCCTCGCAACTGAGAGCCGTCTTTAATAATTTGCAGCGATGTATTTCGGACGGGCTGGCATTGAGGCGGAAGCTCGACTTCATTGAGCGGGTTACGCAGAGTTGCGAAGCTGCCTAACGGGAAATCGATGAGAAGGTTTCATCGTGCTTGCAACAGCGGGCTCGAATTGAATAGGAGCTGGCCGCGGCGGCCGATCATGAGAAGGAGTTGAGAGGAGTGCGTGAACAGCTAGCTGATTTATTGAAGACACCTCCTCCTCAGTAGCTGTTTTTGTATAGATTGAACACTTGTAACCTTTGAATAATATTTATCCATTTTTTTATTCTTTCATATGATTCAACCTGTACTCCATTGAATTCATGAATAAAAGATACTCATTTTTTGTTCTATTATTGCTTTCTTCTCTTCGCTGTGTCATCGCCATGTGATTTTAGCAAGTGTGGCCTGTAGATAGTAGAGAACATTTCATCTTAGTCTCCTTGTAAGGTAGTGATGGCTTAGGAAGCAGATTCAGGTCTGCTGCCTAAGAATTTTCAACTTTATGAGCCATGAGGGTCTCACAAAGACTTTTCTCCCTACGAGTCGAGAGGATCGTGTAGGTGTATTTTCTCCTTAGGAATCGTGAGGATTCCTAAGTGTGCTTTTCCTTTGAGAGTCGTAAGGATCTCACGAGAGAGTTTTCTTCCTTACAAGTCGAGAGGACTTGTAAGTGGTTGTTTCCTTTCTTGTCGATGTTTGACTTAGGAGAGTGTGGCCTATAGAAAATCTACCTTGACCTCTCTGCGAGGCACTGATGGCTTGGGAAACAGGGTTAGGATCTGCCACCTAAGACTTTTCAACTTTATGAGCCGTGAGGGTCTTATAAAGACTTTTCTCCCTACGAGTCGAGAGGATCTCGTAGGTGTAGTTTCTCCTTAAGAATCATGAGGATTCCTAGTTGCGTTTTCTCTTGAGAGTCGTAAGGATCTCACACGAGAATTTTCTCCTTACAAGTCGAGAGGACTCGTAAGTAATTGATAAGTTGACCTGCTCCTGAGTCAAAGCATTGCTTTGACGGGGAGTTCGAGGGTTTACTCTGGCTGTTTCCTACGGAGTCAGAATTGACTTTAGCCATGTTCTACGGGACCAGGATTTGCTCTGGCCGTTTCCCACGGGGTCAGGATTGATTTTACCCGTGTTCTACGGGACCAGGATTTGCTCTGGCCGTTTCCCACGGGGTCAGGATTGACTTTAGCCGTGTTCTACGGGACCAGGATTTGCTCTGGCCGTTTCCCACGGGTCAGAATTGACTTTAGCCGTGTTCTACGGGACCAGGATTTGCTCTGGCCGTTTCCCACGGGGTCAGAATTGACTTTAGCCGTGTTCTACGGGACCAGGATTTGCTCTGGCCGTTTCCCACGGGGTCAGGATTGACTTTAGCCGTGTTCTACTGTCACGCCCCGCTTCCCAGAATACGCTAAAATGGGCACGTGACATAGCCAACCATGCTACCTGTGGGTAGGAAGCATCCATCCACAGTCACATTACGGCTGTAGAGATATCAAGAACACCATAAAACTATCTAAACATGTCCATAAGCCATATTAAAAGAGTCGAGAGATAACAATATGCGGAAGCCAAAAGATACAATAAATGAAACACCTGGAGTGAAAATACATTCCGACAGGAACCTCACCGCTCGTCTAACAGCGGCAAAACTCCTAATCAGTCTGCAACAGGGTAGAAGAATCTGGGCCATGCAAAACCCAGACGTCAGCGCGTCATGTCAACAAGTAATAAAATATAAACAGGGTAACAGGCAATACAATATAAACATGAATAAAGCAAGAGTAACATTATTATAAATCAGGCAGTGCAGGGTAGTGTACAGTGAGTAAACTAAACTGTTCTACTGGGTTTCCTACTCTCAAGTCTTTGAAACCAAATTGATGAATCATTGATGTAACTCAATAGTATCCCGTGCATACCCGGGACCACGGCCATAATATTCTCGGCTGCAGCCGAGATATGCCGCTAGGCACAAAACAGGAATGTGTACACTCAATAGTATCCCGTGCATACTCGGGACCACGGCCACAATATTCTCGGCCGAAACCGAGACATGCCGCTAGGCACAAAACAAGAATGTGTACACCCAGAACAGGTAGTGAACTGTCGAGTTACAGGTCAGGTTTCACCTTTGATTTCCCCATACCCCCAAGTTATATGTGTAGGTCAAGTCAGGTATTCCGAAATCAAGAAACTAATGCCAACACAGGATCAGGTAAATAGGTTTGTTTGGATAGACAACAGGAACGGTCCATGAGGACTACATATCAGGTTTGTTGGCATTAGACACAGGATCAGGTAACGGGTCAGGTCATGGTACATCAGGTCAAGTCAAGCAGTGTACGGTACCATATCGGGTCAATCAATATGCATGTAGCAAGTCAAGTCAAGATGTAGACAATATCATAGGTGTACTCACAATCAGTCATATAATCAAACATGGGTATCAACAACATGATATAAGCAATGAATTAAGCAATAGGCAGATTTACTCAATCTACAGTACAGTCATCAGTTGTGTCACAGAGATGATTTCAATGTTATGCGAATGCAGTATGACAATGATGGCCTTTTAAATCATGTTAACAAGTTTAAGAACTTTAGAGGTGCAATGATTTATATAAAGGTTCAATAGAGCTATTACAGGTTAAAACGCACACGAGTGTCCAAATGGAACAAAACTATAGAGATAAATGCCATAAGCTACGTCAATATTAAAAATGTGATTAAACAGGTAAATGTGGTTATTAGGTTTAATTGCAAACTGTAGGTTCCAATTTTAAAGATAAAATGATATATAACAATATTGTACATGAAAATGAGAAATGATTGTACCAAAGTTAAATTTATAGGTTTAGGGTGTCATAATATATATGTAAATATTGTATAGCATGTAGCAAGGGGTACTTGCCTCGACGGGTTGCGAATCGGGAAAACGGAACGTAAAATGTCGGCAGGGAAAACTCGCGACGGGCGCACGGTTCACGGAATGAACCCAAACGACGAACAGTAGAACCACACGGGTCGGGATACCTCGCTGGAACGTCGGGACACGTCGTCGGCACGACGGAATTCCGGCAACACAAGAACAATTAAAAATTGAGAAACAAGACATGAAGCAAGAAGAGAAAGAATGATGAAGAGAAGTATGAGAGAGGGATTACCGTAGAGGTTTCCTGTGTGCAGAGAGGGGATGTGAAGGGGTCAACGCCGGAGAACGAAGCTCCGACGATGGGATCTTGCTGTTAGGGTTCGGTTAGGGTTTGGGTTGAGTGCAGGGACGTTGCTAGGTGGTAGGAGGAAGGACTGAGGAGCTAGAGAGAGAAAGGAGATGGTGATGATGGTGGTGAAAGGTTAGGGTCGTCGGAGGTGAAGGAACGGCGACGAGAGAGGGTTCCGGCATGTGCAGGTGAGGGCTCGGGAAGGTGGTGAGGTTGATGGTGGTGGTGGTTTGTGGTGTTGGGGATTGGAGAGGGAGGTGAGGAAGTGACGAGGTCGGGTGGTGATCGGCGGTGAAGTTTCCGGTGAGGTTGGGCTCGTGGGGTTTGCACGAGGGTGGCATCGTCGGGGTGTGCAGGCGCTCGGGACGTGGGGAAATGGAGGAAGGAGGTGGGTGTGGCTGCGATGAGGGTGAAGAGGCGAGGAGGCTGGCGAGGGTGGTGCCGGCGTTGGGGCTGCGGCGGCGAGGCACGGCGGCTGGGGGTTCGCTGGTTGGGTTTACGCGAGGGGAAAAGAAATGGAGGGAGAAGGAGATTTTACAAATTATGAGAGAGAGGGAGAGAGAGATATATAGAGGAGAGAGAACGCGAGAGAAAGAGAGAAGAGAGAGGAGAGAGACGGTGAGAGAGAGAGAGGAGAGAGGAGAGAGACGGGAGTGGGGCCCACGGGAAAAGAGAGAGCCTTGATTGGCCGAGAGATTAGAGATTAGGAATAAAAGATTTAAAAGATTATGTATAAACAGTAAATATATTATAAGGTTTAGGAAAATTTCGACGGTTTAAAAAATATTAAAATTTGGGATTTTGGCGCAAAGTGAAACATTTCCAAATCGCGCCCGGGTCGGGTCCAAAATTTGAAATTGAAATAATAGAATTTTAAGCGGGATCCAAAAGTGAAAATGAAGTGTTTTATGATCAAAAAGCATACCCCCAGAACAGACACATGTACGTGCACGTAGCCGTCCAAACTCGCCCGTTTCACTGAACGGGACGAGAACACGATGCACGGACGCTACAACAGGGTTAGGGGTGTCAAGCAGGCCAAGATGAATATTTTTAATTTTATTTTAGATGCCAAAATTTGTTATATGCAGGAATGAATTTGCCGGGTAAAATTTACAGTAAATAACAATCAAGCACGATAAGTGAAATGAGTAGCACACTACGCTCAAACGGTAACAGAAATTAGTAGCATTGGGCTCGGGTGTTACATCTACGGGACCAGGATTTGCTCTGGCCGTTTCTTACGGGGTCAGGATTGACTTTAGCCGTATTCTACTGGACCAGAATTTGCTCTCTCGGTTGTCCGTGAATCATCGAGATTTGGAACGTGGACTTTGCCATGGCTCCAAGGTTGATTGTCGCGTCTGAATCCTGTTGGAATGAGGAGGAACGCCGCTGTTGATCTCTAGGTTGCCTATGAACCATCGAGATTTGGAACTAGGGACTTTACCATGGCTCTGTTTAGTGGATGTCACGTCCGTATCCTGCTGGAATGAGAAGGAACGCCGTTGATGATCTCTAGGCTACCTATGAACCGTCGAGATTTGGAACTAGGGACTTTGCCATGGCTCCGTTTAGTGGATGTCGCGTCCGTATCCTGCTGGAATGAGAAGGAACGCCGTTGATGTTCTCTAGGCTGTAGATGTCGCCATCAAAATCTGGTTCTCTTTCTGATGGAGCTTGGTGGGATGATATGATCCTCTCTTTGTTTGTACCCTTGGATTGTATACAGGGATCGATGTGATCTCATCTATAGGGCAAAAAGTTTCATTTCATTTCATTTTTTTATTTCTTTCCGTGATGTTCTATCATTTCAGCTTTTTATATCGCGAAAGTCGCGATTTCCCAATCATTTCAGTTATTTTTCGCGGTGTCCAATCATTTCGGCTATTTCATATGCATATATATTTTTACTTGCTGACTTTGTTACAAGTTACCCCATCATTTCGGCTATTTTATAAGCATTTTTGGCTCGCTGATTTTTTATCACGAGTATTGAGTTCGGAATCTGATGCCAATCTCAACATCAGCATCACTACGACTGGAATATTGCCAGGAGCGAATTATCATTTGCCGTGAAAGGACTTAGAATTTGATACCGATGTAGGCATCAGCATCGCTACAAAGGTGGCTTAGCAAACATGGTTAAGATCCTGTTGACTAAGGCTTTTGACTTTATGAGCCGTAAGGGTCTCATAAAGGTGTTTCTCCCTACGAGTCGTGAGGATCCCGTAGGTGCGTTTTCTCCGTAAAAATTGTGAGGATTTTTAAGTGTATGTTCTCTTATAAGTCGTAAGGATCTTACAAGAGTGTTTTCTCCTTATAAGTCGAGAGGACTTACAAGGGTTTGTTCACCGTGTGGGCATATCCCTAGTCGCTGGTGGGGCTCTATTAGGAAATCTTTATTCGTGCCCGTGGATTGTATACAAGGGTCAATATGGAAACGCTTGTAGGGAAGAATCGGGGTGTATGACGGCTTAAGAACAGGTTCAGATCCCTGTAGCTTAAGGCTTTTGAATCCCATGAGCCGTGAGGGTCTCAAAGGGGGAATTCTCCTTACGAGTTGTAAGGATCTCGTAAGTGCGTTTTGTAAGTCTACGGTAGCGCCCCGGCCGTCTGTCCGAGGCCAAAAGTGGGAACGAAAACTTTTTCAAAACATGAAACCGGCGCTATCGCAGATTTTAATCCCGAATCGAACCATTAACCTATAACTAGCTAACTTGAGAAGGGTTAGAAAAGCTATACCGATCGATCCGTGTCCTTCGGTCTTTTGTCACCAACCCAAGCTCCTCGCGGCATCTTCGATCTCCGGTCTCCTCGTCGGAAGGGGCACCACATCTTCGAATCCTTTTACGAGTTCCCGTTTCATCCGAAGCAACTCGGACACGAAGTTTGCTAGCCGACGTGTCCAAGATGATTTAGAGAATGTGCGTGATCACTTTGTCTCTTGCATCCATTGATTCTCAACGCATGAGAGTGTATGGATGGAAGTTGAAGATGAAGCCATTAATGGAAATGGTGAGCTAGAGGAAGAAGAAGAAGAGGAGCCTTTTCTTTCTTATGTTGTATTATCAAAATGAGAGAGTGAGAGCAATAATAATACAAGAACAAACCTCCCCTTGGCTACCCTCTCTCTCTCTCTTCTCATCATATCAAGTCATAAATCAATCAAATAATGTGACACATGCACAAAGAAAGAGACCATGAGTCACCACTTGTGCATGTGTCACAATTAATGCTCCTAATCATGACTTTTAGCTCATTATTTCCATTTGTAAACATTAACCCAAATGTTTACAACAACAAAAAGATACGGCAACATCTAAAGTAAACTCGTGACGGATCACAAGGATACCCCTCACCTGTATATACATACCAGCATCCGCATTCCGACCGAATGCGAACGCGATGAGACTAAAGTAATCTAACAAATCTAATACCAGGATTCGGCTTAAACCAAAGCCCACTAGTATGATCCGCCCGATCATGATCCGTGTACTACTGCACGTATATGATCGAACCCTGCCATATATTATACGGCCTCTACAACGTTTCGCCCGAAACTTGAGAAACTGTCTGTGGGAGACTCTAAAGACTCGTCAATATTTTGGCTGTGGATTTAACCACTGGCACGTCAGTGGTACTAGCTGTACGTAACGGGCTAACAGGTATTGACCAAAAGGGAGGTTGATGAGCGAACTCATCCTGACATCCTACTGAGCCTGTCAGTGACAATATCCGTACAGTCTGGTCCGTTCGTCTATGAGCATCGCATGTCGGGCCTAGGGGGTTGGTAAAAGTCAGACCCCCAAAAGCGGTACAAGTCGTGTCGGAGTGTAGCCCAGAACACCCTGAGATACTACTGGAATATCTACCAGTAAATCTCCTACCTTGGCCAAGAACTTCGTGTAATGGCTCTCCTAGACAAACCGTGATCTCACCCCCAATACCGGGAGAGACAAAACCCCTGCCGATCCGCAAACTGCCTCCATGTGGCTCGGGACTGTACCCAACTAAAACCTGTTTGCACGACTCCTTTGAGCCATGGTAGGGTAATAATCAAAGCACAATGGGAACTCACACGAGACAAATGACGATCTCAGGTCGATGAACTGACCTGTACACATGTCACCAGGGAACTGCTATCTGACGTCAGGTATAATACCAATTAGCATGTTCCCGGCGAGTCCTGTCCGGTGTACTCATAACCTAATGAGCACCTGTATACATCTTAGGTGATCCAACTGGCACCAATGGCTTGTGAGACCAGCCACCGCTTCTCGTCGGGGTATCGACTGTATACACTAGTCTACTAATGGAGTATCGATGCTCAGTCTCGAAACTCCCACGACTAGGGACCACTTTAAGGATGTGCTTATAGACTACCCAACTCTCACGTATATGATCGCCATCATACTGCTGGTAGTTAAGCAAGAATCTTAAGGGCTCTATCAATGTGTAATAGTGACCTGTAATGTCACCTAAAACTGTACACGATGATAAAGATAAACCAGATAGCATACTATCATCTTGAGTAAGACTGTCCTACCGGTATAGGTCCTCCCTCAATCATTGCAATCATGTGCCTACGATCCAATAATTGACTTTGAAGGTACTATATCCAACACATTTTCTCCTTAGGAATCATGGGGATTCCTAAGTGTGTTGTTCCCTTGTGAGTCGTAAGGATCTCACGCAGGTATTTTCTTCTTACAAGGTCGAGAAGACCTTGCAAGTGTCTTTTAACGAGATTGCGCCCTTTCGGATTTTCACAAAACTCGCCGGTAGCCCTGCTGTTTTTACTCAAGGAGCCCTTTCAGATTTTCATCCATGCCCATCTCGCTTATGGACATACCGTTTTTTTATGAGTCTGCGCCCTTTCGGGTTTTCAAAAATATCGCCGGTAGTCCTGTTATTTTTACTCACGGAGCCCTTTCGGGCTTTCATCCGTGCCCATCTGGCTTGTGGACATACCGTTTTTTTTGTCAACCTTGGGATCCCGCGGTCCGTAGTAGTTTATAGACGTTTCGGTCAGTCGTTAGTTTAGGGACATTTTGGTCCATTGCAAGTTTTAGGACATTGCGGTCCATCGTTAGTTTAAGGACATTTCGGTCCGTTGTTAGTTTAGGGACATTTCGGTCCGTTGTTGCCATTTTGGAGACAACGGTTTCGCTGGATACTACTTATAGAGTTTGGGCTTGGGAAGATAGCGAGCGGACATAGGCATCGTCATCTATCGTTGACCTAGGCCGTGACTCGTCAGGCGTAGTATTTTTTCAGGAACCGGCCGTTTATTGGCCTGAAGGGGCTTTCGCCTTGCATATCCATGAGCAAGTAAGCCACACCCTGATAGACTTTGTCTATGATGTATGGGCCTTCATAATTTAGCTCGAACTTCCCTCATTTGGCACGGTTAGGGATCATAGGTCTTTTGACCATCAGCACGAGTTTGCCTTAGCGGAATGTTCTCGGCCTAGTTAATTTCTCGTACGAGCGCGTCATCTTTGCTTTGTAAGCTTCCAAGTTTTGCTGTGCCATGAGCCAAGTTTCGTCGAGGGCATCAAGTTCCTCAAGCCGAAGATGAGCATTCTCTTCATCCGTTAGCTCGTAATGAACTGCCACTCGTAAGAAGGGCAACTCTATCTCCAAAGAGAGTACTGCTTCAGTGCCGAATACCAATGCATACGGCGTTGTGTTTGTGGCCGTTTTGAACGTGGTCCGACACGCCCAGAGAGTTTCATGCAGTCTCTCGTGCCAGTCCTTCTTATTTTTGGACACCGTCTTTTTCACGATCTTTGTCAGGGTCTTGTTGAAAGCCTTAGCCAGACCATTAGCTCGGGGATTATAGACCGAAGGGTATCTCCAGTCTATATTATGCTGCTGTGCGAAGCGGCTGATTTTGTGACTTCTGTAGGCCGGCCCGTTATCGGAGATAATTCGTCGCGGAGTGCCGAACCTATAGATGACGCGAGTCTTGAAGAAATATAGGATATTCTCCGTCTTCACTTCTCTTAGGGGTATTGCTTCTGCCCACTTGGAGAAGTAATCAGTTGTCGCCAGTATGAACCGATGGCCTCTGGACGATGCTGGTTCAATGGGCCTGATTATGTCAGTTCCCCACATTTTGAATGGCCAGCTCGCCACCATTAGATGTAGCGGATTTGGATGCTGATTGATAAAGTCCCCGTGAATCTGGCATGAGTGGCACTGCTTCGCATATTCAAGGTAGTCTTGGATCATTGTGGGCCAATAGTAGCCCATTCTTTTGATCTTCAGCTTCATCTTTGGCCCGGCTTGATGAGAACCGCAGAGTCCATCATGAGTTTCTTGGACGACTTTCCTTGCTTATTCAGGTCCCAGGCATCTTAGCCATAGGGAATCAAATGATCTCTTATATAGAGTGTCATTGACGAAGGCGAAGGGTAGAACTCGTTTCATGAGCTGATGTCTTGAGGATTGATCTTCAGGTGTTCGACATGATTTGAAGTAGTCTATAAAAACTTCTCTCCAGTCCTTAACCTTTTCCAGGTCTTTTATTTGTAGGGCCATTTGCTTGGTCGCTCTCTTTTCTTCAAACGACTTCGGAGATATTTCTGCCGGTGCAAGAACCCGACGGCTTTGTACCACGATCCTTACGTCAGCCAATTCTGTAGCGAGTTTAGCTAACGTGTCTGCTTTGCTATTCTCCGCTCGCGGTATGCTTTCCAGGGCATAGGCAGGGATTTGAGTTAGCAATTGTTGTACTCTCTCACCATACTTTACCAACTCCGGTTTGCGCGTTTGATAGTCGCCGTTTACTTGACTAACGACCAGCTGGGAGTCTTCGTATATGAGGAGATTTTCGATTCCCATGTCGACAGCGATCTCAAGACCTGCCATCAAAGCTTCATATTCGGTTTCATTGTTTGTCCTTGGCTCTGTTAGAGAAAAGGCAAAGCGTATTATCCCTCATTATGGGAGAGTTGTGCTTTCGCTTCTTCATAGAAGATGCTCCGTCGAAGTAGAGTTCTCATCGGGTATCACTCTTTTCTTTCTCCCTGTCGATCGTGTCAAAGGCGTGCTCGTCCGGCAATTCGCAATTTAAGGGTGAGTTGGCAGGTATTGGATGCTCAGCGAGGAAGTCGGCAATGGCCTGGCTTTTCACTGTCTTGAGAGGTCGGTATGTCACTGAGAATTCCATTAAGAGTAGGGCCCATTTAGCGAGCCGTCCTGTTAGTATGGGTTTTGACATCAAATATTTGAGAGGATCCACCTTTGATATGAGGTGGACTTCATGCGCCAACGCATAGTGTCTGAGCTTCGTCATCGCGAAGATTAACGCTAGGCAGTGTTTTTCAATGGGGGAGTAATTGTTTTCTACCCCCAGGAGAACTCGACTCAAATAGTAGAGGGATCTCTCCTTCCTTTGGTCGTTTTCTTGTGCCCATAATGCACCTAGAGAACGCTCAAGGGCGGTTGTGTACAGAATGAAGGGCTTTCCCTTGACCGAAGCGGTCAGCACCGGTGGACTCTGCAGGTATTGCTTGATTTCGTCCAGTGCGCTTTAGCATTTATGATCCCAGACGAAAAGGGTCCCCTTCTTCATTAGATGACTGTAGTGGCGGCATTTACCGGAGAGGTTGACTATAAACCGTTGGATATATGCGAGCTTTCCTTGGAGAGACCGCAATTGCTTAAGAGTTCTTGGCGGAGGCATTTCCATGATTGCCTTGATCTTCGACGGGTCTATTTCGATGCCTCGATGTCGTACGATGAATCCTAGAAATTTGCCCGAGGAAACTCCAAACGCGCATTTCAGAGGGTTCATCTTCAAGTTGTATTTCCGAAGACGTTGGAACACTATTTTTATATGTTCCCAATGCTCCTCATGTAATTTTCTTTTCACCACAAGGTCGTCGATATAGCATTCGACGACTTCATGTACGAGATCATCGAAAATCTTCATCATGGCCCTCTGATAGGTGGCCCCGGTGTTCTTCAAACCGAAAGGCATCACTTTGTAGCAGAATATGCCTAGCGGGGTCCGGAAAGCGGTATGCTTCTGGTCTTCGGGATGCATCTTTATTTGATTGTACCCTGATGAGCCGTCCATGAAGGAGAAGACTTCGTGAGTGGATGTGTTGTCTATCATCAGCTTGGTGACTGGTATGGGAAAGTCATCCTTCAGACATGCTTTGTTGAGGTCTCGAAAGTCCACGCAGATACACACTATCCCATTTTTCTTCATCACTGGGACGATGTTGGCAATCCAGTTAGGGTACTGGACTTCTTGGATGAAGCTGGAGTCGATTAGCTTCTTGACCTCGGCGTTGATGCTTATTTCAAGTTCGAGCCACATTCTTCTCGGCGCTTGTTTGACTGGCTTGATATCCGGAGATATTGCTAATTTGTGGACGGCTATTTCTGGATCTAATCCCGGCATCTCGGAATAATTCCATGCGAAGCAATCTTTATACTGCATGAGCACATCCTTGAGCGTAGCCACATTTTCTTCAGACAACAGCTCACTGACGAACGTCGGCCGTGGGCCACTTGCAGTCCCCAAGTCGATTTCCTTGAGGTTATTTGCAGTAGCATGTATCCCATCTTCCAATTCCTTTGGTGCCGGTGGAAACTCTGAGATCACCTTGTCATCATCGTTTTCGAAGCACCGGGAGACGTTGTCCATATTCTCGGGCACTCCTTCTTCTGTCAGTGTTATTACGTGACAGGTACGAGATCGTTTCCAAGACCGATGTTGATCCGACTCTACTTTCGCTACATACATGGCTTTCATGTTTCTATGGCGGGGTTACCCTCCAACTGCTGGATAGAGCGAACCTGCCGAGTTGATACTGGTCTTCTACCCAGTGTTTGAATGTGAAGCAGTCTTCGAGAGGATGTCCTATAGCTCGGTAATAGGAGCAATAATCCGGGCGATGGACCTCGCCTACTTTCTAGGGGTGTTTGGACTACGGGAGTGTCATCATCTGATATTTTACGACAAGATCGAATATCTTCCTTGTCTTGTTTTGGGGAAAAGAGTATGCTCGACCCATCTTCTTTATAAGAGACGAATCCAGGCTGCCCAATTCTCGATCGCGCGGCTTCTCAGACCCGCTTGGCCACTGTCGGACATTTCTTCCATTCTTTAATTTATTTCGGGTCTTTTGTATGACGGGCTGACGACAAGGGGCATCGTCATTTTTCGTAGCCTGCTGAAGGAGGCTCTACGTTCTGGCTTTCTCGTAAATGGCCATTTCGCGGATATGGTCATCACGAGCTTTTTGACCTGCTTCCCTTATTAGCTTGTCCATCTGTTCTTCAAACGACGGACTTGGCACTTTCATGGCGGGACCTTATTTTGGTTCAGGGTTAGCGTCTTGTACTAGAGTATCTCATTCTTCATCAAAATCATATATGACGTAGCAGCCATGGAATCGCTCCCGTTTCTTGGATTGGACATATCCAAGCCCGATCGTTTCTATTCTTTCGTTGGGCAGTTTTCGCTGAGTTCCGGGGACGTTCCAGATCTTGTTGTAGAACTGAGCTTGTCGAGCAGTCTGCTTCAAGGGTATGCCTTGGCACCTCAACAGCCTTTTTAATCCTTCCGTGTAGTATCTGGGCAGACGAATGGGTTGGAGCCTGTTAAGTGTAGAATCAGCACCATGCCAGATGTCTTTCTCCACTTTGGTTTCCGTTGATTGATAAAAGAGGATCGCCTTTTCATCTCTTCGCCTGGAGGGACGTAGAACATTTGCAGTTCTTGCACACTGTAGGTATCAAGTGCGTCGAGCTCTTTATAATGCTCTTGTGGAACCATGGCGATCCGCAAACTCTGGTTATCTCCGATGGAGGCTTGCACTAATAGACGAGCCGAGAATACTATGTTGACCTCGTCTTCAGAGTCACTGCTAAAGACCAGAATAGGGGTGGATAGCCCCGGCTTGTTGCATTGGGGTGGCCCTGAATAGACTATCTCCTCCTCCTCTTCGGTATCGCTCCCAAAGACCGGGATAGTGGTGATAGCTTTCTGCTTATTCTCCGGCTTATGGCATCTTTCCGTGACTTCAAAGTCTGGAAAGAAGTATTTTGCGTTCTCGTATTTGCGGACTTCAATCACGGAGAATGGGTTCAGCTCCCCTGTCACAGTATACTCGAGACCATTCTTGAAATACTTCATACACTGATGTTGTGTAGAAAGGATGATGCTGTACTCGTGTAACCAAGGCCTGCCGAGCAAAGCATTGTAACAAGTCTTGGCGTCAATGACGTGAAACTTGATGTCAGTGACGAGCAGCTCAAAAGTAACGTCGGAATTACCGACCCAAGCGTCCGTGATGACTGGGAGTCGAATCCGGAGATAGTGATTTTATCCCGAGCGAGGTGTTGAACGCTCATGCATATCTCTTTCAACACCCTTACATTGAGGAGGTTGACGGAGGACCCATTGTCGACCAGGATTTTGCCTATCTTGATGTCATGACAGTATCTGGTGACATACAAGGGACGGTTATGCTCACATGTCCCGAGGAGGAGATCTTCGTCACTGAAGGTGATGTCGGCTGTGTGAACTTCTTCCAGCCTGTCCTTCATCTTTTCTTCGGCAAAGAAAGCTTGAAATTGGTCAGGTTCTTGTAGTGCTTTGATCAGAGAATCTCTCGCCTCTTTAGATAGCAGGAGGGCATCGAGAATGCTTAGCTGCGAGGGTATTTTGCTCAGGTGTGCTAGAACATTGTAATCCACTTTGTTTTTCTTGGGCGGGTCCTTAGCTGCCAGCTCTTTGAAGACTTGATCCTCGAGGGCGATATCCTCAGGGACCTTTTATTTCCCCTTATCCTTTTTGTTCGATCTCTTGTTTGCGGGTCCAAAATTCTTTTCAGGTAGCGTGCAATTACGCAGATGAATGTTCTCGTAGCTCTTCGGTTCTTCCTCTTTTCCTGGGGTGGATTCTTTGAAGAGAGGGCCGAGAGTCATATCTTCTTCAGAACCGCTCCCGAATGTGAGAACTTATGATCCCCTATTATCAACCATGTGACAGTTGCCGGCAGCTCTTCCTCGTTCGTTTGTCGTATTTTTCCGCTGTCGACGAGCTTCACGCTTCATTCTCTTGAAGTGTTGCTTGTGAGCGACATACCCTTGCCACCAATTTTTAAAGGCGTTGCACTCTTCGGTGGGGTGCGCAATCCTTCGATGATATAAACAATAATTAAGATACACATCCTCTTCATTAAGGTGTATCTCATCAGAAGTGTTTCCTTCGGAGGGTGGCAGCTTCATTCCCATCGATATGGCTTTAGCGAACCTTTTCCTTGTCTTGAACCTGCTTTTGCTGGTGGCCAAAGTGCTCCTATCTGGTTGGGGTGCTTTAATCTTTCCGTTCAGTCGCCAGCATTTGGCTTTTCCAAATATGACCGTTTCGCGCTCTTGATCAGCTTTGCTTTTCGGAAGAGCTTCGTTCAGAAATGCATCAATTATCTCGTCTGACTGTCCTGAGAGCTCCGATTCGGGATCTACCCCCAGTTTCTCTGCGTCAGGAGCTTCTTCATTGTCTATCAACGAGTGAGAGATCACATGGCAGCTTGCCACATAATCCTCAGGTTCATCCGACGAGTCTTCTCCTTCATCATTTCCGTTCTCAAGCATGTGGTTGAGAAACTCTTGGAGTGTGACCGGGGTCCACGCTTTCTGGTTATATTCTTCCAGCGCGTCAATATATTTCTGCAGGTCCGTGTGCTTGTCACCAAGATTCACGGGATTTCTAGACTTCTTCTTCTTCTTCGAAGACTTTGATGGCTGGGTATGGGCGTTTTGACCAGCCACACCAATTTTTGGCGTCGGGTGCGGCTTCAGCATTCCCTTGATGACTTCGGGTTCCAGCGGACTTTTCCATTTGATTGCCGGGCATGTTTGGATATCTTTCAGCATTCTTTTCGTTTTGGATGAAAGAACGACCTCGCATGGAGCTTCTTCTACAAAAGAGCATGATGCCCCCGGTATGTCCGCTTTTTTGAGAGCGTGTGGCTGGGGCGGATTTACTTTCCAATTCTCGGACAGTGCGAATTTGCCCTGTTGGTATTGGTTCTCAATCCACCCTTTGAAGACGAAGCAATTTTCGATTGGATGGCCTATCGCTTGGTGATAGGGGAAATAATTGGGATTATTAGCCTCACCGGGTTGCAATGGGCGTTTTGGATCTAGCAAGTTGATGAGCCTGTTGTGCACCGCCAGCTCCAACAGTCTCCTCGTTTTATTCTGAGGAAACGAATAAGGGCGCTTCAGTTTCTCATTGAAGAATCGTCGTCTTTCATCTTGGCGATCAGTTGGCTTTGGACCACTGGGCTGCTGCTGAGAATTGGCGACGAAGGTCGCTTTCCCTTTTCCTTTTTCATTTCGAGATTCCAGCTTCGAAGGAAATGGCCTATGACCTATCTGATCCATTTGGGCCAGTTTATCAATCAAGTCCTGGAAAGTAGTTGGCTTAAAAACATCATGAATTACGAAATGGTTGCCTGCGGATCAAGAGTACCCATGAACATGCCTACCGCAGGTGCTTCCTCGATGCGCTGCTCGCACTTTGACCATAGACTCCGCCATCGTATCGCGTATTGCACTCATGTTTCGCCTGGTTTCACTCTGGCGTTAATTAACGCGGTGATTGGAGTGCGTTCACTAGCGCTAGCAAAACGTTGGGTGAACAGCAATTCCATCTCCGTAAAAATTTTGACGGAGTCGTTAGGAAGCTATGAATACCAATCAAACGCCGTTTCCGCCAAGCTGCCGATGAACTGGTGAAGCAGTTACTTATCATCCCCTCCAGTGTTGCCACAGAGAGCCCTGAACTGAGAAACATGTTGATGGGGATTCCTGTCCCCTTGTACACATGGAATTTAGGACTTGTGTATCCTGGCGGGTACTTTATTTGGTCGTACCAACCCGGATATGGTTGTCCAGTCTTAACAATCTGCCCGGCCGCTTCGCTCGCCTGATGAGCTCGTATCTGTTGTGCGATATAATCATCCAGGACGGCTGTAGAAATGGTCTCTTCCTTGGATGCTGAACAAGCCGGAAGAGAGTTTGACGTCTCCGCTCGGTCGTCTTCGAGGATAATCGGAGGATCTTCAGCTGGAGGAACTGGCTGTAACATCATCCCGACCATGTCTTGGAATAAGAACGCCATTTGTTTTATGTTGGCAGCTTGTTCCGCTGCCTCTTTGTCCTTCTTTTCGAGGATTCTGCGGAGGAACTCAGCATCAGTTTCTTGTTCTTGATGTTGCTCCGACGATACTTCTGGGCTTTCTTTTGGTCCCGTGAGAGCGGCCATAGCTGTTAGCATCTCTTGGAGCTTTTGTAATTGCTGCTCCTGAGCCTTAGTCACTGATCGTGTAAGCGGTCGATGACCTATGGAGATACGACTATCCTTTTTTCCGGATGCCATATAAACGGTATGCACTACCATGCCCCCAGACTTAGGGCGTTTAGGCTTAGTGCCCTTGACATTTGTCGCAGACACGGGAATTTTCTCCGGCCTTCTCCTCTTTTAGGCGGTCGAAGTTGAGGGAGCCGTTGCAGCGGGTACCTAAACAGATGACACCTTCTGTGGCTTGACAGGATAGTCCTCTTCTCTCCGCGCTTTCATCTTTTCCTGTCAGCGGGGGTAGTCTTGATCAATCACCGAGTCTTGGACTTGACGCCAGACCTTGTAAATTTTAGAGGACAGCCGTGGAGGGGGCTGTTCAAGCTTCGCCTTTGTGGCATTCTCCATAGGTGGAGGAGATTTTTTCAGCACAGCAGTCGGAGAGTTCTTGCGGACCCTCTTGAGTGGTTCAAAGCTGTTCCCAGTTGGAATAGCAGCATCGGCTTCTACCGTTGGAGCTGGCGGAGTCAGTCCAGAGGGTGAGCTGCCCCCAGCCTTCCTTACTTGGTGTCAGTGACGACGGCGAGCATGGTGAGTGGCCGAGATCACCCCCGCTGTTGGATCAGCTTTTCCATGCCCCCTATTTTGAGGAGAGGCTGTTATTGGTGCTAGCCTGTCGAAGACAGACGTCCGCTGAGAGGGAATGGTTAACCTGTCGAAAGCCGACCTTTGAGTAGGGAGAGCAGCTTGGACGACCTCAACTGTAGCAGGAGTTGGAATGTCCTTCTATGGTATTGCGAGCTTCTTTGTGAGCCCACTTGAGCTTTGACCCAGCCTGTCGAAGACTGAGGTATTGGAGTTGGACGACCCGCTGAGAGGGGCCGTGGTGGTTGCAAGCCGATCAAAGACCGACTTCTTCACAGCTTCCTGTGTCGGCATCTGAACGCTGAAGCTCGTTGGTGGGATCATGGTCCCGAAGAATAGCCCAGTGGTGGCTTGGGTCACTTGTTCCACCGGCATTGTGAAAAGGGAGGCCGCTTGGGACCCGTAGGTTACTCCTCCAGATGAGGCAGAACGGGAGTTGTTGTAATTGGTGCAGTTTGAAGCCATTGATCTTCTATTTTTCTTGACGGAATAAGATACCAAATCTTAGTACTTCGAACCCAAAGGCAACCACATCAAACCGCGATTCGTTCGCGAACACGACATACGGAGTGTGAAGTGGAAAGAGGAAAAGGTCCCATCAGGCATGCCAGAATCAGTTCTCTGCCGAAAAGACGCGACCGGGACATTGGGACGTTCGGACTGAATTTCGGGGGGCATATGCTATTTGGTTTTATCCGTCCACCTCTCCGAAAATGCCAAGTTGATTTATGGCACCATATATCAAAGGTTTAAACGGATGCGGCCGATATAGCAGACTTCGTCAGATTCCCCCTCATTTGAGGGTTTTTGATTGTGGGGATACTCTTCCCTGCAGGTGCACGCCCCCACAGTTAATTACGCTACCGCATTGCGGTAACCACTTTCTCCTTATCCAGATGGTCACTTCGTGTCGTGTGTGTTTGTTTTGTTTTTGGTTGCCCGTGGATTGTATACGGAGACTAATTTATATTGTCGCCCGTAGAGCGTGGATTAGTCCAAATCCGTATTTTCTTAGATTTGGGTTTTGGTTTGAGTTTAAGAATACGTTAGTCTCATTTGAGACTAAGATCAACTTAAACGTTTGTTAAGGATACGTTAGTCTAAGTTTAGACTAAGATCAACTTAACGGTTTGTTAAGAATACGTTAGTCTAATTTTAGACTAAGATCAACTTAACCATTTATTAAGGATACGTTGGTCTAATTTTAGATTAAGATTAACTTAACAGGATCATTTAGATCCAACAAAAGAGCATTTGGGCTCTATTGTTTTAGTTTAGGGACTTTGCGGTCCATAATTAGTTTAAGGACATTACGGTCCAATATTAGTTTAAGGACATCTCGGTCCCGTTTAGAGACATCATAGTCTGTAAAGTTTAAGGACATTATAGTCTATGAGTTTAAGGACCCCACGGCCCCTGGTAGTTTAGAGACATCATAGTCTGTAAAGTTTAAGGACATCATAGTCCATGAGTTTAAGGACCCCACAGTCCGTAGCAGTTTAGAGACATCATAGTCTGTAAAATTTAAAGACATCATAGTCCATGAGTTTAAGGACCCCACAGTCTGTGGTTTATCTGGTTGTCGGGACCCATCACCTCTCTGAAGACGTTGAAGAATTACAACGACAAATATCAGAGGAGTGAAGAGATGTACCCTTGAACCAATATTGGTTGGAAGATCTGTAGTCCAATTGGGACTAAGATCTGAGATTTATGAGCATATGAGCTCAATTAATCTGAATGAGGGGTTTATGGCCAACTTGGGTTCGGCTTACTCAGTTAAAATGTTAAACATTTGACAATGCTGAGAATTGATTTGGGTTCTGACAGCCTTTCTGTCTTTTATTGAATGCTGAATATTCATCATAGCTCTAGGGCTTTATTTAAAGAACAGTTTATGTTCTATCAGCGCACGCGTGAGGAACATGTAGCGCGCTTGGCGCTAGTGCCAGTTAATGAGCGCAAAGTGCATCTGTGATATAGCGCACACGTGAGGAGCACATGGCACGCTTGGCGCTAGCGCTAGTCTATGAGCGCAAAGCGCCGGTTTATGAGCGCAAAGCGCTATTTGTCCAGTGGCGCACACGTGAGGAGCACGTGGTGCGCTTGGCGCTGAGTGCCAGTCCATGAGCGCAAAGGGCTATTTGTTAAGTGGCGCACACGTGAGGAGCACATGGTATGCTTGGCGCTGTACGCCAGTCCAAGAGTGCAGAAGCGCTTCTGATCAGTTTTATGATCTGAGAAATAAATTCTCGTTTATAAGAGACTTTGTCTCAAGGTTCTATGAACAAAGTTCTTATTTTATAGGAGATATTTCAATATCTTATTTTGATGAAGGCTTTTCCTTTATGGATCTGTGATCCTAAGAGAATTGAATTATTCTCCCCCGTTTTTATTATGAGATGTTCATGATCTCTTTTTGTAAAAAAAGCTTAGTCTTATAGATCTATGATCTGTGAGAAGAATTATGTTCTTTTTCTTTAATGAGATTTTTCTTATCTCTGTTTTTTTTTACCTTGAAGAAAAGTTCTTCTTCTACCGAGAGCTTGCTCTTCTTTCTGAGATTTCTCAAAGTTTATAGGGGGGTTCCTCTATATGAGACTTGAAGTCTTGTGGCCTTTATATAGGGCAAGCTGTTTTGTTCAATCGATTAAGGAGATCTTTTCTCCAATTGATTTGGGGATTTCCCTCATCGTTGGATCTTTGATCCAAGGGCTTCTGATTTACAGAAGGCAATTTTCTTATTTTTAACAAGATTGGGAAATATTTTCCCATACATAATTTATTCTGTATTTTGGTGATTCTTATAATCACCCTTGGATCATTGATCCAACGGTGCTCTGATTTACAGAGCACAACCTCTTTTTTAGAAAGATTTTGAGGAATCTTTCCTTGATAGAATTTCATTCTTGTCAATTGATGATTTATCATCTTTATTGGATCTTTGATCTGACGGTGGGGAACGTTTAGTTCCAGCGCTAGCGCACTCGTGCTTTGCACGTGAGCGCTATTTCAGAGCGCTGGCACTCTTTGCGCGAGCGCACTCGTGCTTTGCATGTGAGCGTTGCCTCAGAGCGTTGGCGCTCTTATGAAGCGCTACTCATTTCAAATTTTGAAAATTTGAACAGAGCTTTGCTCTGATTAGGGGAAACAGGGATGATCATTTTATTGTTGATATTCAGCATTGAAATAATTATCATCCCTTCTACTGCAGTGTACTCGGAGAACAGCGAGGAGGTGCTGCCGAAATTTTCTCGAAATGAATGAAAACATAAATGCAGGGGTGTATGAGTTATAAATTCTTAATGGGATAGAAATCTTACCCCCGAAAGTTGATGTGATGAATGATAGATCAAACCGAAATATTAAACCTTAATTAATGTCATAAAATAAATGGCTAATTATGTAATACATGATGACAGAAATCGGAGAGTAATGGATAAGAGTTGGACGAAAGTGTCTAAATTTTGTGATGAATACAAGGCCGTCGTTGAAGAGTTTATGGACTTTGCATTGAGGGATCGATCCCCTGAAGAAATGATTTCATGTCCGTGTAAACAGTGCAATAACGGTTACGGCTGCCATCAAGATATAATGTACGACCACCTATTGAAAAATAAGATTTCTCATGGGTATACAAAACGAACGTACCATGGAGAAGCAGCACCGATAGTCGACATGTCTATGAGATGTTGGATTAGGCCAACGATCCTCGTCGTATGAATTTTAGGGACACGGGTTTGAATATTATGTTGGAGGAGCTCCAAACCGGCATGCATCCTGATCCTGACATTGTTTCCGAACCTAATGTCGGAGGCGAAGATATCTGCAGTCTCCCTGATGCAGAATCAGAGAAATATATTAAGTATATAGATGATGCGAATTTACCCCCTTTTGAAGGCGCAAATATCTCTAAATTGGGATGGATTATCAAAATATTTCATCTCAAATGCTAGAATAATCGGATTAACAAATCTTTTGATCAGTTTCTTGAGGTGCAAAGGAAGAATTACCCCAAAACGTCATTGTCGAAAATTTCACAGAGACGAAGAAGATCTTGAAGGATATAAGTTTCAGTTATGAGAAAAATGATTCGTGTCCGAACAATTGCATATTATACTGGAAAGAAAATGATAAGAAGTTAGATAGCTGTAAAATTTGCAACTTATCTAGGTGGATCGTTCCTCGAAAGGATAATGGTGAAGATGAATCTACTCTCGATACTCCTAGAAGGATTCTAGTAAAGCTTTTGCGATATTTCTCAATGAAGCAAAGACTTCGTCGATTATTTCTGTCAACCAAAACTACTGATAGTATGTTATGGCATGCAAATAGTCGCACTAAAGACGGAGTCTTGCGGCATCCAGCCGATGGTGAAGAGTGGAAACACTTTGAAGCCCTATACAAAGATTTTGCTGCGGATGCCCGTAATGCGAGGCTTGGTTTATCTGCAGATGGCATAGAACCGTTCAGCCACGGTGCAAATCACAGTATATGGCATGTTACTCTTGTTGTTTATAATCTACCTCCATGAATGAGTATGAAGTATTCCTAGACACAGATGCCCTTGTTGATCTCTGGAACTATCTCTCCTTCAAATAACATCGATGTATACTTGAGTCCATTAATTAAGGAGATGAAGGAGTTGTGGGAGCCAAGTATACAGGTATACGATTCCTATACGAAGCATACATTTACACTTCGTGCAACGCTCTTGTGGATAATCATTGATTTTCCAACATATGCTATGTTGTCTGGATGGAGCACTAAAGATTACAAAGCTTGCCCGATATGTATAGAGGAAACCATATGTGATCCTAAAGTAGGGGCGATGAAGATCAAGTGCCACACAGGTCACCATCGATGGTTGGATATAAATCATCCATATCGTCATAATTATAGCAACTTCAATGGTAGACAAGAGTATAGGAGTGCCCCATCCGAGTCGACAGGTTTGAAGTAGTGGGAGGCAACACAATGTTTTAGTAATGTTGTTTTCGGAAGAACGACTGAGTATACAATTCCACGGGTTGCTGGCAGTCACTTGAGGAAGAATTCTATTTTCAACGAGCTAGTATATTGGCGCGATCTCAATCTGCGTCATAACTCAGACTTCATGCACATCGAGAAGAATATATGCGAGGTACTCCTTAACACTTTATTGAATGTGAAATCCAAATCTAAGAATACACTTGCGGTTCGACAGTGGTACTTGCAGGAGAGGTTACATCCTGAATTGCATTCACGAGAAGCGTAGAACAGCAGATGGTCAATTCCTGCAGCGAAGGACACGATGTCCGCTAGAGAGAAGGGCGCTTTCCTCAGAGTTTTCATGTAAGTAAGGGTTCCTGACGGTTACTCATCAAATCTCTCTAAGTGCGTAGACATGAAGCATAAAAATTTTGTCACCTTAAAAGTTACGACTGCCACGTGATCATACAACAGCTACTCTCCATTTCAATTAGGGCGTTTAAGGATAAGGATTTTACCTCAGTCGTGACAGATCTTTGTCACTGTTTTTGAGATTTAAGCTCTAAGGAATATAGGGCGGATGATTTTAGAAATCTGGAGAACAAAATTCCTATCATTCTATGTAGATTGGAGATATTGTTTCCACCCACACTTTTCATAATCATGTTGCATCTCACAATTCATCTTGCAAGAGGGGCGTTTAGGTGGACCGGTTAATTATCGGTGGATGTATCCATTCGAGAGGTACGGAATTAATAGTTGAATTTAACTTTCAAATAATATTTATTAATTTCATCAATTTCATCAATCAAACTTACCCGAACAAAATACACAGGTTTATTTTTAAGATAAAATGATATATCTGTAATAAAGATAGACCCGAGGGATCGATTGCCGATAGGTTTCTCGCCGAAGAATGCATACATTTGCTGGGTTCCTTAGCATCCGCACTATGTTTTATAAGGCATCGGGTATGTAATTTTAAATTTTTTAGTGTGCTAAGAAACCCTTAACCGAGGATCTAACTAGATAATTAGGGTTTAACTAAAATAAGTAAATATCTTTACTCTAAATGAACAAAGAATACAATCTTTGTAGACCGATCCTTCACTTCAAAAGCTCCGTGTAGTAGACCCTTTGCTCCAAGTAGTGGTGTCCCGGACTCTCCTTTGGCTCCACTAGGTGAAAGAAACGAGCTTGCTCAAGAATCTTCGAGACCGAAGATGATCTACGTCGAAAAATCTCTAACTCAAACTACCTCTTCACTAATTGATGAACTAGTGAAGAAACAACTTATACTAAATGGCTAGTTTTGTATAGATTGGTGAAGTAGGAATTTTGCTCGCTTTAGAATAATTTCTCTCTCTTTCTTTTCTTTACTCACTTAAAACTAGAGAGCAAATGGAGGAGATGAAGAAGAAGATGAAGTCAAGAATCATAGCAACCATGGGTGAGAAAAATATCATATATGAACTCATGTAGAGATTTAACCATGGCTAAAGATAATGGTTAGATTAATAAATATCTAGAGTAAAACAAAATTATTGGACTAATTCAATGGTTTCTATAAGCTTCTCAAAGCATCATGAGCCATGAAAAATTCCACTTAATTTTGTTTATCCCTAAATAAATAATTACCCTTAATTATCTGGGTTATGGCATGAGTCTTATACACCCATGTATAATGTATCATCAAGCATGACAAAAAAAAATAATACATTAATATATATCACATATATATTAAATGTACAATAAGAAAAGAAATTATTAAGTTGGTTAATATTAGTTAATATATATTAATATATCAAATATATAATTATATATTAAATTATTAAATCAACACTTAATTTAATAATCCGGCTGTATTGCATACAACCGACTAATAACATTTATATGCATATCACATATACATATAACATATTATTGAATCAACACTTGATTCAACAATCCGGTTATATCACATATAACCTGTTTCGTGAGATTGTAATATGGTATCACATACACGCATTAATCTCGGTCCCACACATATCACATATGTGCCTTACTTCATTTCGCTTGAGCCAGGAAACTTCTGTGTAGGACTCTAAAAACTCGTCAATACGCCGGCAGTAGGTAATGATCACATCAGTTACCCATAAGCCGTCAGCGGTACTAGCTGGACGTAACGGCTACCCGGGTATTTATCGATCAGAAGATCAACAAGCAAGCCTGCTCATACTCCCGTGAATCCAATAAGTAACACTACCGTACGGTCCGGTCTTTTCGTCTGATATGACGTATATCTAGTCTGGGGGATGGTAAACTTCAGACCCCAATAATTTGATAAGTCATGCTGATATGAGGCTCATAACGGGTCAAGAAACTACTGATAACACTTACCAGTAAATCTCCGTACCAGCCCTGGTCAGGGACTTTCTGTTAAGACGAATCGAGCACAGCGCAATATCAACCCCCAATACCGGAAGAGATGAAACCCCTCCTATCGCTCATTGCCTCCATGTGACTCGGGACTGTACCCAAAAACCACCGTGTTGCACGCTCTCTTGAACGTGGTAAGGTAGAAATCAAAGCACAGTGGGAATCACACAAGACTCTATGACGATCTCGGGTCTACAGACTAACCTGTACCAGTGTCACCAGAGAACTGCTATCTGACGTTATGTATAATACCATCTAGGAGTTCTCGGCGAGTCCTGTTCGGTGTACCCAGTCTCCACTGAGCACCCGTATACAATCTTTGATGTCAAACACCAATGGATGTGGAATCATCCATCGGCCATCATATGGGTCAAGAAACGTATACGCTAGTCTACTCTGGAATATCGATGCCCCATCTTGATATACCCTCGACTAGGAACAATCAAAGGATGAACTTATGGACTACCCTGGCCCCACTAGTATGATCTGCATCATAATCCTGATAGTCAAGTATACATCCTAAGGGCTTTATCAACATGTGAGAGAAAGACAGTACAAGTCTATATGATAAGATAAAGTGCAACTAGATAGCATATTATCATGTCGAGAAAGAATGTTCTCTCTATATATGTCCAAGCATCCGCTATAATATACAATCATGTACAACAATGGCCTCTAGGGCATACATACAACTAACAACATTTTGTTCTATGTGTCTTAAGGGGACCGAGACTGCATTCAATAGGTCGTGCCATAACGAAGACGTGGGTAATATGGGACATGGATTAATATCCCTCTTCTATGGAGGCGGGAACATAATAGGTGCCATGAAACATGTCGCACTTCGTAGTCAGGAGCTTGACACAATACATAGATATGTATTGTTTAACTCTTCCGAGATCGATGTATTTCAAGAGTATGTATATAGCCTGATATTTTTCTCAACACCTAAATATGAAATTATCTAACTGTATTTTATAATAATTAGATTACGGAGAGCTCGGTATAGACCACCGAGGGGTTAATCGCTATTGAGGCATGTCGAAAATGCTCGAAATCGAGAATTTCCGTCATGATTTAACCAATTTGTAAGTTTAACACTAAAATATATTCAACTATATAATTCATGTTTCATCCCTTAAACTAAATGCGATTTTTTAAATCTTATCGTGCTTTATTAGATTCATACAGTCGTACATGCCAACATGACAAAAGATATGTTCACCGCCGGAAATGGAGACGAACCGGGATGATCGTCCTGCCTGAATCTGGGGGCAGATACTATTTGGATTTATCCATCCACCTCTCCGAAGATACCAAGTTGATTTATGGCACCATATATCGGAAGTTTGGATGGATGCGGCCGTTGTAGCAGACTTTATCAGATTCCCCTCGTTTGTGAGGAATTTTTGATTGTGAAGACGCTCTTCCCTGCAGGCGCAAGCCCCTGGAGTTAATTACGTTACCACATTATGATAACCACTTTCTCCTGCTTCGGAAGTTCATTTCGTGTCGTGTGTGTTTTTGTTTGTTTAGGTTGCCCGTGGATTGTATACGGAGATTAGTTTCTGTCGTCACCCGTAGGGCGCAGATCAGTCCAAATCCGTATATTTTAGATTTGGGTTTGGTTTATTTAAGGACCGTTAATCCGGTTTGAGATAAAGATCGACTGCATTTGGGGATCAGTTATTTTAGTTTAAGGACATCGCAGTCCATTACCGTCGTGTTTGAGGCAAATATTAATTTAAGAATATTTCGTTCCAACATTCCCATTTTAGGGACGAATATTAGTTTAGGGACATTTCGGTCCATTATCCATCTTGCGTGCACGTGTATTTGTTACGTGAAGAAGTGAACAATGGTGATATGGAATGTGCCCAATTTGGGGCACGAGAAGATTTGAGGCCTGCACGTCAATTTGGAAATGCATCGGCGTGGGACAAAAAAAGTCGTTGGGACCCGCCACCTCTCTGAAGACGCTGAGAAATTATAACGACATATATCCGAGGTATGGAAAGATGTACCCTTAAACCAAATCCCGTATTTGAGGAAAAAAAGGATTGTGGACCTAAGAATCGTTAATCATATTTGAGACTAAGATTGCCTTAGGAGATAGGACATGAATATAATTTTGGATATCATCAATGAGAGATCATTAGTCATGTTTGAGACTAGGATCAGTTTGGAAATCACAAGCATATGGACTTGCTTGAAGAATCAAAGAGGTTTAGGCTCAGAAAACTTAGACAGTTTAGGCTAAGACTGGGTTTCTGTACTACCCAGCAGTGCTAAGCACTCAGTTATACATCACTCACGTGTGTTTCACGTGAGACGGTAAAATAGTGCTAAGTATTAGCCTTTTATGGCGTCCACGTGTATTTCACGTGAGGTGCTGCACTAGTGCTAAGCACTACCTTTTTCAGGCGCTCACGTGCGTTTCACGTGAGGCGCTATATTTTTGGAGATTTAATCTCTGGTTGATCTTTTTAGAGAACTTAAATCCCTGTTAATGGTATTTTGACCGTTAACGATTACCAAGATTATTATTTTGAGAATCCGGGATCATGTTCTTTAAGATCTAACTTCTTGATTTGGAGGAACTAAGTTCCTGGAGTATATGAACTCCGTTTTCTCTACGTTCTTATATCCATGTTCTCCTATGAATGTTTGATTCTCAAGAACAAGATCTTCCCGATTAGAATTAAATTCTCAACTTGTAGAAGACTTATCTTGTGGATCTCAGATACGGAGAAAAAATTAAGTTCTTTTAAAAGGGTTAAATCCTTAGATATGGTATGTTAGGTAAAGGAGATATTTTGATATCTTCTTTTTTCTTTACCTAGGGATTTTAGAATGGAGCTCTTCTTCTTTGGGTAAAGGATATATCTTCCTCCTCGTCCCTCTGTGTGTCTCGTGTTTGAGATTTGAAGTCTCGGGGCTTTTATATAGTGGAGGTAAGTTGTTAATTGGTTTTGAGAAAATCTCTCATTGAGAGATTCCAATTGATTTAATTGGTCTCAAAATTGATTTGGGGAATTTTACCCACTATTGGATTTTTGATCCGAGAACTTCTGTTTTTTTACAGAATATGATTTTGGGTTTTTAACGAGATTGGGGAAATATTTTCCCTATACATAATTTATTTTATAAAACGGTGATTTTTTAATCACCGTTGGATTTTTAATCCAACGGTTCTCTATTTTACAGAGAGCAATCTTTCTTATTTAGAAAGATTGAGAGAATATATTCCATAATAGAATTTTATTCTACAATTGGATTTTTGATCCAACCGAGAGTACCTTTCTTATTTCAGAAAGATTTGGGAAATGTTTTCTCCCAACAGAATTTAATTCTGTATTTTGATAATTTATCGTCTCCGTTGGATTTTTGATCCAATGGCTCTATTTAACAGAGAGTATTGTAGAATTTTAATTCCACCTGGGTGCCGACGCTCATGTATTATGCATGTGGACGCTACTTAAGAATTTAACTCTTAAAATGGGTATTTATGAGCTTTGCACATTGGCACCCGTGTGAGGAGCACGTGCAACGCCATCTAAGAATTTAAGTCTTATATAATGAACCCTTCTGTGCTTTGCACATTGGCGCCCGCGTGAGGAGCACGGGCGATGCCATCTAAGAGTTTAACTCTTATGAACTCTTCTGTGCTTTGCACATTGGCGTCCGCGTGAGGAGCACGTGAGGCGCTACCGTGGGACTTAATCCTATAAAATTGGCTCTGGTTCTGGCGCTGGCGCCCTCGTGGAGAGCACGTGAGGCGCTGCCTCATTAAATTCAACAGAGCTTTGCTATTTTATTAGGTTAAATATATTGGGGGAACAAGGCTCAAGAGAATTGATTTGGCTTAAACCTATATTTATTAAAGTCCTTAACAGTGTTTTATATAGCTCGTGGGGGTTTTATGAAAAATATTTTTAATATAGTTCAGAATAATCTCGAGAAATTTATTTATATTCTTCAGGATTTTCATGGATGTGTATTTTAAGAATTGAGGTATTTAGTGATAATTACCTTAACTTGAATAGTTCATGGTATTTTACTGTAAAATTGTCTTGTATTGATATCTTGATGGTATTTTGATAAAACTTGTAATTCTTTTATTTGAAAAAAATATAAAGTTATTATATTTTGAAAATATATGGATTTTGTAATATTTATATAATTATTAAAAATTAATTTTGATTATTAAGTGGAAAATTTTGTTTTTCTTAAAAATCGTATTAAAAACCTTTCGAGACCGAATGCTCCGTGAGGATGTCTGCATCTCGCTCTACTAGCCCAAGGATATGCGACAATCCGCACCATCCTCCGTGAGGATGTCTGCATCTCGCTCTACTAGCCCAAGGATGTGCGATAATCCGCACCATCCAATAGTGGGTCACCTAAAGAGAGTTGTAGAGGCTTATTTGCAAAAGGGTTTTGAAATACAATTCAAAAAAAACTGTTTTTTATAGTTGATGGTATTTTAATATAATATGGTAACAAAAATATGTTCAAGAGATATCGTACTATGGAAACATGTGTGTATGTGAGGGGTGGATCATTACCCCGTAAAGTTTTCTAAAGCTAAAGTATTAACAACATCTAAAAGGAGATATGTAAAGTTCATGGTATTTTAATGAAAAACTTAAATTAAAGTTATTTTTCATGATATTTTTTGTTACAATTTTTTCGAAACATTTATATTAGTGTTACAAAGATTGTATGAAAGTTGGATGAACAATATGTAAGAAAAATGGTGAGTTTTTAGGATTTAGAAGATCAATATCAGTATTAACTCCACTTACTGATATTCGTTTTAAAAAGAATTTTTAAAGAAGAAAGAAGAAAATTGGAAGGTACTTACAAGTGGATTAGGATAAGGAAAGGTAGAAGAAGATAGCTTGGTAGTCACGGCGTTGCGGGGTCGCCAGAATAGTCTCGATTCCTCGCCGGAAGTTGGTCGTTGGCTAACTCCTCTTCTACTCCACTTGTACTTGAGAAAATTTGAGGGTTTTGGCTAGAATTTTTAGAATGAGGCGGGGCTAGGGCATGTGATAGTATTTATAGTGTGGAATTAGGATTTTGGGATTAAAAGAATGAATTAAAATGTGATAAATTGGGGAAATGAGGGGTTTCTGTTTGATTGCAAAGCAATCAAACAGTGTAGGGGTAATAGGGGTAGAGGAAAAGACACTTGTGCAAAGCCCGTGGACTTTTACCCACGGGGGGTCCGTCCCCGCCGGCCCAAAATCAAAGCTCGCCGGTCGTTTATGTGGTAGGGGCCGGTGGATTCTCGCCACGTGTACTCCTCTGTGTTTATATCATTTTGCACATGTTTGTTTTCTTAGACTTTTAATTTTTATGTGCATTACACGTATAAACTTTTGGGCTTCCAAAAATTTTAAAAGAAAAAATCTGAAAAAATATAATGTTTATGATAGGGTTCGAACACAGGGGCTACGTCACAGCAATGCAAGACTTTATCAGTGAGCTACAAGTTGTTTCTTGCCGTTCTTAACAAAAATTAACTTTTAAAGTGTATTCAGGCTTGCAAACTCTTTTCTGTACATTAACTTAAAAATTTTCGTACAGTAAAATCAAATTCGTTACATAGGGTAGTAATCAAAGCACAGTAGGAACTCACACAAGACAAATGACGATCTCAGGCCGACAGACTAACCTGTACTCATGTCATCCGAGAACTGCTATCTGACAATAGGTATAATACCATCTAGCATGTTCCCGGCGAGTCCGTCCAGTATAACTCATAACCCTATGAGCACCTGTATACTATCTTAGGTGACTAATCGACACCAATGGCTTGTGAGACCGGCCACTGCCCATTGTCGAGGTCTCAAAAAGTATACACTAGTTTACTTCGGAGTATCGATACCCAGTCTCGATACTCTCTCCACGAGGGACATTTAAGGATGTGCTTATAGACTACCCAACTCCCACGTATATGATCGCCATCATAATTCTGGTAGTCAAGTAAGAATCATATGGTCTCTATCAACATGTTATAGTGATCTTTAATACCACATAATACATGTACATGATGATAGCGATGAATCAGATAACATACTATCATCTCGAGTAAAACTGTTCTACCCGTATAGGTCTTCCCTGAATCATCATAATCCCATGCCTGCGATTATAATAATTGCCTTGAGAGCACTATATACATTACAAAAAGTGATCACATTCGATAATTGGTTGGTTAGTGCCACACGAAATATTAATGGTCGCATGGAAAATATGGGAACAAATCCATCAATTTGATCATCAATTAAAAAGTATTAGGGAGCGAAGGGAGTATATGAGCTTGAATTGAATTCTCCGAGAGTAACGATGATTTTACTCACACGTAGGGGTATATAATCATATTTGGAAGCAAGATAGGTAGGAAAGATTGGAAGAATGATGATGAAGTAATTTTTGGTATAGATCAAAGTCTATTAAGGTATAGTTCATGACGAGTGAAAATCTAGTAAAATTTAAACTCTTATTTTTCGTATTTTTCTTATCTATTCCTATTTTTGTATATAGTTTTAATTTTCTTATTTTAGTTTTCCTTTATTTTCTTTTATAAGAGTAGGAGTAGAATTTAGCTAGATTGTAGTTTAATTTAGTTTAGAGTTTGAAACCCTAGATTTGCACGAGAACCAGTAAAAGATAAGTGTGGGGGTATTTTATAGGTGTAATTTATTGCACATTTTTCTAACCCATTTATCTTTTTATTGTCATATATTATGCTGTTCCTGGTATCTTTTGTAAATTATTACAAATAACAAGGCTTGAATGCAAAAAGATGGAAAATTATGCTAAAATGAGGATAACGTGCATACAATGGAGACTTTAGGGAGTTATTCAGAAAATCAAAAGACAATTTGTAAATTTGGAACAAATTTAGGAATATCATTGCAAATCAGCAAAAGTTGCAACAAATACAGGTGAATCAATCATCACAACAACAAATCAGTCGGAGAAACCAAATCAAATCAAAAGCAATAAATCAACCTTCCTAATTATATGCCAAATTTGGGAATAATTCGGAGATTTACGCAACTACAGAAAGACAACGTGATATTCAAGATATTATATGCTCAAAATCCCTTTAAATCAGCGAAGAAAACACACAAAAAACTGGGGGCATGACGCCATAAAATGGCGGCGAATCAGCGGCGCATCTAGTCAAAAGGCGACAGATCAGCGGTCGATTTTGGGCCGTTCGATGAGATTTTTTATGGTCACAATCGTCTTTTCACATACATCGTTTTGAGATACATCGTTTTATTTTTCGAAAATTCTGAAGGTACGCAATATCATCCAATAGAGCAATTAGACTCTCATTGATTAGATTTCATAGTTGTTAACAAGTTGATTCCCTTGTATCTTTTACTACATGTTCTCCAAACTTTCTTAGCCCTATATAAGCACCTATATAGCCCTAGGGTTTCATATTTCTCTCATAGCATTCAAGTTAGGGTTTTCAAGGAGAAAAGATCGAGTCTATTGTAAGTTCTCTTGATTATGAATAAAGATTTATTTTTCTTTTATAAACATGATTAACTAATACTTTTCTAGTGTTTTGATTGTATTTATTTTGTGGTTGGGTAATCATTTATCTTTTCTTTTTTTATACTTTTATGATGAATGTCTTGTGATTTATTTATCCTCTTTGTAGTTTTTCTTCTAATAAATTAATCTTATAATGAAAGCAGATGCCTAGAATAAGATTAGGGAAGGATGATAACAATAATAATCTAATTAGTTTAAGAAAAGTTTGATAAACTAGAAACTTAATTAGGAAAGCTAAGAAAATAATTTAATCACAAGATATTCAAGCTAGATAGTTAAAAGAGATCTAGATTAATCGATAAGACATTAATTATAGACTCATGACTTACATATTTCTGTGGAAAATTAAAACTAGGTTGCTTTTAATTAACTAGAACTAGGGTTTTAATATGATCTAGATGATTTTATAATTTTGATAGGTTATGTTTATAATCTAAATATAACCTATGCTTAGTTATAATTAATGTAAATATACTAGAATTAGATTAGAAAAGAAGATGAATCTTTTAAACCAACCATAAAAAAAAACAAATAAAAACCTAAGATTTTTCTCAATCTTGAAAACCAACTTTTATTTTATTTTGCATTTAAATTTTTAAATTTTAAAAACAACTTAACTTTAACTTAGTTTAAAAGTATTTAGCACACCTCTCTGTGGGGACGATCATCAAATATGACTGCGATAAATTGTATACTTGCGGTTAAATTTAGAGACTATAAAAATTCAAATCAGTAGTGCTATCAAGGATGATGATTAACACTAGTTTTTATATCGCACTTTTATTGCTCGTTTATTTACATGCGGCTTTCAGATATGCATAATTTATTTTATGTATTGAATATCTTGAATGTGATTAGCATAATTTCATCTATAGCTATTTAATTTTGCTTAATTGTTGCTTGAATTTGTTACTATAAATGTATGTTGCATTAGTTATTTTTTCTGGAGATGGTATGTTAGTGATATATATCCTGGAGGCCATTATTGTATTATACCGGATTGTATATTACTTATTGAGAGCTTGGGATATACACAGATATAGTAATAGTCTTGCTCGAAATGGTAGTATGCTACCTGGCTTGTTTCTACCTCAATATGTGCATGTGTTTTCTTAGCATATCGCATATATATATATATTGGTAGAGCCCTTAGGATCTTTGCTTGATTACCGGCGTTGTGATGGCGGTCACACTAGTGGAGGCTGGGTAATCTATAAGCACATCCTATACAGGTCCCTAGTCGTAGGATTATCGAGATGGGGTATCGATACTCCAGAGTAGACTAGTGTATACGCTTCTCATCTCAGCAGGGGAGATGGTTTGTCCCACAGCCATCAGTACGTCATACTGGAAATAGTATGCAGGTGCTCATTAGGTTATGAGTATACTGGACATGACTCGTCGGGAAATGTTGGTGGGTATTATACCTATCGTCGGGTAGCAGTTCCCAGGTGACATGAGTACAGCTTAGTCTGTCGACTTGACACTGCTACTTCGCCTCGAGTGTGATCCCACTGTACTTTGATTACTACCCTACCACGGCTTAAAGGAGTCGTGCAAATAGGTAGTAGTTGGGTGCAGTCCCGAAGCACTTGGAGGCTGTGGCGGTTAGATAGGATTCGTCTCTTCCGGTATTGGTGGTTGATATCGCGCTGTGTTCGGAAGGCCATTACACAAAGCCCTTGGCCAAGGCAAGCGAGATTTACTAGTAGGTACTCCAGTAGTTTCTCAGGGTGTTTTGGGCTACTATCCAACACGACTTATTGAGCTATTATGGGTATGACGATTACCTCCCCTCTAGACCCGATATGCGATACTCTTAGACGAACAGACCAGACTGTACAGGGATTGTCACATACAGGCTCAGTAGGAGTTCGGATGAGTTAGCTCACCGGCCTTCTTATCGACACATACCTGGGTAGCCGTTACGTGTAGCTAGTACCGCTAGTGGTTAAACCAACTGCCAGCGTAGTATCGAGTCTTTAAAGTCCCACATAGAGAGTTTCCCTGCACCGGGCAAAAGGTGTAGAGGCCGTATGGTTTTACGGTAGGGCTTCGATCACTTACGTGTACTTGTGCACGTATGATGATCTGGCGAATAATACTAGTGGGGTTTGGTTTAAGCCGGATCCTAGTATTATACTGATGGATTTGTTTTGTCTCTTTGTATTCGTATTCTTCAAAATACGGATGCGGGTATGTATATACGGATGAGGGGCATTCTCGTAATTTTCTCGGGAAAGCTTCTAGAAGAGGATACCTCATTAGGGCTTTACTCTTTATTGGATTAAACAAAATGAGGTGGAGGAAATGAGGTGGATTTCTACATTGAATCTAGCATGGCTACTTGGTGACTCATGGCATGACTCACCACTAGATATTTATGAAGCATGGTTGATATTTTGTTGTGATAATTATCTCATGAATTATTGATATGCTTCAATTTTCTAAAAGAGGACAGCCAAGCTTCATTCAAGTTCACACTCCACTCTCATTTTCTTCAAGTCTTCTTCTTCTTCCTCTAAACCCTAAAAGCTCTCATGTGTTTAGAATCCTAGGGTTCCAAGAGACAAATTAATTTATCTTCTTATTCTATACCCTCTAGGAATTCTATTTTAGCGAACTAGAAGCCGTAGTTACCTCGGATTTGAGGTAGGAGCTCGGACTATACACTCTCGGGTGGATCGTCTTTGACTCGAGGAGGTCGTCGAGGTTTCTTCGATCCGTTTAGATCCTTGGAGCCTATGATGATGATGAGGACAACGAGAATACCCAAAGGACACGATACTACGAGGTATAACATTCATCCGAGCAGTTAAACCTCAAGTTGTTTGCTAGCTAGGGTTTGTGATTGATCCTTGGTTCAAGTCGGTGTTGCAAAGCCCAGAAAAATCATTTTTTGCTATTTTCGCCTTTCCGGAAACACGTGGGGTGCGCGAAATTGACTTATAGTGGTATCAGAGCCTCTTATAAACCTTAGATAGCTTGCAGCGACGTTAGAAATTCGCCGTTTTTGTCACGCAAAAACTGCCGAGAAAAACAGTTCAAAAAACTGAAAATTTGAGATGTTTGCATACCCCGCGGGCTCACGGTTTGAACTGAAAAACCACGGGGTGGTACATGGACAACCCGAGGAATCCCCGAGGGGGACCGAACGGCTGGGCCCACTCCCCAAGACCACCACAAGGTGGTCTTGGCGGCGGGGACCCGAAACTGCCCCATCTTAGGCAGTTTCGGGTCTGCCTCATCCCCTGGCCACCTTGTGGTGGACTTAAGGGTGGGGTACCCCCTTTAGGCCCCCTAACTCGAAGTTAATTTCATCCACTAACTTTCCGCGATGGTTCGGGCGCATTTCGTTTTTTATTCGGACTTCCGAATTGTCTTAAAACGATCGTTTTTGGAACTTTAGCTCACTGGATTTTTAAAGTTTTGGAAAAATTGGTTAAGTTTGCTAATTGCGTGCGAAATTCTAATGTTGCAGTTGCTTTACAAGTTTTGTGATGTGTATATGTGTTTGGAAATATCGACTAATTGCTATACGTCGATTAGTCGGGTTTGCACATATCTATGATATGTTATGTTGGTTTGTGTATATGAACTTGTTTGATCGTCGTGGATGAATAGCCCGGCATGTGAGATGCGGGTTTTCATTCTTTCATTCGATGTAAAATTTGTAAAGTGATGTAATATTATTTTGCGGGGCACATCTGGGTTGAGGTTGTAGCCACCGTTGCATTATTTCTTTTACTGTTTTTTGCTCCTAAGATAGACCCAAGGTGGGGTGCACAAATTACCGGGTACTTTGAAGTGACGAGTGGCCTACTCACTTTGCTGAGGGAGGTTGCTTCACTTCGGGCATTTGGCGGGTAGTTTGCCCCACCCATAGGGGTCTAGGATGTGGTTTGGCTATTCATCACGACCGTGGAATCCGTTTTTCATTACAGGCTTAAATGAAACGTGGAATTCTTAGTATTCCAATATGTTCATCTGTGGTCTGAAATGCCTATTATTGCGTGAGATGAATGGTTATTATATATATGCTATATAATAGACGTTGCTTATGTTTTGCATCCGCGTTAGTCCAGCCCCTGCTCTGGCGTTAGTTAAGTAACCTAACGGTGTCAGACGGGGCCCAGTGGCAAATGCGGATGGCATAAGTGGACATGGTATTTTCGTCTTTTTTGTGATGATAGGTATAAATGATGAGACTGCATTAGATTAATGCAAAGCAAATAAACCAAAACTGAATCGTTGGAACAAATTTTAAAAACCACTCGGTTATTTTAAAACATGAGCCTTTTAAATGCGGAGCTTAAACCACTCCTTTTAAAAGCTATCAGGTTCCTTCGATTATATCAAGTTCACTACGTTCATGGTTTCGCCAAAACCATTCGTTGCCCTCCTTTATTTCATATGAATATTCAGTACTATTCAAGCTATGTTTGTTGGCCTTCGTCAAGGCACAGTGATTGGTAGCTGCTGGGTATTAATATATATCATAGATAGATGCGTTAGTTTGGGACAGTCGTATTACTGGCCTTCGTAAAGGGTATATACGGGTGGGTTCAAATTAACCTGGACAATGATGGGTAAAATTTGACATGTGACTTATGATTTGTTGGCCTTCGTCAAGGTCATAAGAGCACGGGGCAAAAATCCACATCGGGAGTTTCTAAGGAAACTGAAACTTACTAGTGTTGCATACCATTTGGAGTGTGATAATGTTGGTAGAATTCCTTTAGGATTATCACACAATGATATTTGGATCCCGATCCTACTGTGAGTATCTGCTACTCCTCGGGAGATTCTTCACTTAACGATCAATGATATAAACCAAGTAGGTGTGTAGAACAGTGTTAGCGGGGCTACGCCTCCAGGGAAAAGAGGTTATTTAATTAAGGAACTTCACAAAAGCGTTGTAAAACCTCCCTCGAAGTACCGACACTAGCCTGTCCGAACTGTTAAGCAAGTGTTGTACGGTGAGATTAATCATAACTAATTTTTCTTTTATGGTTTGAGGAAGAATTCGAGAAACAGTGGGAGCCATCATGTTTAGATAAATTAAAAACCAATCTAAACTTGCAAGAGCATCATACTGAGGGTTTTCTTCTCTCTCTCCTAATTGCAGCGACCAGGTGACCAGATTAGGTTACAGATAGATAATAAAATGACTGAGTTATACCATAGTGACTGGCAAAGGTTTGTCCAGATGTCCATTACCTATGACAAGCTGGACCACCTCATTACCACTCAAAGCCCCCGCTGTCTCAGGTCCAGTTTCCACCGTCGCGGATGATGATTTCCGTAAGACAAGGGAAAAAGACTGTGCGAATGCCAAGTTGCTCATGTTGGCCTTAGTATATGGTGAATACCAGAGGCAGCACGAGAAGATGGACTTAGTTTCCATCTTCCTCCATAACAATGTTTTATATGGAGATCAATCTAGTATCGTAAGATATGGGATCTCGAAAGAATTGCTTCAAGCGAGGTTGGCTGTCGGGTCATATGTAGGGGACCACGTCCTTATAATGATTAGCTATATTAAAAGGCTCACAGACTTGGAGACCACGTTGGAGAACGAGTCATGTACCGACTTGATTCTACAGTCCCTACCTTCTACTTACGCTTAGGGGATGAAAGTTATACTTCCAGTTGAGGGCATCCTGAAGGAAACCAGGGAGACACCCGCTCTGCTTATTGGGGAATTTTTCTCTTCTGGATCCAAGGCGAAAGCCAAGGATGAGTAGAAGAAGACCTCTACAAAACCAATAGGTGGTAACAGTAAGGTAGAAGGAATGGGTAGGACAAAGGTTTCGGGGTTAACAGTAGGGAAGGAGGGATGTTCCTATTGTCACAGGAAAGAGCATTGGCAGAAGGGATGCAGGGCTTGGAAAGCCAGAATCCAGGATTCGAAGCACGTTGTGGCTTCGATTTCGGGTGTGTTTGTGATTTAAAACAGTCTGTCAATTAACTCTACTTCCTGGGCATAAAATACCGGATCAGGATCTCATATCTGTAATTCATTATAGGCTTTGAGAAACCGTAGAGTTATCACGACAAGTGATATGACTCTCAGGGTTGCTAACGGAATGAGCGTGGACGCTGTATCTGAAGGGTATATCATCTAGAATTGACAATTGGGCAGATATTGATTCTACATAACTGTTTGTGTATACCTAGTCTAGTTTGTAAACGATGTGGTTCACATCCACCTAAATCAAAGTTTGATTGGTTCAGGTACACTAGAGGACAGTATATACGTGTTAAATCAAGCTCAGGTTTTCAACGTACAGAACACACATAAAAGAAAGTCTCCAGAATTAAATAAAACTTTCTTATGGCATTATAGACAGGGCCACATCAGGGATATTTGGATATATTCGAATATCAGTCTTATGCAACTTGTCAATCTTGTCTCATAGGAAAGATAACAAAGACTACGTTTACTGGACATGGAGTAAGAGCGAGCGAGCTCTTGAGACTCATACACAGAAATGTGTGTAGTCCAATATCTACAGATGCACAAACTGGTTATTCCTATTTCATTACTTTTACGGATAATTTCTCTAGGTTAGGACTTGTTTTCTTATGAAAGCATAAATCCGAACCCTTTGAAAAATTCCGAGAATAGAAGAATGAAGTGGAAAAACAAACAGGCAAAAGTATCAAGACACTGAGATCTGATCGATGTGGTGAATACTTAATTGCCGAGTTCCTGGATTACTTAAAAGAGAATGAAATTCTCTCTCAGCTTACTTCTCCATACACATCACAACATAACGGTGTATAGGAAAGGCGGAACAGAACCCTATTGGATATTGTTTGTTCCATGATGAGTAACGCTGAGTTGCTGCGATCCTTCTGAAGTTATGCACTAAAATCAGCTACATATCTTTTGAATAAGGTTCCTACCAAGACTGTGCCTACCACACCATATCAGATGTGAAGTGGGAAGAAACCCTATCTTCAGCATCTGAAAATATAGGGATGTCCAGCTTTTGTTGAAAAGCAGTATGCGGACAAGCTCGAGGCACGCTCAGTACTGTATAGGTTTGTGGGATACCCAAAGAACTCCAAGGGTATCTTTCCTATTACGCAGAGGAACAAAAGGTTTTTGTTCCTTGTCATGTCCACTTTTTAGTAAAAGGAAATAGTGGGAGCGCAATAGAACTGGAAGAAATTCTAGAACCACAAACTATTACTGAAAGTACGGTAGAACCAGAGGTTTCAAAAGAAAAAGACATCCCTACGCCAATCCGCAAGACTAGTAGGCAGTCTCATTCGCCCGAGAGATACTACGGTTTTCTCATAGACGGGGATCGAGAGGATTGCATCATTGACAATGATGAGCCAACTAGCTTCCAGTAAGCCATTTGGAGCGGCGACTCGGTAAAATGGCTGGATGCAATGCGGACCGAAATAGAGTCTATATACACCAACAAAGTATGCACTTTGAACATTGCTCCAGAAGGGGTAAAACCCGTAAGCTGCAAATGGGTCTTCAGAAAGAAGATTGGTGTGGATGGACAGGTTGAAACCTATAAGGCTGGACTTGTTGCAAAAGGTTTTTCGTCAAAGACCTGGTTTGGACTATGATGAAACCTTTTCTCCAGTGTCTATGCTCAAATCCATTCGGATCCTTCTTGCCATTGCTGTTTTCCAAGATTTTGAAATCTGGCAGATGGACGTAGAGACGACGTTTCTAAATGGTAATTCGGAAGAGTGCGTTTATATGGATCGGCCAGAGGGTTTTAATCAGGGTGGGAGCAGCGGGAAAGTATGCTAGTTGCTTAAGTCCATTAATGGACTAAAGCAGGCATCGCGGAGTTAGAACATCTGTTTTAATAAGACAGCAAAGGAATTCGACTTTATCATAAATCCAGATGAACCATGCATATATAGTGAGATTGTAGCGAGAACTGTGGGATTCCACATCTAGTATGTAGAAAACATTCTCTTGATAGGAAATGACATTCCTATACTACAATCAGTCAAAAGATTCTTGTCACTAAGGTTCTCCATCAGAGACCTGGGTGATGCCAACTACATTCTAGGTATCCAGATCTATCGTTATAGATCAAAGAGGATAGTGGGACTTTCACAGTCAAGATACATCAACACCATACTAAAAATATTTAGTATGGAAAATTCAAAGCGCGGTAGTCTACCGACTTGTCACGAAATCACCCTCTCCAAAGAGATGTCTTCCAAGACTGATTTGGAAAGGGATCGCATCACATCTATACCCTACGCTTCTGTGGTAGGCACTATAATGTATGCGATATTGTGTACCACACCAGATGTTGCTTACGCACTCAGCGTGGTAAGCCGGTATCAGTCAAACCCAGGGGAGAAACACTGGATAGCAATAAAGAACATTCTCAAGTACCTGAGAAGGACTAAGGAGATGTTCTTGGTGTATGGCGGAAAGGACCTCCAGATCGAGGCCATTACTGACTCCAGCTTTCAGAGTGATAAGGATGACTCCAAGTCCATGCCGGGTTTTGTCTTTACCGTCAATGGAGGGGCGGTCTGTTGGAAGAGCTCCAAGCAGGACGCCGTTGCAGACTTGACAATGGACAGAGTAGTTCGCTGCATGAGACGCCGCAAAAGTGGCAGTTTGGATAAGGAGGTTCTTAACTGAACTTCAGGTGGTTCCTTCCATTGTTGGTCAAATACTTTAGTATCGTGATAACAAACGGCGCTATAGCTTTAGGGAAGGAACCCAGGTCCCATCAGAGACCCAGACATATCTTGAGACGGTACCACCTGATCAGAGAGATCGTTGATCCCCAGGAGATCAAGGTGAGAAGAGTAGATACGGAGAATAACACTGCAGATCTACTCACAGAGGCCATCCCTCAGACAGTGTTCAAGAGGCTATTCGAGATCTTCGGTCTACGATATGCCAGTATATGGCCTTAGTTCAAATGGGAGATTGTTAGTGATATATGCCCTAGAGGTCATTATTGTATCATACTGGATTGTATATTACTTAATGGGAGCTTGGGATATACACGGACATAGTAACAGTCTTGCTCGAAATGGTAGTATGCTACCTGGTTTGTTTCTACCTCAATATATGCATATTTTTCTTAGCATATCGCTTATACATATTGGTAGAGCCTTTAGGATCTTTGCTTCATTACCGCGTTGTGATGGCAGTCACGCTAGTGGGGGTTGAGTAATCTATAAGCACATCCTATATAGGTCCCTAGTCATAGGATTATCGAGATGGGGCATCGATACTTCAGAGTAGACTAGTGCATACGCTTCTCATCCCAGCAGGGGAGATGGTCTATCCTACAGCCATCAGTAGTCGTACTGGAGATAGTATGCAGGTGCTCATTAGGTTATGAGTACATTAGACAGGACTCGTCGGGAACTGTTGGTGGGTATTATACCTATCGTCGGGTAGCAGTTCCCAGGTGACATGAATACAGCTTAGTCCATCGACTTGCCACTGCTATTTCGTTTCGAGTGTGTTCCCACTGTACTTTGATTACTACCCTACCACGGCTCAAAGGAGTCGTGCAAACAGGTAGTAGTTGGGTGCAATCCTGAAGCACTTGGAGATAGTGGCGGTTAGATAGGATTCGCCTCTTCCGGTATTGGGGGTTGATATCACGCTGTGTTCGGAAGGCCATTACACAAAGTCCTTGGCCAAGGCAAGCAAGATTTACTGGTAGGTACTCCAGTAGTTTCTCAGGGTGTTTTGGGCTACTCTCCGACACGGCTTATTGCGCTATTAGGGGTCTGACGATTACCGCTCCTAGGTCCGATATGCGATACTCTTAGATGAACAGACCGGACTATACAGAGATTGTCACATACAGGCTCAGCAGGAGTTCGGATGAGTTAGCTCATCGGTCTTCTTATAGACACATACCCGGGTAGCCTTTACGTACAGCCAGTACCGCTTACGGCTTGTGGTTAAACCCACTGCCAGCGTAGTGTCGAGTCTTTAGAGTCCCACATAGAGAGTTTCCTTGCACCGGGCAAAAGGTGTAGAGGCCATATGGTTTTACGGCAGGGCTTCGATCACTTACGTGTACTTATGCACGTATGATGATCGGGCGGATAATACTAGTGGGCTTTGGTTTAAACCGGACTCTAGTATTATACTGATGGATTTGTTTCGTCTCTGGATCTAGTCGCTGCAGATCAGTCGCTGCGATCCATCGTATTCTTTGGAATACAGATGCGGGTATATATATACGGATGATGGGCATTCTTGTAATTTTCTCGAGAAAGCTTCTAGAACAGGATACCTCATTAAGGTTTTATTCTTTATTGGATTAAACAAAATGAGGTGGAGGAAATGAGGTGGATTTCTACATTGAATCTAGCATGGCTACTTGGTGACTCATGGCATGACTCACCACTAGATATTTATGAACATCCCGGGTCCGTCTCCATTTTCGGCGGTAAACAATTTCTAGGTATCGATATAAAGGTTACTTTTAAAGTTTATGGTATTTATATGAAAAGTGTCCGATATGTGTGTTTATTTCGCATTAAATTGTGAACATATTAAAGTTAATGAGATGAATAATCTTTCAAGTGGTGTTAGAAGTATTTGTGTGATTTAGATTGGCCTATCAAATATGATAAAAATGTTTAAAAGAAATGATCTTAATTGTTAACTCCACTTTGTTGGTTTTTGTTTTAAATAATGGTGGGAAGAAATCAAATTGAGAGAGAAGAAGGAGGAGGGACGTACTCGACAACCACTCGTACTCATACGAGTGATGGAATGGAGAGAAGTAGCCTCAGTTTGAAGAACCGAGACCGACGGCACACGGAAAGATATTCCGGTTGATTACAAGCAAGATAGGTTTCTACGTGTGGTTGTGACGGATTCTACGACGGCGATGATGTTGGATGGCGGCGATGTCGGTGATGATGATGAGAAGATAAAGGATGCTTGGCCACGGTACGTTGTCATTGCGGTAGAACGGAGCGTCAATGTCTGTGGCGATGGTTCAACTAGGACTTGAGAGGAAAATAATTTTAAGAGAGATTTTTAAGGCGGACTTCTGTTTAATTCAGAGGGGGAGAACTTGCAATAGATTAGGGTAAATATAAGAGAAAGTATAGAGGTAGGGTGATTTAAAATAAGACATTAAAATGATATAAAAGAGTATTAATAGGGTATATAAAAGGTTGAGAGTTCTCTATTTAATTTCAGAAAAATAAAATAGGAAAAAGGAAGAGTGGGGAGCTGAAGGGATGCACGGGTAAAAACTGGAGGGATTTGGGGCTATTCCACCCGCCGGTAGCGGTTTTTGGGCAAAAACCGGCAGTAAAAAATGAGGCAATTTCCTCGTGGTTCGTGTAGTGCCTTCATTTGAGTGTTTATGCTTCGTTTTTATTGTTTGATTTATTTGCAACTCTTCGTTTCTTCGTGTAATGCACCTGCAACTCTTGGACTTCCGAAAAATTAAAAATAAAAATATTAAAAATAATTGGAACTGATGGGATTCGAACTTGCAGGGTATGGGACAGTAGAGAAAAGGCTTAACCTGTGAGCTATAAGAGTTTTTTGTACATAAGTTATCAAAAATAACTTATAGCTCGAAATTAGGACAGAAATGCATTCTTTTATTAATATTGGATCATTAAAAGTGTATAGGACTTTAGGGTCATTACATACTTCAAGGACGAGAAATACTGGCTTTAAGTTTAGTGATCTTTCATATAGTTTAATATCGTAAATATCATATTTCCAATTTTTGTTTCAATATAAATTTCATATAGTTTATTATCGTGAATATCATATACATATCATACCGTGACATATCATATCTATACGATATCATATCATATCATATCATGAATATCATATCTATATCATATCATGAATATCATATTTATATTGTAAATAATATATCTATATCATACCCTGAATATCAAATCTATATCGTGAATAGCTTCTCATTAAGAACATTATCGGAGCTGCTTCATTTCTCTTAAAATATTGCTACAAAATAGTTTATTATTATGAATAACATATCTATATTATACCATGAATTCATAAAACTAATATTTTGTCTGTTGATAACACTGTAGGAGCTGGTCGATTTCATTCGGCATCCTTCGGCCTTCAACGGTGCCTACGGTGAGTAGATTACGCGCACTTGTTCTCGATCATCGATTTTTGCAAATTCCAAATGTAATTGAATTTTGTTGTAAATTAATGGAATATAATGGATTTGATATTTTCGTTAATTTGTTTTGGTTTTGTAGCCATTTGGATGAATATATTGGATTTGTGGCGATTTGGATGGATAAATTGGTTTTGTGGAAAATTGTCGTGAATTAAATTATGGTTACAATGAATATGTATGTGTGATATCATCATATTGTATTGTATGTATATGGATCTATCGAAACGGCTATAAGCTGGAATTTTTTTCTCTATTTTTTATTTTCTCGTCGTACCATAACCGACGGAATAAGTGCGAGCCTGATGATTTAGATTCACGAAATAAGTGAGAAATATGGGTGATTCTGAGCTAAAATTTCCCAGTTTCTCAACGTTTTTCCGTCGGCTATCAACCGACGTAATAATATACCCGACGGAATAAATTTTGAGCCCGACGAAATACACTCCATTATGTCGCAATTTCATATGTCGGAGTAAAGCCGACGGAACATCTTTATTTCGTCGGGCAATTGGTTTTCCCGTCTGCTGACACTCGACAAAATAAGCCTGCATTTCTTATAGTGGGCAGAACGAAGCCTCGAATAACGTCATGTCTGCCGACATCTGTCTTAAATCCATGTCTTGAGCTATAACGTGTAATCCAACACCTGACCGATGACCTTGATTTGTGAATGTGCTGTTGTAATATCATGTCATTGGCTGCCATAAAATACACTTAGCTTATACATGGTGCACTCTTTTAGTTTTAATTTTCTTGTAAATTATTAACTCGGCTGGCATTGTAACATTTTGAAAATTATAAATATTATTTTATAATTTAAATATAGATATTATGAGTTTACGAAAATAATATCATGTATGGATTTTGGGTTTTCGGATCGATATTCGTAAAAATGTAATTAATTTAGGAAAAGTAAAAAATATGAGATATTTTAAAGATGGCATGTATTTTGTTTTGAAAAAAGATATGTGATTTAAATGATTTGTGTGTGTGTTATATGGTTATGTGAGAGAGAGGGGGGGGGGATATGTTAGCTTATTTTATATCCTCATGCACACCATAACACCTCACAAATATCCTATTATAATATCTACCATGGATCATTCTCTCATTACCCTTTCTTCTCATTATCTTCATCTTCTCGCATTTCTATCTACACAAATATCTCTAACTCTTTTAACCCGCATCCAAACCCTAGCCTATTTTCAACAAATCACTTTGGATCTTGATAGTTCCTTCACACAAATTGATGAAGACATCAAGTTAGGCCTATTCCTCTCCAAAGATCTTCACCTAGTCATCTCTTATGCTTGGATCGCTCTTCCTTTCACCACAAGAGGTAAAAATCCTTTTTTTGTTCAAGTTTCTTGTTGTAGTGAGTTTAGCAGGGTTTAATTCTTAATCACTACTTGTTAGCGAGAAAGGGTGGTGTTTGATTCTTGGAGATTTGGTTTTGAAAGAGTTTTAAGTTTTTAAGTATGGTTTTCATGATGTTTTTGATGTTATATTTGAATCTGGAGCAAGTAGGGTTTTCTGAAAAATATTTAGCGAGTACTGTTAGATGCTAAGACTAGTAGAAGACTAACCCAAAGCTCGAGCCCCTAACTCTATTTTTGGGCCGCAATTTTAATCCTCAAAATCGCAATTTGCGGCCCCCCTTTGTAGTTAGGTCTTGATTTTTGTTTTGTATCTTTATCTTGTGGTAATTAAGCCACTGTATTGGGGTTTTTGTTCCAGGTTTCATGTAGAAAAATCTGCAAGTGTTTTATTGTGATTTTGGCGATATTTTCCTGTTTTTAAAACTTATTTTTATGTATTTCTTTATCTCGACTTGATCGTTCGACGCCGTCGACGTCGGGGGTATTTGGTCGTAGTTAGCGTATGTTGGCCATAGGTTCTAACCTATGTGCGCTTTGCTCATTGTATCATTTTCGATTTGGATATTTATGCCATTATGTCATGATTTCGATTATAGGTACGATCGAGGGGATTTCCGAGACGGCGAGGACGGGCGAGACTTTCGTGGGTTTTGACTAACTCGAGATGTCGGTGAGTAAATTTATATCTACGGGGGAAGTCGGGTGTATGGCGTATAGCACCCCCGCAACCAATTAATTAGGATATCTATACTATATATTTCGGCTAGTGTTATGTTAGATAACTTAGTTTATAACTAAGTTAGTATATAGTTTGTATCTAGTAAACTATATGTATGCATGGATATATATTTGTGTATGATTATTGTGATATGCGTACACGACTATAGATCTGTTCAGTTGATAAAACTGCACATTTAATATGACATTTTCCCTACTATTTCTATATTAGAAAAGATGTTTATTATAATATATGATACATATGAGGGTTTATCTGTAAAAAGACTATTTTCATGTATTTATATATTATAATTAACATTTGGTAGGAAAATGTATGAATACCATTGACCAAATTTTAATGGTGAAATTAATATCTTAATAATACAAACTCTATTAATATTATTTGTGGAGTTGTTGTGCAGAATTTTCAGGGCTAAAATCAAGGGAATCAAAGTTGTTAGAGCAAATCTGCCTAATTAAGAAAGTAAATTAAAGAAATCAAGTCTGGCAGTAACTACGAGAAAATTTTCAGTTTCCTGAGATTCAAAAGATCACCATATATCACCAGAAGAGCCCACAAGAAGATTGAGCCCAAGATGTCACTATTTGGCTGCGGATCCGCTGCTAAACCCGCCATTTGGCCGCGGATCCGCCGCGATTTTGACGAATTGGGAGCTGGAATTTTTCAGTTTGGATCTTAACTACTAGTTTCCAATTTAAGCATCTAGGGTTCTGGCTTTTGGAGTATAAATAAGGACCGAGAGCCTTTTGGAAAAATTATCAAGCTGAAGAGATCACGAAGTCCAAGACAGGCTCACACATCCAGGCTGATCATCAACGGTTCGTCTACCTCCTTAGAAGAGATCGAGAAGCAAACAAGCATTTGTAATCATTTTCTAAGGAAACAAAGTGTAAATGAGTTTTGTTGATTAATAAAGGTAGTTCTTTTTCTTAATCTATTTCTTTGTAGTTTCATTATGAATTCTCTCTCCATCTCTTTTTCTCTCAACATGCGCGAGTAATTCTCCGCTTGTTAGGGTTTGTAGGATTAGGGTAGGTTAATGGATGATGAAAATTCCTAAACTCTTTTTACTTCTTATAAAGTTTATAAACTTTATCAAAAGAATCATTAACATCCTAATCGGGCGCGCTTCCAATTCATTGTTAGTCTCGACCGCGATTAGAGATTAGATTAATGATTATTTTGGTAAAGGCTAGATACGAACGGAGTTCCGTGTCGAGATAGGGGTTAAGAGTGGGATTCCTTTTCCCTCCAGAAACCCTAATCTACATGCATCACTGTCGTTCTAGTTTTAAATCTATTAAAGGATAAAAAGGGTAATTTTTAATTAATCATCTATAACTACTAAATCCTAATGAACCCTACAAGCCCCCTTTTTATATAAACTTATCTCGTAGTTAATCTAGATCTATATTTTGCATCAGTGTTTAATATAGATCTAGATCCTACAACCATTCTTCAATATTCTTTATTCTTCCTCCTCTCTTTCAACACATCTAAAGTAAGAATAAAATATTCAATGTTTCCCTGCGGACGACCCGTACTCATCTCGGTTTAGCTACACGCGACACCGTTATTGATTGCGGTTAACTAGTACTACATAAATCTAGATCAATCAAATTGCGCCGTTGTCGGAGATACGTGCATAATTTTTTATTCTTATTATTTATGTTGAATTCTTATCCGATCTATATCATAATTAAAACTGCAAATCGTATAGTGAAATTTTTGCAAGGAGATCTGGAGTCACAGACTTGAGAAAATAGGAGACAGAGACATTCATTGAGATCCAGAGGAGTACAGAAGGCCACGTAGCAAAAATCATCACCTGAAACCTCTTCCTTGCGGCGGAACCACGGCAATAAGACCCTTGTGGCGGCGGAAACGCGGCACAACTGGGGATCTAGGGCTTCAATTTTCTCTGATAAGATTCTAATCTCTTTCTCTCTCCTCTGAAATCCAATAAAATCTCTTTTCTGCAGGATTCTTTGCAAAATATCGCCGCTCAAAAGTCTTTTTGCAAAGTTTTGTGATTGGTTTTGTTTTGCATATTTTAATACGGACTTTAAGGGGTAAAGACCAAATCCAGATTAGGTGGGGATTTCATCACCCTTCCTAAGCCCCACAAATCGCAAACCGAGCATCTGCATCAAACCTACATTAATTTAAAAAATATCTAGATCAGACTCTAAGGACTGTCGCGCTTAATAAGGATAGAGGAAGGTCGTGGGTAATCTATCGCTTATCCGCATTACTTTTGTGGTGTCTAGGCAAGTGTGTTTAAGGTAAGTGGTTACTTAATTAGGACTACTACTTACGTAGTGGACAACCTCCCACTTACCTGGCACTTACCTGGCTACAAGAGTAGTAAAGAGGCGGTAGAGAATTGATCCTACGGCTTGTCCTTTGGAAGTCTAGGAGCGGTCTAGAGACTGGACCTAGGTAACCTTAGTTCTAGGGTTGTTTGTGCATTTTTGTGTGATTTGTCTTAAGTCCCACTTTTTTCAAAACAGACCAATTTTAAATCACACACACGCTGCCACTTGCACTAAACCCGCTTAGTACATGCTTGGCTGGACACGGGATTCTAGTGCCCGTCTTGTCCGCGTTCCTGCTATCGACTCCGAAGTCGGTGCTTCTTCATCTTCTTTTCCCCCACCACACACCACATCAACCGAGATGGACGGTGCTCCATCAGATTATAACACCACGCTACCACCGCCCGTAGGTTCGCAGAATTCACCGCGCAACTCTCTCCAAGAGAGATGCTATCCTATCCGTGGTCCCCTTCCTACTTGTCTAGCCATTCCACCAGCTAACGGGGATAATTTTGAAATTAAACCCCACTACATCAATCTGTTGCCCAAATTTCATGGGCTTGAGTCTGAATACACGTACGTTTTCATCACTAAATTCGAAAACGTATGCGCAATGATGGGTACTTCACAATTGACTGTGGATGCTATGCGCTTGCGTATTCTCCCATTCACTCTGTGCCTCTTGGCAGAAAAGTGGCTTTATAATACTGCCGCACACTCTATCACTAATTGGGATGAATTCGTAATAGCATTTCTTAAGAAGTTTTATCCAAACCATAAGACCGCCTATATTAGGAGCGAGATCAACCAGTTCACCCAGTTTCCCAATGAACTATTTTGGAAGTGCTTTGAACGTTTCAAGGATCTGCTTGTCCAATGTCCTCATCATGGAATACAAAGATGGGATTTGTGCCGAATTATATATGAGGGCATTAATCCAGCGACAAAGCAGATGCTTGAAACAATGTGTCAATGCAATTTCATGTCTAAAGATGACGGTGAAGCTTGGAAGTATCTGGAAGACCTCGCTGAAAACACTTTGCAGTGGGAAAGCGTAAGACCACCTTCATCAGCTCGATATTTCCATCACAGTAAAAGCCGAAATGGCAGCGATGCAGAAGAAACTCGACGCTATTGAGAACAAATTCTCATCAGTCTCCCTAAATCAGGTAACGCTTCCCAAGACCGTGTGTAGTTGTTGTTCAGATACTTCACACTTGACGGAAGAATGTCCTATGAATGCACCGTTTCAAAGTCATGAGCAAACTAATACTGCTTTTCAGCAGCGACCTAGAAACGATCCTTATTCTTCCACGTACAATCAAGGATGGAGGAATCATCCTAATTTTGCTTGGAACCAAAACCAACCCCAAAATCAAAACCAGTTCCAAAAAAATTATCAAAGAGCTCCTCCACAGCAACAGCAACCACAACCATAAAGTCAGCACCCCTTTTAGTCATAAAATTTTCAAAATCCGGCCAACACTTCTGCACCGCAATTGGCCGGTACTGATAACTCTTCACTCGCACAAACTTTAGATTTGTTTATGAAACATTTCATTCAAATGTCGGCTGATATGAAGTCTTCTATTGATACCATAAAGAAAGACTCCACCTCCCACGGTGAGAGTATTAAATCAATAGAAAACCAAATTGCACAATTGAACGCCGCAATGAGTGCGAGAGAGAAAGGGAAATTCCCATCTCAACCCCTACCGAATCCTGGCCACTCACAAAATTATAATGTGAATGCCATTACTACGTTGAGATCGGGAAAAGTGCTGAATAACCGAGTGGGTGAGCAATTTGATGATGTTAGTGATACCAATGAAACCACAGCTTCTACTTCTTCCCCTAATTCGTCTAATCTCCCACCTTCTTCCGAGCCTATTCTTCGTTTTCCCCAAGGCTCGAACACTCAGCCCACATCCACAAATCTATCTAAAACGATCCCCACTCCAATTCTGGGATCCATTCCATCCCCACAATTCTCTCCAATTTTGGACCCAAACTTTATTGATAAAGCACCTTATCCAAACAGGTTAAGGGGCAACAGACCAAGTCCACAAATGGAGAAGATTGTGGAAATTTTTAAGCAAGTTAGCATAAACATTCCTCTCCTTGATGTTATTCAACAAGTTCCGTCTTATGCGAAAATCCTAAAGGACTTGTGCACTAGGAAGAGAAAAGTTCAAGTACCTAAAAAAGTTTTCCTTGCGAGTAATGTGAGCACTGCTTTTACACAACAACTACCCAAGAAACGAAAGGACCCCGGAAGTCCTACAATTTCTATTTCTATTGGGGGTAAAAATATCAATCGTGCTCTACTCGATTTAGGTGCTAGTGTTAACTTGCTTCCGTATTCTGTTTATGAGCAATTAGGGATCGGAGAGTTAAAACCTATGCATTGTACTCTTCAGATGGCCAATCGATCTATCACCCAACTTAGGGGTGAGCTAGAGGATGTGTTAATCAAAGTCGGGGAATTTATATTCCCTGTGGATTTTATCGTTATAGATACATAACCTGTAGCAAACCCACGAAACCAAATTCCGGTGATTTTGGGTCAACCTTTTCTTGCTACTTCCAATGCAGTAATCAATTGTAGAAATGGCTCTATGACCCTATCCTTTGGGAAGTCAATTGAGCTTAACATTTACAAGTTGGGAAGTGAACCCTCCGAACCCTATGCTCATGTGTGTTCTGTCGAATTAATAGATGTCGACAGCAGCGAATTTGATCAACCTCATGATACTGACTCTTTTCATATATTGTTGCTTGACCCAACCATGTATTATACATACACGGACTCTTCCACCGAGTTGCCGGGTCAACATCTAATGCTGATGAGGAACTTTTTATAGAGTCTGACGATCACCCCATTTTTTCTGATGACATTATTCTTCGGGGTATCGATGAAAGCTTTGACGAAATTTTCGCTGATGAACTCACATTTTTAAAAGATACGGGTGTTGAGATGAATCAACTCCAAGATAAAGAAATTGAACCTCCACCCCTGACAATCACAATAATGCGAGTAATCCATCATCACTATCACTGTGTCGTCTCTCCAAATTGAGACGCAATCCTTTTCCATTACACCTCTTATCACCTTCCCACTTCTTCACGTCGAAAGGTGACATGTTCTTCCACCAACCTTGGTGCTTCATCGATAAAATTTTTGAATGGTTGGTGTTGACCTTCGGTCTTTACAAAGCTTGGCATTGACCAATAACCTTGACCCCCTCGTGTGATTTTAAAAGATTAATATTGTTTAACCCAAGTTTGGGGGGGTATATTTTGGCTCTTGAAAGAAAATGATTTTTACAAAATTGTGAGCCAAAAAGAAGTATGGGGGAGGATTCCACTTTCATTATTTTTTGTCCCCTTTTTCCTCCCAAGTCTACATGTTTTAGAGCTTAACGGATGACATCAGTGAGGACACTGCTGCAAACAGGTTTGGGGGAGGTTTGTGCTTATTTACGCATTATTTTGCATTATACTATATATAAGCACACAATTTTTTTTTTTTGATAATAAAAGATTAGATAGTGAAAAATTACATCCAAAATATTGGAAAAATTTAAGAAAACCAAGAAAATTAGAAGTTTTCTTAAACGAACCAGTAATAAATAGTTATGAGCCGTTGTCCCAAGGGTTGGTAAGATAAAGGAAATCACAAATCCGAGGATAAAAATAAGTCTGAAAAATAGTTCATATTCTGGAAGACAAACATTTGAATGTTGATACCCTACTATACGCACTTACACACGTCTTGAAACTCGAGATAGTAGAGGATACCTTGAAATTCTCTTATCTAAAAGCCAAAATATATTATAAATGAATAAAAGATAAAATGGTGGAGAAAAATGAACACTGGTTTTGTTATCACCAAGGCAGCAATAAAAAAATATAGCAAGGGTGCTTCATCACCTAGTGCCTTAGACCAACTGGTCTGGGAGTCACTGCTAAGCCTTAGGTGGTGCAAGATGAGAAAAATACTAATCAGCAAGCACATGAGTAATCGGTCGGTTAGTACCTCAAGAAGTATTAACGGTCGCATGAAAAATGTGCGAGCAAATCTAACCAATTTAAAAAGTACTGAGGTAGATAGACAAGAGTATGATAGCTTGAATTGAATTCTCCGAGTGTAGGGATGTTCTATTCACACACGTAGGGGTATATGATCGATGTTTGGATGAAAGGTAGGTATGAAGAATAAAGACAATGTTTTATTGAGGGATGATGTGATTACTAACATTTTTTCATGACTATTAAGATAGGGCTCATGACAACTGAAAAGCTAGTGTAGTTGGAAACTCTAAATTTTCAAAGTACTTCTTTTATAGTTCTTATCTTTATATGTAAATTTCACCATCTCTCTTTTATTATAGGATTTTGTGAGTGTAATCCGCTGAAAACCCTCAGGAGACAACACTCCTCCTACTAGGGACACCTAGAGGTTTAACGGCTTGTTGCACGTGCTCAGTGCAATCGTGTTGCCTAGGAAAGTGTGCTTAATTTTCTCCTTTCTTTTTCTCCTTCTCTTGAATAAACTAGTTCGCTCGGGACGATCAAAAATAAGTTTGGGGGTATTTGTTCAGTTGATAAAACTGCACATTTAATATGACATTTTCCCTACTATTTCTATATTAGAAAACGTGTTTATTATAATATATGATACATATGAGGGTTTATCTGTAAAAAGACTATTTTCATGTATTTATATATTATAATTAACATTTGGTAGAAAAATGTATGAACACCATTGACAAAATCTTAATGGTGAAATTAATATCTTAATAAAACAAACTCTATGTTTACCCCAATCAGAGCAAAACTCTGTTCAAATTCCAAGGCGGGAAACGAAGCAACGCTTCTGTTTCCCCCAATCAGAACAAGGCTCTATTTTGAAAATTAAAGTGAGAATTAAAATAAAAATAAATGAAGCAACGCTTCAGATCCCCTGCACTGCGCGCACAGCGCCAAGTGTCAAAATCAGACACGCCGGCGCAGGGAGCGCAGCGCCCAAGGCAGCGCGCCCAATCAGAGCAAGGCTCTACTTAAAATAAAAAACAAAAGAAGTAACGCTTCAGATGATTTGCGCTCTGCGCTGCGCGACACGTGGCAGCGCAGCTGCGCTATCGCAGTTGCGCTGCGCTTTGCGTTGCGCGACACGTGTCAGCGCAGGTTCGCTGCGCGACACGTGTCAGCGCAGTTGCGCTGCGCGGTTGCGCTGCGCGGTTGCGCTGCGCTCTGCGCTGCGTGACACGTGTCAAGCGCTGGTGCGTTTGCGCCAAACAGAATTAAGATTCCAGTAAAATCTTTCTGTTCTTGTTAAAACAAGAAGATTGTCTTCTGTAAAACAGAAGCTCTTGGATCAAAGATCCAACGGTGGGGAAAATTGCCTAAATCACTCAGAGAATGATCTCTTTAACAAATTTAACAAATTAATGGGCACTACATAAAGGCCCCTAGACCCCAACTCCAAAAGACAACATAGAGAAACAAAAAACACATCAACAGAAAGAGAACTCCTCTAAAGAAAATTTTGAGAAGAACTCAAAAAGAGAAAAAGGTAAACCATTTGAATAAAAAAGAAGAATTTCTTCTGAAAAGATCATTGATCTAAGAACAAGATCAAGGATCTTCAATAAAAAAATAATAATAACAAAGGCATTGCCTTTTTTATGAACCATTGGTTCTGGAATCTTAAACATTCTTTTCTTTAATCCAAAATTGGATCAAGATATTAAAACAGTGCCTTACACTTGCAGATCTGCACTGTTGCGCTCCTGGGTTGGCGCAAGCCACCAGAGAGCGCCACGTGTCAGCATCAGAATAACTTGCGCTATGCGCTTTTAAGATAGAGCATTGCTCTCTGAATTGGCTCAACTCACCAGAGCGCGCCACGTGTCGGCAGCGTAATAGCGCAGCGCACTGGCGCAGCGCACTGCGCTTGCGCTCACCAGAGCGTGACACGTGTCACCTCCACATACGCTTGCGCTCAGTAATTGGCGCAAAGCGCCTGACAGGCCACATGGCCACTGTCAGTTTGATTAATGCACTGCATTATTTACAGAAGGGCCAAGCCCAATTAAAAAAGGCCTAACAGACCTAATAAAATGCAATGCATTATTTTAAAAAGGGCAGAGCCCAAACAAAAACAGATGCTGTGCATCATTTAAAAGGGACAGAGCCCAAATCAAAAAGGCCTAGCAGGCCAGAATAAAATGCAGTGTATTATTAAACATGGGCAAAGCCCTAGCACAGGCCTAATAGGCCCAAGATAAAAACGTTGAATATTTTCAAATGGACTTAGCCCAATTCTGGCCGTAAGTTCTCAAATTAAATTGACTGAGCAAGACTGCTCTCTTAAATCAATTTACATCCGGGTCAAGAGTACATCTCCGAACTCCTCTGACACGTATCGTTGTAATCCTTCAACGACGTCAGTGAGGTGACGGGTCCCGACAACCACACATTAATACGGACTGTGGGGTCCTTAAACCCATGGACTTATGCGTTCTTAAACTAATGGACTAATGCATCCTTAAACACACCCATACGGACTGTGGGGTCCTTAAACCCATGGACTTATGCGTCCTTAAACTAATATCCGTCCCCAAAACGGGAACGATAGACCACCATGTCCCCAAACTGGCAATGGACCACCATGTCCCTAAACTGGCAATGGACCGCAATGTCCTCAAACTACCTATGGACCACTACGTCCCTAAACTGGAACAATAGAGCCCCCAAACGCTCTTTTGTCGGATCTAAACGATCCCGTTTAAGTTGATCTTAGCCTCAAATATGGCTAACGTATCCTTAAACATTCAAACAGACTTTGGTCCCAAATTGGACTATAAGACTCCTAATTAACTTTGGTTCAAGGGTACATCTCCGAACTCCTCTGACACCTGTTGTTGTGATCCTTCAACGTCGTCAGAGAGGTGACGGGTCCCGACGGCCATATATTAAATGGACCACTATATCCCTAAACTGGAACAATAAAACCCATAAATGCTCTTTCCGTTAAGTTGATCTTAGTCTCAAATCAGACTAACTATCCTTAACAAACGTTTAACTTGATCTTAGCCTCAATATGGCTAACGTATCCTTAAACTAAAACACCAAACCCAAATCTAAGTAAATACGGATTTGGACTAATCCACGTCCTAAGGGCGACGGCATAACTTAGTCTCCGTATACAATCCACGGGCATCTACAAACAAAACAAACACACACGACACGAAGTGAAATTCTGGAGAAGGAGAAAGTGGTTACCGCGATGCGGTAGCGTAATTACTGCAGGGGCTTGCGCCTGCAGGGAAGAGCGTCCCCACAATCAAAAACCCCTCAAGCGAGGGGGAATCTGACGAAGTCTGCTACATCGGCCGCATCCGTCCAAACCTCCGATACACGGTGCCATAAATCAACTTGGCATCCTCGGAGAGGTGGACGGATAAAACCAAATAGCATCTGTCCCGAATCTCAGGCAAGACGCCCATGTCTTGGCCGCCGTTTGGAGGGGAACACTCTACTAATATTATTTGTGGAGTTGTTGTGCAGAATTTTCAGGGCTAAAATCAAGGGAATCAAAGTTGTTAGAGAAAATCTGCCTAATTAAGAAAGCAAACTAAAGAAATCAAGTCTGGCAGTAACTACGAGAAGATTTTCAGTTTCTTGAGATTCAAAAGATCACTATATATCACCAGAAGAGCCCACAAGAAGATTGAGCCAAAGATGTCACTATATGGCCGCGGATACGCGGCCAAACCCACCATTTGGCCGCGTATCCGCCGCGGTTTTGACGAATTGGGAGCTGGAATTTTTCAGTTTGGATCTTAACTACTAGTTTCCAATTTAAGCATCTAGGGTTCTGGCTTTTGGAGTATAAATAAGACCGAGAGCCTCTTTGAAAAACCATCAAGTCGACGAGATCACGAAGTCTAAGACGACTCACGCATCCAGGCTGATCATCAACGGTTCATCTATCTCCTTAGAAGAGATCGAGAAGCAAACTAGCATTTATAATCATTTTCTAAGGAAACAAAGTGTAAATGAGTTTTGTTGATTAATAAAGGTAGTTCTTTTTCTTATTCTATTTCTTTGTAGTTTCATTATGAATTTTCTCTCCATCTCTTTTTCTCCCAACATGTGCGAGTAATTCTCCGCTTGTTAGGGTTTGTAGGATTATGGTAGGTTAATGGATGACGAAAATTCCTAAACTCTTTTTACTTCCTATAAAGTTTATAAACTTTATCAAAAGAATTATTAACAACCTAATCGGGAGCGCTACCAATTCATTGTTAGTCTCGACCGCGATTAGAGATTAGATTAATGATTGTTTTGGTAAAGGCTAGATAGGAACGGAGTTCCGTATCGAGATAGGGGTTAAGAGTGGGATTCCTTTTCCCTCCAGAAACCCTAATCTATATGCATCACCGTCGTTCTGGTTTTAAATCTATTAAAAGATAAAAAGGGTAATCTTTAATTAATCATCCATAACTACTAAATCTTAATGAATCCCACAAGCCCCCTTTTTATATAAACATACCTCGTAGTTAATCTTGATCTATATTTTGCATCAGTGTTTAACGTAGATCTAGATCCTACAACCATTCTTCAATATTCTTTATTCTTCCTCCTCTCTTTCAACACATCTAAAGTAAGAATAAAATATTCAACGTTTCCTTACGGACGACCCGTACTCATCTCGGTCTAGCTACATGCGACACCGTTATTGATTGCGGTTAACTACTATTACATAAATCTAGATCAATCAAGATCCGTACGATATCGATTGGGATATGTTATGATGAGAATAGATTGCCGGATATGGCCGATTTTTATTTGACTCGCAGATTCTTGCTATATCCCGATTGAGATATTGTTATGATTGTTGAGCTATACACTTTTAAAAACTAACGATCCGTTTTCTATTTTTAAATAGTAATATCAAGAATGTACTACAAATTTCAAATGAATATCTATTTCAAAAACACTGTAGATTCCTTATTTGTAAAATAACGTTTCATTCTATTTTAAACCATAACGGTATAGCTCATATAAGTTAGCTACGTTTAACGATTATTCACGTTACGACCAGGTTAACCTTTTTAAATTGCTCATGTTTCGATTACCTATTATATATGCTAGTTGCGTTATTATTCTCATACAAACACACTGATAGAATACTGCACAATTACCAATGATTGCTATATTGCACAAATCATAGACGCGCATGTTACACCATACCTCATTGGTACTGCCATGACACTGTAGGAATTCCATGCCCGATAGCGTTAATGTTATTATATGAATGCGATGATTGACATATCCATGTGATAGTGATATACGAACACCTTTGATAGAACACTTGCACAAATACTAATGATTGCCATGCGGCATAAGTACAGACGCATATGCTAAACTGCACATCTTTAGTCTTGCCATGACACAGTAGGACTGGCATATTTACACGTGTTCTAGATATCCATGATAGATGTGATGATATTTATAATGATTTTATTATACGAATACCATCGTTATGGATATTCGTATATGATTGTTGCCAATATGGCAAAGATGATATATACGTTATGTTTTTATGAATTCAAGACAGATTATATATGTGTTCTTTAGAACTTGTTATTTTCCATGGATTTGAGAAGCCGCGGTGGGATTTATAAAACTTGTGTATGTTTTTAAATGCGGTTTTCTCGTGATATGATGATTTGGCGTCCACTATGGGTTTTGGTTTATATGATAAGATATCTGAATCGAGAGAGGGGTTAACCTATTACAGGTACATGGTGGACCCGGTACGACATAGAGGGGCAGGAAGTCCGTAGGGAGGTATGAGGAGCCTAGCGAGGTGGATCGATACCGGAGAGAGTATTAGAGCACGGCGAATATCCGGAAGATATCCACCGAGGCTATTGATATCGGGAGAGAACCGGTCTGATGAGACGATGCCTACGATATCTGGATTTACGTGTTGGTGATTGACACGGGATTTATGATGATTTTGAGTGTCGTTGATGGACACTCGGTGGATGATGATTTTGAACGTCGATACTGGCACTCCTATGTCGATGTTTGCGCGATCCGTCGAGACGCGTTGTTATAGATTATGCTATATAGTAGCCAAATGTGACTGATATATGGGACAGTACATGAATACAATTTCACATATAGATGCACATAAAGAGATTTCCAAACGCGCCAGTCTCACTATTTTGACGTATCTAGGACGACACAGAAAACTTTTAAATGGAAATCCTTTTAAAACTCATTTTTAAAAAACGAAATGTATATTTTAAACAAAACGCAATAATACTTCATAAAACTACGTCTGCTACTTGTGCCGTAATATACGTATCATACGGCTATTTTGAAAGGGTTTTTACATGCGTCTTTTCGGCTACTATATAGGCTTATATATATATATATATATACGTGATCGAAATTGATACGCTTACAGTACTTGTACATGATACATATTTTAGTACAAAATATGATAGTACTATATTTTATAATTTAGGTAGATCGTTATGCATTTCGATTTCTACCTTCCGATATATTTTTATTCACTTAGTTGGCAACTTACCCCATCGTGCCCCAGTTTCTTGCAGGATTGACCGCTCGGATCAGTAACGGTTCGCTGGCACACTTCTTACTTCAGTGATTGTTTTGGTAGATGGGTTACATGTTGGATCGTAACCACCCATTGTATATGTATATTCTTTTGGATTTAGTTAAAAACTCCATCGATCAAACTTATAAATTTGTGGATTTAGAAGCTAGATTTATATATTTTTGTGTTTTTAGGCGTTGTACACTGTTTCCTGATTTAAAATCAGGAAAGCTTCTGGGAAAAGCTTCAAAAAGGGGGTCACGTGTTGGCACGTGACACCTAAAAGGGATCATCAAGTCAAGTTCAGTTTCCTGACTACGCTGAAGAAAATGGGCTTCAGAAAGAGTCACGTGTTCCCACGTGACCAGGGTCACGTGGCGACACGTGACATTTAAATGCAAGCGTCAAAGGCACACAAGTTCTCTGATCAAGTCAAGAAAAGGCTTCAGAAGAGGTCACGTGTTCCCACGTGACCAGGGTCACGTGTTGGCACGTGACGTTCAAGACAGCAGACTCGTTCTCCAGAAGAACCGAAGAAAGAGAGTTCAAACAAGGGTCACGTGCTCACACGTGACCAGGGGTCACGTGGTAGCACGTGACGCTTAGGCAGCGATCAGAAGACAGAGCGCAAAAGAAAGGAAAAGGCTCATTCCAAAGGGGGTCACGTGCCCACACGTGACCATGGGTCACGTGGTCACACGTGACCAGCTTTCAAAGCCCATTGTGTTAACAGAATTAAATTCTGAAGGAGATTTAAATCTTTCCAAAGGAGAGTGATTATCTGGGGCCGATCAAATTAAAGACTCAGGAGTGATTGAAATATCATCTATCTATGGGAAAATCTCGGGTTTGGAAAGATTTCCCCTTTAAATCTAACCAAAATAACAAGGGAGAATCTCTGGATTTAAAATCCAATGGTGAATAAAATTCACCTAATAATCCAAAGGTCCAAAATGAATGATGAATGCAAATCAAATCTCAATGAAGATTCGTCAAAAACTGATTGATTCGCCTGCTTCTCCTATAAATAGGAGCCAAGAGACATACATACATATACATGCGCAGAGAAGAAACAAGAAAAAAGGAGAAGAGCTTTGATACTTTGAAAAGACTCGGATCTTCTGCGAAAAACCCTAGGTAAGAAAGGGAAGGCCTTTTGAAAGAAAGAGAATTTAATTCTCAACAGAGTTTAACTCTGATAATGTAAAAACAGAAGAACATATTTCTTCTCTCTTTGATGGAGGATCTGCAAAGTGCACATCTCCCCTTAAGGTTGAGAATTTAATTCTCAATGGGTTGAGATCCTGCCATGCAGATCCAAAACATGGAGAAGGAATGCAAGCACGAGAATTTAATTCTCACAGAACTATAGGAATTTAATTCCTTTAAAATAAAAGGAGGGCTTGACCCTATATTATGGGAATTTAATTCCTCCAGAACAAAAAAGAAACAGGGTTTAACCCTAATTAAGAACCTAGTTCTGTTGAAACAGCAGGAATTTAATTCCCTTAATCATACAGAGGATGGAAGTTTAAACTCCTTAAAAACTTTTATTAGGGTTTAACCCTACTCAGCCCTTCACGTATATGAGGAATTTAATTCCTACAGAAAATTCGGAGTTAAACTCTATTCCAGAAAACAAAGTCTTCGAAAGGAAGTAGGAATTTAATTCCTCTGAAATTTATAGTTCGAGGAATTTAATTCCTGAAAGAAGATTAACAAAGCCTCTAAACAAAATACCTAGAGGCAGGGTCACGTGTCATCACGTGACCCCCTAAGAGATCTACAGAAAGCCCCTTTGAGGCAGCACCCCACGTGACCCACGTGACCCTCGGCAGAAGCTCTAATACATAGGCATTTGAATGCCCATCACGTGATGGCACGTGATGCTCTGAAAGACGCGATAATCTCAGCAGAACAAATGAAGGGAGGGCGCTCTCACGTGCTGCCACGTGACCCCTCTTACCTTAGTGTTTAAACACTAAACTAAAACTCTCGAACCCAGTGTTAAAACACTGTTGGGCCTTAGTGTTCAACACTAATTAAAAAGCTTTATTTGCAGTGTTCAACACTGATTACCTTAGTGTTTAAACACTAATCTGAGATCTTCATTTGCAGTGTTCAACACTGATTACCTTAGTGTTTAACACTAACCTGAAAAAGCATTGTTGCTGGTGTTCAACACCAAATATTCTCTTAGTGTTAAACACTAACTTGTCAACCCCATTCCCAGTGTTCAACACTGACTGCTCTGTAGTGTTTAACACTAGGCTTTGGCCCAATTGGCTTAAATGGATGGAGGCAAAGCCTCTCCTGATTGGACTTAGCCCAAGATGGCCATAAGTCCTCAATTTGTGATTAACTGGTCCAATGGACTCATAACATAATTAATTCGTCTTGACCCCAAATTGGGCCAAGGGCTATTTAATCCACTCCGGTTCTAGGGTACATCTCTTCACTCCTTTGATACTTGGCATTGTAATCCCTCAATGCGTTCAAAGAGGTGACGGGTCCCGACGACCACACATTGATATGGACTGTGGGGTCCTTAAACTCATGTCTAATGCAAATTCCTGGTTACGTGGAACGCGGATAATGTCACTCTTCGACCCCGTGGAAAACGTCCAGAGCGGAGCCTGGTCCTCGCCAAGCACGGCAGTGAACCCGTGTGAAGCATCCAGAGCACATACCGGACTGTGGGGTCCTTAAACCCATGGACTACGACGTCCTTAACCTTGACCGAGATGTCTTAAAACTAACAATGGACCGCAATGTCCTTAAACTACCCATGGACCGCAATGTCCTTAAACTACCCATGGACCGCAATGTCCCTAAACTACCTATGGACCGTAATATAGAGCCCCGCATGCTCTTTTGTCGGATCTAGACGGTCCCGTTTAAGTTGATCTTAGCCTCAAAGATGGCTAACGTATCCTTAAACCTTCAAACAGAGTGGACTATAAATCCCCCCAATTAACTCTGGCTCGAGGGTACATCCTTGAACTCCTCTGACATCCGTCGTTGTAATCCTTCAACGTCGTCAGAGAGGTGACGGGTCCCGACGGCCACACATTCATGGACCACTATATCCCTAAACTGGAACATTAGAGTCCAAACGCTCTTTTGTCGGATCTAAACGATCCCATTAAGTTGATCTTAGTCACAAAGTTAGACTAACGTATCCTTAACAAACGTTTGAGTTGATCTTAGCCTCGAGTAGGGCTGACGTATCCTCAAACCAAAACCCCCCAAAACCCAAATCTAAGATAATACGGATTTGGACTAGTCCACGCCCTACGGGCGACGACATAACTCAGTCTCCGTAAACAATCCACGGGCAACAAAATACAAAACAGACACCCACGACACGAAGTGACCATCTGGAGAAGGAGAAAGTTGTTACCGCAATGCGGTAGCGTAATTAACTGCAGGGGCTTGCGCCTGCAGGGAAGAGCGTCCCCACAATCAAAAACCCCTCAAACGAGGGGGAATCTGACGAAGTCTGCTACATCGGACGCATCCGTCTAAACCTTCGATACGTGGTGCCATAAATCAACTTGGCATCTTCGAAGAGGTGGACGGATAGCACCTATTAGCATCTGCCCCGAATCTCAGGCAAGACGCGGTGTCGCGCCGTCTTTCGGAGGGGAACAGATTCTGGCACGCCCGGTGGGACCTTTTCCTCTTTCCACTCCACACTTCGTGTGTCGTGACTCGCGAACCAATCGCGGTTCGCTAATGGTTGCCCTTGGGTTTCAAGATACTAAGAATTGGCGTCTCGCTTATTGCAGAAAGCAAAGGATCGATGGCTTCTACTTCCATGAAATTCTCCAACTGCTCAGACTGCAATTGCAACCAACGCTCTGCCTCGCCAGGAGGTATAGCCTACGGACCCCAAGCTGCCTCGCTATTCACAATGCCCGTGGAACAGGTCACTCACGCCACCACAGGATTGTTCTTTGGGACCATGGTCCCGCCGACAAACTTTGCCGCTCCAGTGCTGACAACGGAGGCTCCCAAGAAGTCGGTATTTGATCGACTTACCCCTGCCGCGGCTCCTCTCAACGAGTCGCCCAACGTCAACGCCTCGGTCTTCTCTAGATTGGGCCAGAAATCCTGCAAACCCATCACAGGACCTACAATCTCAGAGAAGGTTGCTTCTAAGAAAGTGGCCGCTCCCATCCCAGAAGTCGTCAAGGCAGCCTCTCCGGCCAAAAGGTCGGTCTTTACAAGATTAACGGCTTCAGCTCCCGCTCCTACTGCCCAAAGGACATCGGTCTTTGACAGGCTAATACCAGCTGCGACCCCACGCCCAGACAAAGGGCAAAACGAAACCATTCTTACCGCCGACCCTACACCGTCCGCTCGACACGCCCGACGTCGCCATTGGCGCCGAGTGAGGAAGGCTGGGGCAACTCCCCATCTGGGTTGACTCCATCAGTCCCGATGGCAGAAGTTAATGCTGCTGTTCCAACTGGGAACAGCTTCGAAATGCTAAATAAAGTGCGAAGAAATTCTCCTACTGCAGTACTGAAGAGGTCTCCTCCCCCGTTAAAGAAGGTTATGGAAATGGAGTCAGAACGGCCTCAATCTCCTCAACGGCTGTCTTCCAAAATCTATAAGGTTTGGCGGCAGGCACGGGACTCGATCATCGATCCGAACTTCTCCCGCCAACACAAGAAGCTGAAAACCCAACCGGAAGCTGGTCACCAGGCCAAACCCCAAAAGGCTGTGGATCAACTGACTCATAAAAGAAGGAGGCCGGAGAAGACCCCACGGCACGCAACGACGGCTAAAAGCACTGAGCCCAGACGCCCTAAGTCTGGGGGCATGGTGGTGCACACTGTTTACATGGCCTCTGGAAAAGAGGAAAGCCGCACTTCTACGGGCCACCGACCGCTAACCCGATCCGTGACGAAAGCCCAGGAACAGCAACAGAAGCTGCAAGAAATGATGAATGCTATGGCCGCGCTCACCGGGCCAAAAGAAAACCCAGAAACGTCCTCAGACGCACGCCGAGAGGAAGAAACCGATGCTGAATTCCGTCGCCGGACACTGGAGAAAAGGGACAAAGAGGCTGCTGAACAAGCGGCCAACATACAACGGATGGGCCTTCTCTTCCAAGATGTGATAGGAATGATGATCCAGCAGGACTTACCCGCCGAGGATCCCCCGATCGTTCTTGAAGACGACCGAGGAGAAACGTCAAATCCACCACCAGCCCTCTCAACGGCCAAGGAGGATGCAATCTCTAAGGCTGACTTGGCTGACTACATAGCCCAGCAGATCCGGGTTCACCACGCGACTGAGGCAGCTGGTCAAGTCGTGAAAACGGGGCGGCCGTATCCGAGCTGGTACGACCAAATCAAATACCCGCAAGGCTATACGATACCAAAATTCCACGTGTATAAGGGGACCGGCAATCCCCATCAACATGTCGCCCAGTTTCGGGCCCTCTGCGGTAACACCGGCGGTGATGATAAGTTGTTGCTCCGCCAGTTTGTGGGCAGCTTATCAGAAACAGCGTTCGAATGGTACTCGGAACTCCCGAACGATTCTATCAAAACGTTCGCTGAAATGGAGTTGTTGTTCACTCAGCGATTTGCAAGTGCCAGCGAACACACTCCAATAACTGCACTTATTAACGCCAGGGTAAAACCGGGCGAAACCTGGGTCCAGTACGCTATACGCTGGCGGAACTTGTGGTCGAGATGTGAGCAACGCATTGAGGAAGCACCTGCGGTGGGCATGTTCGTGGGAACTCTAGACCCTCACGCAACTATCTCCCAGTTTATGATGTTCTTTAAGCCAACCACATTCCAGGCCCTGATCGACAAGTTGGCTCAGATGGACCAGATGGGTCATAGACCACCTACACCGAAGTCGGAACCTCGGAATGACAAGGGTAAAGGAAGAGCAACATTTGTTGCAAATGCCCAAGAGCAACCTAACGCCCCGAAACCGACAGATCAACTGGAGGAAAGACGTCGGTATTATAATGAGAAGATGAAGCGTCCCTACTCGTTCCCACGGGACAAGACGAAACGGCTATTCGAGCTGGCAATACGCAACAGACTTATAAACCTGCCAAATCCAAGGCGACCGCCGCAACCCACCGAGGTGAATAACCCTAACTATTGCCCTTACCATCAGACGGTAGGCCATCCGATTGAAGATTGCTTCGTCTTCAAAGGATGGATTGAAGACCAATACCTCCAGGGGTAGTTTGTACTGTCCGAAAAGTGGAAGGTGAACCCACCACAGCCGCATGCTCCGAGGAAAGCGGATACACCGGGGGCAACATGTTCTTTTATTGAAGAAGCTCCATGGGAGGTCGTGCTATCAACTAAAACCAAAAGAATGCTGAGAGACCTTCATGCGTGCCCTGCGATCGAATTGAAGGACCCTCTTGAACCTCAAATTATCAAAGGAATGTTGAAGCCCCGCCCAACTACGAAGACTCGCGATAATGGCCCAAATACTCACGCCCAACCGTCAAAATCTTCGAAGAAAAAGAAGAAGAAATCCAAGAAGTCCGTGAAGCCTGGAAAAGAGCACACGAACTTGCAGAAGCAAATCGACGCATTGGAGGAGTACAACCAAAAGGCGCGAACTCCTGTCACACTGCAAGAGTTCCTCAACCACATCTTTCAAGTGGAAGATGATGGAGAGAGCTCGTCAGATGAATCCGAAGAATATGTGGCGAGTTGTAACGTGATCTCCCACTCGTTTACTGATGATGGGAAAACTCATGGCACTAAAAAGCTGGAGGCAGAGCCTGTACCAGAGCATGCATGGCCAATAGATGAAATGATCGACGCTTTTCTAGACGAGATTCGTCTAAAATGTAAAGCGGACCAGGAGCGTGAGATGGCCACATCGGAAGGAGCCAAATACGGGCAACCGAACGTAAGAGTTGAACTACCCCTGCCGGAGCATAAGGCATCCGAAGCAGACAAGAAGATATTCAAGACGAGAAAAAGGTTTGCCAAAGCCATGTTACTGGGAATGAAGCTACCGCCCTCGGAAGGAAACACACACGATGGGGTAGAGACGCACCCTGACTATTGCACATATCATCGGAAAATCTCACATCCCACGGAGGAGTGCGACGCCTTTAAGATATGGTGGCAAGGATATGTTGCTCATCGGCAACATTTTAAGCGCATGAAACGCAAGATCCGTCGGGAGCGAAGAAGTACCGTCGATAGGCACAACGGAACGACTGGCAACTGTTGCATGGTTAACGCCAAGGGGTCACAAGTTCTCACCTTTGGGAGCGACTCTGATGAAGAAATGGCTCTGGGCCCTCTCTTTAAAGAATCTGTTTTGGGGAAAGAGGAGGAATCGGAGATCTGCGAGAACATTCAGCTGCGCAATCGCACACTCCCAGAAAAGAATCTCGGGCCCGGGAATAGAAAAGATAAGGGAAAGGAAAAAGTCACTGAAGATATCACTTTAGATGACCAAGTCACGAGAGAGCTGGCTGCCAAAGACCCTCCTAGGAAGAGTAAAGTGGACTATAACATCCTCGCGCACCTAAGGAAGCTACCTTCTCAGCTTAGCATTCTTGATGCCCTCCTATTATCAAAAGAAGCGCGAGACTCACTAATTAAGGCGTTACAAGAACCCAAGCAATTCCAAGCCTTCCTCGCCACTGAAAGGATGAAGGATGAACTGGAGGAGGTGCATACGGCCGACGTCACTTTCGGTGATGAAGACCTCCTTCTCGGGACGTGCGACCACAACCGGCCCCTATATGTCTCCGGATACTGCCATGATATCAAGATAGGCAAGATCCTGGTGGATAATGGATCATCCGTCAACCTCCTGAATGTTCGGGTGTTGAAGGAAATCTGCATGAGTGTGCAACACCTTGCTCGTGACAAAATTACTATCTCCGGTTTCGATTCACAATCGTCACGGACTCTCGGATCCGTGATACTAACATTACGCTTCGGACTTCTCGTCACAGACATCAAATTCCATGGCATTGACTCCAAGACCTGTTACAACGCCTTGCTCGGCCGCCCTTGGCTACACGAGTACAATATCATCCCTTCTACACAACATCAGTGTATGAAGTACTTCAAGGATGGTTTCGAGTATACCGTAACAGGTGAGTTAAACCCATTTTCCGTGAACGAAGTCCGCAAATACGAAGATGCGAAATACTTTTTGCCAGATTTCGAGGATACAGAAAAGTGTCGCAATCCGGAAAACAAAACCGCCGCCACCATCCCTATTTTCGGGAGTGATACCGAAGAAGAGGAAGAGATAGTTTATGCAGGGCCATCTCAACGCAACAACCTGAGGACACCCGCCCCCGTATTAGTCTTCAGAAGTGATTCAGAAGATGAAGTTAATGCTGTGTTCTCCAATCGGCTGCTGACACAAGCACCCCTTGGCGATGACCATAGTTTGCAAATCACCATGGTACCGCGAGAACACTACAAGGACCTCGACGCGCTTCAGGCTCACGATGTGCAGGACCTGCAAACATTTTACGTCCCTCCCAGGCGAAGGGGCGAGAAGGTGATCCTATTTTACCGATCCTCAGAGTCGAAAATAGAGAAAGAGATCTGGCATGGCGCAGATACTACGCTCGACAGGCTCCAACCCATCCGTCTGCCCAGATACTATACAAATGGATTAAAGAAGCTATTGAAGCGCCAAGGAGTACCTTTAGAACAGACCGTTCGGCAGGCGCGGTTCTACAACAAGATTTGGGATGTCCCCGGGACTCAACGCAAATTGCCCAACGGGAAGATGGAAACACTCGGGCTTGGATACGCAAGAGCTGGAAAACGGGAACGGACTCACAGCAGCTACACTATATATACCTTTGATGAAGAAGAGGACGCCCTGTCAGGAGACGCCAACCCTTCATTGAAACTAGACCCCGCGATTGAAGCACCGAGTCCGTCATTTGAAGAACGAACGAACAAGCCTATCAGGAAAACGGGTCAGAGAGCTCAGGAAGACCGCAACCGCGAGATGGCCATCTACAAGAAGGCCAGGACGCAACGTCTATCTCAACGTACTGAAAAAGACAAAGACGCATATCCTCGTCAATCCGTTGTACGAAAGGCCCGACGCAGAGACGGAAATAAATCAAGAAGCGGCTCGGGTTTGCCCCTCGTGAAGAAGATGAGTCGAGCGTATTCCTTCCCCCGAGACAAGACGGAGAGGTTACTCAACCTCGCTATAAAACATCAAATGATCACGCTTCCAGAGTCTAGACGTCCTGAGCAAGCTAGCCAGGTCTCTCATCCGAGTTATTGCTCTTATCACCAAGCCATAGGACATCCTACCGAGGACTGCTTCACCTTCAAGAACTGGGTCGAGGACCAGTACCGACGGGGTAGATTCGCTTTATCCAACGGCTGGAAAGTAACGCCGCCGCGAAAGCATGAGCCCAAGGCCCAAGAGCAGAACCGGGTCCACCTCAGTCCAGGGAGCGGGTTCGCACTTGTTATACGATTACGATATTAGGAGAAGAGCCCGAGAACGTAGATGACCTTTACCGGTGCTTTGAGAACAGCGATGATGAGGTGATCTCAGAATTTCCGCCCGCTCCGAAAGAACTGGAAGATGGTATACATACTACTGCAGATAACCTCAAGAAGATTGAGTTGGGATCGGCAGACGACCCGCGACCGACATTTGTCAGCGAGCTATTATCCGAAGAAAAGGTGGCTGCGTTAAAGAACGTGCTTCTACGGCATAAAGACTGCTTCGCGTGGAACTACTCCGAGATGCCAGGATTAGACCCGGAGATTGCTGTGCATAGATTAGCAATATCCCCAGATATCAAGCCAGTCAAGCAGGCGCCAAGAAGGATGCGACTCGAGCTTGAAATGAGCATCAACGCCGAAGTCAAGAAGTTGATCGATTCTGGATTTATCCAAGAAGTCCAATACCCCGACTGGATCGCCAGTATCGTCCCGGTAATGAAGAAGAATGGGACGGTACGCATATGCGTGGATTTCAGGGATCTCAATAAAGCCTGTCCAAAGGACGATTTCCCGGTGCCGGTAACCGAGCTAATGATAGATAACACGTCCACTCACGAGGTTTTCTCCTTTATGGACGGTTCATCAGGATACAATCAGATAAAAATGCATCCCGAAGACCAGAAGCACACCGCTTTCCGCACCCCTTTGGGTATATTTTGCTACAAGGTTATGCCCTTTGGTCTAAAGAACGCTGGCGCCACCTATCAAAGGGCCATGACAAAGATCTTCGACGATCTCATACATGACATCGTCGAGTGCAATATCGATGACCTTGTAGTGAAGAGCATGTCATACGAAGAGCATTTAAAGCATCTGGAGACTGTATTTCAACGCCTTCGGCAATATAATTTGAAAATGAATCCCCTCAAATGCGCGTTTGGAGTCTCCTCGGGCAAATTTCTGGGATTCATCGTTCGACACCGAGGTATTGAAATAGATCCGTCAAAGATTAAGGCGATCATGGAAATGCCTCCGCCAAGAACCCTCAAGCAGTTGCGGTCTCTCCAAGGGAAGCTCGCATACATCCGGCGGTTTATCGCCAATCTTTCAGGCAAATGCCGTCCTTACAGCCACCTGATGAAAAAGGGTACCCCATTCGTTTGGGATCACAAATGTCAAGGTGCACTAGACGAGATCAAGCAGTACCTGCAGAACCCTCCAGTGTTGGCTGCTCCAGTGAAGGGAAAGCCTCTCATTCTTTACACGGCCGCCCTCGAAGGTTCCTTAGGCGCATTATGGGCACAAGAGAACGATCAGGGGAAAGAAAGAGCACTTTACTACTTAAGTCGAGTGCTGATGGGGGCAGAAAGCAACTATTCCCCCATTGAAAAGCACTGCCTGGCGTTGATCTTCGCAATAACAAAGCTTAGACATTACGCATTAGCACATGAAGTCCGTCTTATTTCAAAGGTGGACCCTCTCAAATATTTGATGTCGAAAGCCATACTGACGGGACGACTTGCTAAGTGGGCCCTGCTCTTGATGGAGTTCTCGATAACGTATCAACCTCTCAAGGCAGTGAAAGGCCAGGCCATTGCCGACTTCCTCGCCGAGCACCCGATACCGGCCAATTCTCCTCTGAATTGCGATTTGCCGGATGAGCATGCATTTTGATGCGATTAGCAGCGGAAGCACCCGATGGGAACTCTATTTCGATGGAGCGTCCTCCATAAAGAAACATAAACAAGGTATCCCAATGATCAAATCAGGGATAGGCCTCATCTTTGCAACTCCACAAGGAGGGATAATGCGCTTCGCCTTCTCCTTAACAGAGCCGAGGACAAACAATGAAGCCGAATACGAAGCCCTGATAGCAGGCCTCGAGATCGCCATCGACATAGGAATTGAGGACCTCCTCATATACGGGGATTCGCAGCTGGTCGTTAGTCAAGTAAATGGTGACTACCAAACGTGCTAGCCGGAGTTGGTAAAGTACGGCGAAAGGGTGCAACAACTATTGACCCAAATTCCCTCCTATACTTTGGAGAACATACCGCGCGCGGAAAACAGCAAAGCAGACGCGTTGGCTAAACTTGCTAAAGAACTGGCTGACGAGAACCTCGATGACGTCAGAATCGTGGTACAAAGCCGTCGAGTGCTCGCCCCGGCAGAAATATCTCCGGAATCATGCGAAGAAAAGGGAACGACTGAGCAGACGACCCTACAAATAAAAGACCATGAGAAGGCCGAAGACTGGAGGGAAGTCTTCATAGACTACTTTAAGTCCCACCGAATGCCCGAAGAAGCGTCCTCAAGACATCAGCTCATGAAACGAGCTCTATCCTTCGCTTTCGTCAACGACATTCTATACAAGAGATTGTTTGATTCTCTATGGCTCAGATGCTTAGGACCTGACGAAGCAGAAAGAGTCGTTCAGGAAGTTCATGACGGACTTTGCGGTTCTCACCAAGCAGGCCCAAAGATGAAGTTAAAAATTAAACGGATGGGTTATTACTGGCCCACGATGATCCAGGACTGCCTCGAGTATGCGAAGCAATGCCACTCATGCCAGATCCATAGAGACTTCATCCACCAACATCCGAATCCACTGCACCCGACGTTGGCTAGTTGGCCATTCGAAATGTGGGGGACTGATATAGTCGGCCCCATTGAGCCAGCATCATCCCGGAGACACCGTTTTATCCTGGCGACCACTGATTACTTCTCCAAATAGGCAGAAGCAGTACCGCTGAGGGAAGTGAAGACGGAGAATATCCTCCACTTCTTCAAGACGCACGTCATCTATCGGTTTGGAACTCCACGGCGGATTATCTCCGATAACGGGCCGGCCTACCGAAGCCATAAGATTAGCCGCTTCGCACAGCAGCACAATATAGACTGGAGATATTCTTCAGTTTACAATCCACGAGCTAACGGTCTGGCCGAGGCTTTCAATAAGACCTTGACGAAGATCATAAAAAAGACCGTTTCCAGGAATAAGAGAGACTGGCACGAAAGGCTGCAAGAAGCCCTTTGGGCTTATCGAACTACGTTCAAGACGGCCACAAACACAACGCCGTACGCGTTGGTGTTTGGGACGGAAGCAGTGCTCCCCCTCGAGATAGAGTTACCCTCTCTACGAGTAGCAGTCCACCACGAGCTGACGAACGAAGAAAATGCTCACCTTCGGCTTGAGGAGCTTGATGCCCTCGACGAAACCCGGCTCATAGCGCAACAACATCTAGAATCCTACGAAGCAAAGATGACGCGCTCGTACGAACGATTGACCAGGCCGAGGACATTCCGCCAAGGCGAACTCATACTAGTGGTCAAAAGACCTATGATCCCCAATCGTGCCAAGCGGGGAAAATTTGAGCCAAACTATGAAGGCCCGTACATCATAGACAAGGTCTACCAGGGTGGAGCCTACCTACTCATGGACACGCACGGTGAAAGGCCTTTCAGGCCAATAAACGGCCGCTTCTTGAAGAAATACTATGCTTAAAAAGCCACAGCCTGGGTCAATGATGGATGACGACGACTATGTCCACTCACTATCTTCCTAGGCTCAGACTTTGCAAGCAGCAGCCAGCCTTCCCATATCGACGGACCGAAACGTCCTTAAACTAACAACGGACCGAAACGTCCTTAAACTAACAACGGACCGGAACGTCCTTAAACTAACAACGGACCGAAACGTCCTTAAACTATCGACGGACTGAAACGTCCCTAAACTACTACCGCAACGTCCTTAGGTTGACGAGATGGATAAAAATAAAAAATAAAAAAAAAACGGTATGTCCATAAGCAAAGTGGGCACGGATGAAAACCCGAAAGGGCTCCGTGAGTAAAAACAGCAAGGCTGCCGGCAAGTGTTCGTGAAAACCTGAGAGGGCGCGACCTTGTAAAAAAAAAAGTGAAAAAGAATAAAAAAAAACGGTATGTCTATAAGCAAAACGGGCACGGATGAAAACCCGAAAGGGCTCCGTGAGTAAAAACAGCAGGACTACCGGCGAGTGTTTGTGAAAACCCGAAAGGGCGCAACCTCGTTAAAGGACACTTACAGAGTCCTCTCGACCTTGTAAGGAGAAACCGCCTGCGTGAGATCCTTACGACTCACAAAGGAGCAACACACTTAGGGATCCTCACGATTCCTAAGGAGAAAATACACTTACGAGATCCTCACGACTCGTAAGGAGAATCCTCTTATGGGACCCTCACGGCTCATGAGATTTGAAAGTCTTAAGTTACAAAAACCTGAATCTGTTCTTAAGCAAATCCTCCACAACCTCCGATATTGCCCAACAAGAGGCTCAATACTGACCCTTGTATACAATCCACGGGCGCGAATAAACATATCCCCAGCAAAGTCCAACCCTTGTGGGTCCCCTCGACCCATAAGGAGAAAACCCTCTTGTAGGATCCTTACGACTTACAGAGGAACATACACTTAGGAATCCTCACGATCCCTAAGGAGAAGATACACCTGCAAGATCCTCACGACTTGTAGGGAGAAATACCTTTGTGAGACCCTTACGGCTCATGAAGTCAAAAGCCTTAGTCGACAGGACCTCAACCCTGTTGGCTAAGCCACCTTTGTTCAACATCGACAAAGGCAAATGATGATTCGCTCCTGGCAACATCCCAGTTGCAGCGATGCTAATGCCGAAATCGGTGTCCAAAATCCGAGCTTGCGGCGAAAAAGCTAGCAGGCCACACATGCCTACAAAATAGCCGAAATGATGGGGCAACTTGCAATAAAAAGCAGCAAGTAAAAATGTATGCATGAAAAATAGCCGAAATGATGGGGCAACTCGCAATAAAAAGCAGCGAGTAAAAATAAAACAAATAGCCGAAATGATTGGGCACCGCGAAAAATAGCCGAAATGATTGGGCAATCGCGACCTTCGCGATATAAAAAGCTGAAATGATAGAGCATCGCGGAAAGAATAAAAGAAATGATGGAAAAATGAAACCTTTTTGCCCTACAGGTGATACTACAACAATCCCTGTATACAATCCAGGGGCGCAAACAAAGAAGGGATCATACTCCTCCCCCCAGGTTTCATCATGAGAGGAAGCCAAATCTCGACGGTTCACAAATAACCTGGAGATCGTCTCGTAACAACGGACACAACTTCAAGCTAAGCGGAACACCGGCCACTCCCAGTTCCATGGCTCGGTGGTATACATATCGCCAACAGTCAAACCTTCACCCCGTGAAATGCGGATACATTCAGCAAAAATTCCTGGTCACGTGGAACACGGATAATGTCACTCTTTGACCCCGTGGAAAACGTCCAGAGCGGATCCTGGTCCTCGCAGAGCATGGCAGTGAACCCGTGCGAAGCATCCAGAGCGGAGCCTGGTCCTCGCCTAACGCGGCAGTGAACCCGTGTGAAGCATCTAGTGCAAAATTCCTGGTCACGTGGAACACGGATAATGTCACTCTTTGACCCCGTGGAAAACGTCCAGAGCGGATCCTGGTCCTCGCAGAGCATGGCAGTGAACCCGTGCGAAACATCCAGAGCGGAGCCTAGTCCTCGCCTAACGCGGCAGTGAACCCGTGTGAAGCATCTAGTGCAAAATTCCTGGTCACGTGGAACGCGGATAATGTCACTCTTTGACCCCGTGGAAAACGTCCAGAGCGGATCCTGGTCCTCGCAGAGCATGGCAGTGAACCCGTGCGAAGCATCCAGAGCGGAGCCTAGTCCTCTCCTAACGCGGCAGTGAACCCGTGTGAAGCATCTAGTGCAAAATTCCTGGTTACGTGGAACGCGGATAATGTCACTCTTTGACCCCGTGGAAAACGTCCAGAGCGGATCCTGGTCCTCGCAGAGCATGGCAGTGAACCCGTACGAAGCATCCAGAGCGGAGCCTAGTCCTCGCCGAGCACGGCAGTGAACCCGTGTGGAGCATCTAGTGCAAAATTCCTGGTTACGTGGAACGCGGATAATGTCACTCTTTGACCCCGTGGAAAACGTCCAGAGCGGAGCCTGGTCCTCGCCAAGCGCGGCAGTGAGCCCGTGTGAAGCATCCAGAGCAAATACCGGACTGTGGAGTCCTTAAAATCCACGGACTATGACGTCCTTAACCTCGACCGTGATGTCTTAAAACTAACGATCAACCACCCCGATTCCCTACAGACTTGGCCTTGGTTTAAGGGTACATCTCTTCACTCCTTTGATGCCCGGCGTTGTAATTCCTCAACGTCTTCAAAGAGGTGACGGGTCCCTGCAACCAAACACCGGACTGTGGAGTCCCTAAATCCACGGACTATGAGGTCCTTAACCTTGACCGTGATGTCTTAAAACTAACATCGGACTGTGGAGTCCCTAAATCCACGGACTATGAGGTCCTTAACCTTGACCGTGACGTCTTTAAACTACGATACCTTGAGAAACTCCCGACTCCGTAAAACACGGACAAGGGTGACCACATCCAACACTTGCAGGCCCTCACGACCTGTAAGGAAGAAAAAACTCTCTTGCGAGATCTTTACGACTCTCAAGGGAAGACCCGCTTAAGGATCCTCACGATCTTTAAGAAGAACTTACACCTATGGGATCCTTTCGACCTGTGGGGAGAAAAACTCTTTATAAGACCCTCGTGGCTCGTGAAATGGAAAAGTCTTAGGAAGCAGATCTTAACCCTGAGTCCTGAGCCATTGCTGTCCTGCAAGGAGATCAAGATAGAATACCCGCAGAATACATTCAATGAAAAGGAGACATATCATTGACAAGAAAAAATGTATCTTTTATTCATAAACCAAAATGGGTACAAAGTACAATTCATGAAAGAAACAAAAAGAAAATATTCTCATCCATGAGTATGTACAAAAGGGAAGAAAAAGATACAAATGTTTCAGGCCGGCGGGCGATTCAGCAGCTTGGTCAGCTCATCCTGCTTTTGCTGAGCCACGGCTTCATGACGCAAGATCTCCAGAAGACGAGCCTCCGCTCGAGCTTGCTGAGCCTGATACGAAGCGAGCCGGGCTTCAAGCTCTTTCTCAGTGGCCTTATGAGCCTCGACCCTCTCACGAGTGAACATGGCAGCTTTATCGAGAGCCACCACCTCTTTGATGGACTCCTGAAGCACCCGCCAGAGTTCATACGCTTTGTTGGCCTTGGCTGTGAGATTGGCTTGAAGCTCGCTCAGCGCCTTGGAGGCTAGCTCCCTTGCCGAGAACTTGCGACCGAGCCTCTTCTCACATGACGTCATGTTGGCCGCGCACCGTACTATCAGCCCTCGTAACTCCGCCTTTGCAGCCACGGCCTCCGAGGAAAGGCGAGAACACTCGAGAGTGTGCAGGCAAGCCTCCACTCGCCGGCAGAACTCCACCCAGACTCGCACCACCTCTTCGCTGTGATAAGTGGCAAGAAAAGGAAGAGAACCGTTAGCCTCGGCAGCGAACGCTTCAGCCGTGGTCGTACTGCCGGCACGAAGCTCCTCGATCAGAGACGACAAGGAGACGAGGCTTAATTGGGCCAAGCGCTCTGAAGCCCGCAAGGCATAAGGGCCGGGTGGCATCACGATGCGCGACTCCAACGCCGTAGAGACTGGCAGAGCTGTTTAAATTTAAAAGACGTCAACAAAACTCTTAAGCAAGGAACGGGTGAGAGTGCAATGAAATGTCACTCACCGACAGTCGTACAAGCAGGAGCTGAAGGCTCCCCTGGCCCTTTGAGAATCTCGACCTCATCATCGGCTTTCAGAACTGCAGGAAACGTCAATGTTAGTACGCAAAAATAACGACGGTGCTATGAGATGGGATGGACGACACCAACCTTGCCCAGACGAAAGGACAATGCGCTGAGGGGAGATCGCCTGCGGAGCTGCCATCTCCAATAAACGCTGAAATGACTGTCGAGGCGACAGATCCGCGATCATGGCCGCCAAACCGCGCAATTCTGGGAAAGATAAAAGAGTTCAGACTATGAAGGGGTTGCTAAATTAAAACGCGGAGGGATACCTTCAACACTCCTCCCATTCTGAGCCGGGGGGATAGCAGCTTCAACGGTCTCTGCCGTAACCTCAGGCTCCAACAAAGGGAGAATAGTCCCGACTACCTCACTCCCAGCCTTTGGGTTGCCCTCGGTAAGAGTCATTGGAGCGTCGGCCTCCAAAGGAGCCTCCTCCAAAGGGGCGAGCATGCCCTGGCCAAGAACCGCCGCTGGAAGTTCCATCATGAGAGGAACAGCCTCGTCAGCCCCTTCCACATCCAGCAAGGCTTCATTGGGAGTTTCGGCGGGCTTTAGCTTTAATAGGCCCGTAGGAAGCTCCCCCAGCGTCGAAGATTCTGCATGATCCAAGTAAGAATAATGATGTATATGCATGGGCATAAATAATCGGAGAGACTACAAAGGAAGCACAACGTACCTATACGCAAAGAAGCCCTCAATATGGCTTCTTCAAGCCGCTGCTCCTTCTTAAGGAGGTGGGCTCGCCGGGGTTCGAGCGTAGACTCATGACCGCCAGTCCACAAAGAAAGTGCATCAGCTGCGTCTTCTGAAGCGGCCTGCTTCAGAGCCCTTTCCCCCCATTCCTCCAAAGGGCCGATAAATCGCCGCCGAATCCACGAAGGGTCTTCGTAGAAAATTACAGCGGGGTAAGACTTCTTCGGAACCTTGGCGTTATGAGACGCGTCTTTTGAGCACCGTATGGCCTCGGCCAACTGCGCAGCCTCCTCATCCACTGAACTCGGGAAGAGAAGTCCAGCGTCCGACCCTTGCACGGCCAATGGTTCGTCTTCAAGGATAGGCTCAGACTCCATCACAGAATCAAGCGGGGCAGTAGCCGCTTTCTTCCGCCGTTTAGACCCGGAGCCGGTCGCCGAGGATGACCGCTTCCTCCCTCGCGAAGCCTTAGGGCGGCGCTGGCCCACATCGCCCTCAGCGCCCTCATCCTTGTTTCTATCGCTCGGTGCCACAACCGAGGACGATACCGCCATCGTCGACACCACGGGGGGTGGCGCCGCCACCGGCGGGGGTACTACTACCGGAGCCCGCTTACCCCGTGAGCTTGAACCCAAAGGCATACCAGCTATCGGAGTAAGGTCTACCCCGGACTCCCCTAGAATGAGCGCGGTGCCAATCTCCCTCAAAGGAAAGCGGACTGGAACCCTCGGTCGTAACTCAGCCCCAGGAGCCAGAGGAGGGGCATCGTGGCCAAGAAGCACCCTCCTTTCCTCGAGAATGATTGGGTTGACCCGATGAAGATACCAACCCGTAAACGCGCCCACGCATCGAGGCATGTACTCAGATTCAGGGACCATGAAATAAGAGCCGGTGTTCAGCCTCATAAAATGATGAGCAGCATCGCGAACAGCATCAAGCGAAGGGATCGGGGCGACCATAAAAGCCTCGAAAGGAACACCCTGGTCGTACCCGAGCTGCCGGGCAAATCGATGCGGATTGTACCGCATGAAAAGAGCCGCATTGTCCTGACGAAACACCAAGTAACCCGGTCTGATTGCATACAAATGCGTGGCCTCCCGGGGCTTCAGAGAAGGTGCGTTGTCTTTCGACTGGTCCCAGAGTTGTTGGACGGGACCCGAAGGAGTAGACAAGACCCGATCAGTAAAAACCAACCCGCCAGCGGTGGCATGAGGAGAAATTAGCACCTGAATGGCCCCGAATTGAGTCAGGTTGGCGGCAGAAGCATCCACTAGCCGCATAAGTCGTGGAAAGGGGTAGGCATCGTAAAATGAGGGCCTCTGATGCATGGCGAACGCCCCCAATACATGCATTTCGATCCAGGACGTGAAATAATGAAGCGAAAAGTTCACCACATCCACGCCAGGCGTAGAGGTATTAGCTGCGGTGCCCAATCCATTATAGAGGTGTGCCAAGGCCGGGATGCCGATGGCCAACCGCGTCCCCTCAGCAATACGATGAGCCGGGTAGATGACCGAGGCTCTCATGAAGCGGCGATGCATGGGGATAACGAACCAGCTAAGCCAAACGCTGACAAACCCCACAAATAATGTTTCCTCATCCATACCAGGTGCTGCAACGGACTCAAAAGACATCGGCGACACGATGGGAATATAATACTGTGGCAGGTCCGATTCAGCAGTCGGTAGCTTCTTTGGACCAAACCCAAAGGGGTCTCTGATGTTAGCAAACTTCGGAGCAGTCTTCGATATGATATCCTCACGAAGGAAGCAGGAAATGAAGCTTTTAAAAGTAACACCCTGCTCCTCAGACTCAGTGAACAATTGATCAAAAATACCCAGCGCCTTGATCAAGCTGGGGCGCTTATGGCGAACAGCATTCTCAGCGGACAGGCCGTCAATCGGTGCAGACTCGGGCTCGAAGACATATTCGTCAGAAGGCAACAACTCCTCATACAGTGCGCCCCTGATTGGCAATCCTGAGATTTCATAAAATTCTGCAAGAGAGATCGAGACCTCGCGATCCCCCAGAAGAAAAGTATTAGTGGGAAGATTCCACTGGTTCAAAAACGCCTTGACCCACCAGGCATGCGGGGACTTGTAATGGAACAGTGACTCATATATGGCCTGATAAAGCCCAACTCTCTGCAACCGCGCCCGATGGGCGGAAAGGATGTAGCGAGCCCAGAGAAGGTAGCCCGTAGGATGCCTGGGAGTGAGCCCTATCTTATAAATTTGCCCCCATGGGTGGGCCTCACCCTGGCAGATACGCCGCCCCAGTATGTCTATGGCCGGAATCGAATGGTTCGGAATACCGGTCGTCGAAGGCTCAAGCCTCCCCGTTGGAGTCCAGTTGGGCATTTCCACAGCAAAAGCTGTCCTTGGAGGATCCATCGGTAAAAAGGGGAAAGTAGGCTCCGTTGGCACCGCGCAGAGAAAACTCCGACGACCCTGAATAATCTGACTATACTAAGACCCCCACTGAAGGAGGTTGGTGCAGTTCGGGTCATGAGCCCGAATCATCGCCATCGCTTCCTCATCAGACGGTGACTGAGGAAAAGCCGCCTCCGAGCGAGAAAAGGGAAAGCGTGGAGCAGAAGCCATCGCACCTGAAATCCAACAAAAGAAGACCGTTAATAGGAAAGTCAGCGATGTTTACTCATGCATGAACATGAAGACTAGTGGGAGAAAGCAACAGCAAAGTTTCCTGGGACCATTGGCTATAAAACACATGGGCCCCACAGAATCCGGATGACGGCTCATTAATAATGAGACCAAACAGTTACAATAAAACAAAAGGGAATATCCTCATTTAATAAAAATGATGGCCATGCACATCCCCCCAACAGGATCTGTCTCGGGCTCTACAGTGGATCCAATAAAATCAAAGGAATTGAATTCACACAAAAAGACATCATTACAAAGCCCCCATTGCATTAATTGCAGGAAGAACAACCTCGGGCCAAGAGACCCCGGGAAGCCTCTGTGTGAAGAAATCGAGTTCTTCGTTGGAATTAAATTCCTTATTAAGAAAAGAGAATTAAATTCCCAAAAACATTTTTGGATGGAATTAAATTCCATGGATTTGAACCGCCATCATCATCTCTCCAAAGATCATCTAAACCCTAAGAGATCTACAGTTGAAAGATCAAACAGTTTCATGTTCTTATGGAAAATATGAAGAAAAAAGGGTAAAAACCCTTGTTTTGGATTTAAAATCCAGGAAAATGTGAAGGTCCATCGTTGTCCAAGAACATTACCTGAGGAAAAAGGATTCCTTTTGAGCAGAGTTAAACTCTGAAAATATTTTAAAACAGAGAACGAAGCTCTGGAAGAAGAGAATTAAATTCTCAGAAAAAGTTCTCAGAAGAAGAAGATGGGCAAAGTGAAGGCTCCTATGAAGAGACAGAGGTATTTATAGAAGGCAATGGAAACGTTTCGTCTCCCCAGATCCCTAGAGGAATCCAACGGTCACAAGAGGTGACAGCGTTGCACTCACGTGCAGACACGTGAGAACAACGCTGTGGGGGCATTTGTTTCCTGATTTAAAATCAGGAAAGCTTCTGGGAAAAGCTTCAAAAAGGGGGTCACGTGTTGGCACGTGACACCTAAAAGGGATCATCAAGTCAAGTTCAGTTTCCTGACTACGCTGAAGAAAATGGGCTTCAGAAAGAGTCACGTGTTCCCACGTGACCAGGGTCACGTGGCGACACGTGACATTTAAATGCAAGCGTCAAAGGCACACAAGTTCTCTGATCAAGTCAAGAAAAGGCTTCAGAAGAGGTCACGTGTTCCCACGTGACCAGGGTCACGTGTTGGCACGTGACGTTCAAGACAGCAGACTCGTTCTCCAGAAGAACCGAAGAAAGAGAGTTCAAACAAGGGTCACGTGCTCACACGTGACCAGGGGTCACGTGGTAGCACGTGACGCTTAGGCAGCGATCAGAAGACAGAGCGCAAAAGAAAGGAAAAGGCTCATTCCAAAGGGGGTCACGTGCCCACACGTGACCATAGGTCACGTGGTCACACGTGACCAGCTTTCAAAGCCCATTGTGTTAACAGAATTAAATTCTGAAGGAGATTTAAATCTTTCCAAAGGAGAGTGATTATCTGGGGCCGATCAAATTAAAGACTCAGGAGTGATTGAAATATCATCTATCTATGGGAAAATCTCGGGTTTGGAAAGATTTCCCCTTTAAATCTAACCAAAATAACAAGGGAGAATCTCTGGATTTAAAATCCAATGGTGAATAAAATTCACCTAATAATCCAAAGGTCCAAAATGAATGATGAATGCAAATCAAATCTCAATGAAGATTCGTCAAAAACTGATTGATTCGCCTGCTTCTCCTATAAATAGGAGCCAAGAGACATACATACATATACATGCGCAGAGAAGAAACAAGAAAAAAGGAGAAGAGCTTTGATACTTTGAAAAGACTCGGATCTTCTGCGAAAAACCCTAGGTAAGAAAGGGAAGGCCTTTTGAAAGAAAGAGAATTTAATTCTCAACAGAGTTTAACTCTGATAATGTAAAAACAGAAGAACATATTTCTTCTCTCTTTGATGGAGGATCTGCAAAGTGCACATCTCCCCTTAAGGTTGAGAATTTAATTCTCAATGGGTTGAGATCCTGCCATGCAGATCCAAAACATGGAGAAGGAATGCAAGCACGAGAATTTAATTCTCACAGAACTATAGGAATTTAATTCCTTTAAAATAAAAGGAGGGCTTGACCCTATATTATGGGAATTTAATTCCTCCAGAACAAAAAAGAAACAGGGTTTAACCCTAATTAAGAACCTAGTTCTGTTGAAACAGCAGGAATTTAATTCCCTTAATCATACAGAGGATGGAAGTTTAAACTCCTTAAAAACTTTTATTAGGGTTTAACCCTACTCAGCCCTTCACGTATATGAGGAATTTAATTCCTACAGAAAATTCGGAGTTAAACTCTATTCCAGAAAACAAAGTCTTCGAAAGGAAGTAGGAATTTAATTCCTCTGAAATTTATAGTTCGAGGAATTTAATTCCTGAAAGAAGATTAACAAAGCCTCTAAACAAAATACCTAGAGGCAGGGTCACGTGTCATCACGTGACCCCCCAAGAGATCTACAGAAAGCCCCTTTGAGGCAGCACCCCACGTGACCCACGTGACCCTCGGCAGAAGCTCTAATACATAGGCATTTGAATGCCCATCACGTGATGGCACGTGATGCTCTGAAAGACGCGATAATCTCAGCAGAACAAATGAAGGGAGGGCGCTCTCACGTGCTGCCACGTGACCCCTCTTACCTTAGTGTTTAAACACTAAACTAAAACTCTCGAACCCAGTGTTAAAACACTGTTGGGCCTTAGTGTTCAACACTAATTAAAAAGCTTTATTTGCAGTGTTCAACACTGATTACCTTAGTGTTTAAACACTAATCTGAGATCTTCATTTGCAGTGTTCAACACTGATTACCTTAGTGTTTAACACTAACCTGAAAAAGCATTGTTGCTGGTGTTCAACACCAAATATTCTCTTAGTGTTAAACACTAACTTGTCAACCCCATTCCCAGTGTTCAACACTGACTGCTCTGTAGTGTTTAACACTAGGCTTTGGCCCAATTGGCTTAAATGGATGGAGGCAAAGCCTCTCCTGATTGGACTTAGCCCAAGATGGCCATAAGTCCTCAATTTGTGATTAACTGGTCCAATGGACTCATAACATAATTAATTCGTCTTGACCCCAAATTGGGCCAAGGGCTATTTAATCCACTCCGGTTCTAGGATACATCTCTTCACTCCTTTGATACTTGGCATTGTAATCCCTCAATGCGTTCAAAGAGGTGACGGGTCCCGACGACCACACATTGATATGGACTGTGGGGTCCTTAAACTCATGTCTAATGCAAATTCCTGGTTACGTGGAACGCGGATAATGTCACTCTTCGACCCCGTGGAAAACGTCCAGAGCGGAGCCTGGTCCTCGCCAAGCACGGCAGTGAACCCGTGTGAAGCATCCAGAGCACATACCGGACTGTGGGGTCCTTAAACCCATGGACTACGACGTCCTTAACCTTGACCGAGATGTCTTAAAACTAACAATGGACCGCAATGTCCTTAAACTACCCATGGACCGCAATGTCCTTAAACTACCCATGGACCGCAATGTCCCTAAACTACCTATGGACCGTAATATAGAGCCCCGCATGCTCTTTTGTCGGATCTAGACGGTCCCGTTTAAGTTGATCTTAGCCTCAAAGATGGCTAACGTATCCTTAAACCTTCAAACAGAGTGGACTATAAATCCCCCCAATTAACTCTGGCTCGAGGGTACATCCTTGAACTCCTCTGACATCCGTCGTTGTAATCCTTCAACGTCGTCAGAGAGGTGACGGGTCCCGACGGCCACACATTCATGGACCACTATGTCCCTAAACTGGAACATTAGAGTCCAAACGCTCTTTTGTCGGATCTAAACGATCCCATTAAGTTGATCTTAGTCACAAAGTTAGACTAACGTATCCTTAACAAACGTTTGAGTTGATCTTAGCCTCGAGTAGGGCTGACGTATCCTCAAACCAAAACCCCCCCAAACCCAAATCTAAGATAATACGGATTTGGACTAGTCCACGCCCTACGGGCGACGACATAACTCAGTCTCCGTAAACAATCCACGGGCAACAAAATACAAAACAGACACCCACGACATGAAGTGACCATCTGGAGAAGGAGAAAGTTGTTACCGCAATGCGGTAGCGTAATTAACTGCAGGGGCTTGCGCCTGCAGGGAAGAGCGTCCCCACAATCAAAAACCCCTCAAACGAGGGGGAATCTGACGAAGTCTGCTACATCGGACGCATCCGTCTAAACCTTCGATACGTGGTGCCATAAATCAACTTGGCATCTTCGAAGAGGTGGACGGATAGCACCTATTAGCATCTGCCCCGAATCTCAGGCAAGACGCGGTGTCGCGCCGTCTTTCGGAAGGGAACATACACGTTTGGAGTTGACTTTATATTATTGTCGGTTATATTTCGCTTTCTATTTCTTCGCCTTGGGCTTCATATATTATCTGCGTGGTTGTTCCGCCGTTTGGAAGTGGAAATTAGCTCCCGTTGGAGATACTTTATATATATTATGTTTTATATGTGTTGCTATTCAAAATTTACAAAGGAGGTGCTGTCCGATTTTCAAACGATATAAACGTTTTCAAACAAACTTACTTATACCTTAGAAAGAAACTTTCACTATTTTCTTAAAATGGTTTAGATTCCGGGAGGCTCGGGATCGAGAGGGAGACCGAGGCAACTTCGTTCTGTGAAAGCTCGAAGGTGAGCTGGGGGTGGTATAAAAGGCCACCGAAGGTCGGGAATATCTTCGGGCCGGAGGCCCGGGGTGCGATCCCAACGTAGCGTTCTTGATCATTTCTTGTAAGCTCTGGGACACGTCACCTGCCACATGCCATTATCTGGGGAGTCACCGATATCGAGTATCATCATTAGCCCCCTACTATCGTCTCGACCCGTTCCTGGGTCGGGTCGAGAGTAGTCTGACCGGTCATCCGGGGTGAGTTCTCACTCGAAGATATCGTCGGCGCGTATTTCCGGATAAAGAGTAGTATTTTCTTGATGACGTCAGCAGATCAGGGGAGAGATTTCGCATTAAAGAGGAAGCGCCAGTTTATGCGTACGTTCGGTGAAGCGACACCCCACGTGTCTGGCGCTGGTTAGTTGACGAAACGGGCCGCAGGCGTTCCCGCGCCCGATGGGACGCGCCCGATGTGAGTGCGACAGGTGGAATGTTGTCGGCCGTTGGTTGCGAAGCATCATTTTGGCGGGAGGCGATCGGAGCCGTAGGATGTGACGCCGACAGCTATAAATAAAGGTGGGACCCCATCAGGGCCCATACCTCTCCATAATTTCCTCGTCCCTAGTCGTGTTAGCCCGGCGCTCTTCTCCTCAGGTCGGATTCCTTGCGTCTTCTCTCCCGAAGACACATCCCTTCGATCAGGTTAGATGTCTTCTTCCGAGAAGTCTGTAGAAATAGTCCGGGTAGAGTTTAGGGAGTCTTCTGAAGCTTCCTCTTCTACTTCTTCCTCTTCCTCTTCTGAGTCGGAGTCCCCCCGGGAAGTTAGGGTTAGTTATGCTCCCCGGGGTCGTGTGACGGGATCGATCCCCAGAGCGCAGGTCACGGGTGTTCTTGGCGCGTCATCCACGCTGAGGCATGCGGATGAGCTCGTCACTATCTGGACTCGTTTCCACATCCCTCTCGGTTATTCGCTTCGTCTGGCCGAGGAGGGGGAGACGGCAGACCAGGTACGGGGCAAGGAGATTGCCTTATACCTGGAAGCCTTTTGGGCCGGGATGCGCCTGCCCTTCTCTCCTGAGGTGAGTGCGGCGTTGAATTGTTTTGGGTTAGCCCCGGGCCAGTTAGTACCGAACTCTTGAAGGATTCTCCTTGGGTTCGTGGTCCAGTTGAAATTACGTCTGATCCCTTTCAGCCGGAGCCTTCTTGTTTCTTCTCTTTGCTACAAAAACCACCCTAGCGTTCGCAAAGGCGAGCCGAGTTGGGTATACATCTCTTTTAGAAAACAACGGGGGACGCTGCCGGGTCAAGATTCGTCGTAGTACTCTCTTCCATTCACGAATGGAAGAAAAAGTTTTTGTTGTTGGGCCACCCGAGGGTGAGGATTGGTCTGTGCCTATCCTGCGGCACGGGGCCAGCTGCCCGCGGGTGAGTCGGTCGAATCATCCCGACGCGGTGGCAGTGTCGGAATGGGAGCCCCTCCCCCGGGCTGATGTGCTGCTGTCTGAGTGAGCCCTCAGTTGGGCTGGGCTCAGCCCCGCTCAGTTCGCGGGTAAGTTGGGAGCTTTCAGACGACCTGTTTAGACTTGTTTATTTTTTCACTTTTTCTGGCATTGCCGACTCCTCTGTATTTTTGTCTTATGCAGAACTATAGACATAGGAAAATTTCGGGCAACCCTGGTCGAAACGAAGAAGGGGAGAAGGCCGGAGGCGCCGGCCCATCTCTCCCGTCGTCGGCTCTAGCTCCACTGGCAACCGCTCCATCCAGGCGTTTAAGCGCGCTCGGGCCCCGGGGTCCAGCCAAGCGCCGAGCCGAAAACGTGCTCGGGAGCAAGAGCCTCGGGCTCCGGAGGTGGGGGTGAGACTGGTTCCCCTGCGTCGCTCCTCAAGAGGTTTCATAGGACGGCGCCCCGTTCCCCGACTTCCCCGATCCTCATGGACGATCGGGAGTTTTGTTTTGAGGTGCCCTCGGGGCTTTCCGTTGCCGACATCCTGCTTTCGGAAATGGAAAGGTCGGCCGGGGGCAGAATCCCTCGGAGGACCCTCCGGGCCCAAATGGCGGCCATAGCTCAAGAGGCCGTGCAGATTAGTGTTCGCACCCCACTCGGGTCTTCATTCAGTATTTTTGTTCGCGTGATTGGGTGCCCCCTTTCCTTTTTAACCCTCCTCTGTTTTCTTCAGGTCCTCCAGCACGTCGCCCTCATCGTCAATATAGAGGACGAGGAAATTGCCCCGGCGATGCGGGCTGCGGGCGAGTTCTCCTCGCGGGAAGAGAGCTCAAGGCTGGAGATGGAGACGGCAATGGAGAGGGTCGCTTCCTTTGAAGACCGGGTGGCGGCCGAGGATCGGGAGATCGTCAGGTGCCGAGAGGCCGCCCGAGCCGTCGAGGCCCAGTTGAAAGATTCCAAGGTGCTCGTCGCCACCCTGAAGAAAATGGTGAACACCCTCTGGAGGGAGAATGAGGCGGCGAAGGAGGGGACGAGGCGTGCCGAGCTTCGAGCGTCGAAGGCGGTGGAGAGCTACAAGAAGTCGGACCAGTTCTACACCGACCTCGCTGGAGCAGCTGCCGTCGTTTGGTGCGACGCCCTTGGCACCGTCAAGGCCCTGATGCCAGAGATTCCCAACGGCGAGCTCCGGGGTGAGTACCCTCTCGGGGATGACACACTGGGGAATGACCCTGGAAACGCTGCAGGGAGAGAGGCCCTCGGTGGGAGCATTGGGATAAGTCGGTCGCCCAGGACACCAGCACCGAGGCTCCCGTTGTGGGTGCCGACCTTGAAGATGTCGCCCCGGTTGTCACAGTGGAAGCGCAGCTTATCGATGTTCTCCCCGGCCCCAAGGCTTGAGCTTCCTTGCCTCCTTAGTTCTTTGCGCTAAAATTTTGTGAGCCTCCGGGCGTTTCTATAAAGGTGGGGAGCCCATAATAACTCTGTAAAGACTTCCGGTTTTTTATGAAAAAAATCTTTTTGCAGTAGTCTTTGCGTGCGTATTTTCCCTTTGTTTGTGGTAAACATTTTTATTTGCGCGGTACTGCTTTCATGTTTATGTTACGCTCTGCTTCCCAGTGTACGGGCAGAGGACGCGACTGGCCGCTACGTATTTACTCTGAAGTAAATACGCTATGCGTAACTAAGCAATATCAAAGAAATATACACAAGTGACAAATGTAATGAAACAACAAATTTATTTATTAACATTCTGTTTACAATACATGGAAAAGTAAATACATGAAATAAAGCGATGTCTAAACAGTGGCATAACAGAAATGAAAAAGTACTGAAATGAAATGTGTACAATGAATCTAAAGCTCTGGGTCATAGGCTAGCTGATCTAAGTCCTCGCTGGTGGGCTCAATCTCCTGAGTGTCCAAATCACCTGACAACATTCCAAAGAAGAAAGAGAAGAAATGTCGTCAGGGAACAAATCGCTTGGTAAGTCCCAAAGATAAGAGAGAAGTAGAATAGACGGAGAGAAAAAGTGTAGCTTTTAAAGTTGTATTATATTGTTATAATGTTGTATTTAGTGTTAACGTTGTTATTTGGAGTTTGGTACAGAAGGATGCCAGTGTATACGAGAGGAGTCTCTATATGCCAAATACTAGAGGCAAATGGAAGTACAAGGCTCCGTTATACAACCCAGAACAACGGCAATTGGATTCGGGTTGGGTGTCTTAAATCTTGCAGTCTCGTGCCACTTCTAACACATTCCGTACCAATCTATCCCTTAAACCCCGCGATGTCTTTATTGTATTGTATTGCAACTTGTATTGTCTTGTAATATAGATTGTATAATTGGATGACTTACCGAAACCATGATATCAGTAAATGGATGTAACTGGAGAATCATGGATGTAACTCGAGAATCATGTAAATGAAAGTATATCCATGGTTCGGTTCAGTCAATACAGATTGAATAGATTTAATATATGGATTCATGGATTCATGTTGAATTGTAGTATTGTAGATTGTACTTGAATCATATTCAAGTCAGATTATTTATAATGAGACCCAGTCTGAGTCAGAACAATTAGTAAAAAAATTGAAATCCTGAATTAGGTTTTGGTGTTATCGGTAACCGCTGCACATGGGCTACAGGATTTGTATCTTTTTCAAAAACGATTACCGTGTTGATAACACCGTTGCTAAGTTGTCTACCTTAAATAGGCAAGCACCTACTTCTCCGGCTCCCTGAGGGTCAAGAGATTGGTCCCGCTTAAACCTATATTTACTAGGGTCCTTAGGGTAATTTATAGAACTTGGCGGGGTTATATGTAAAAATAATTTTGTATAATTTACAAAATACATCTGAAGTATTTAATTATCGTCTTTAGGGTTTTTACAGATGTAGATTTTTATATATGTGACATTTCTAGTGAGATAAAACCTATATTTCATAATACAAGGTATTTAATTGTAATATTGAACTTGTATGGAATTTCATGGTACTTTCAAGTAAAGTGATTCTTTTGATTTAGCAAAGTTGGAATATTGATATTATAACAAAAATAGATATTTTTGATAATACATATATATTTATCTATTTATAAAAATAATTTTAATTTATTATTTTCTAGAAATCTCATTTTCTTAAGATATTTGTATTTTAAATCACTCGAGACCGAATGCTCCTTGCAGTGCTCTGAATCTCGCACTACTAAACCCAGAGATGTGCGATAATCTGCACCATCCTAGTAGAGTTCTCCAAAAATGGGTTGTAGCGGCGTTTTGCAAAGATTTGAAAAAATACGTAATCTTGGAGAAAACGGTTTTTATAAGTTAAAACTAGTTTTATGTAAAACGGTATTTTCCGAATTTATATTTCCCATAAGGTATTGTGCTATGTTGCATATGAGTGTTGTGAAGAGTTAGGTCATTACCTCGTGATTGTTGGATATAGTGCCCTCAAAGTCAATTATTGGATCGCAGGCACGTGACTGCAATAATTGAGGGAGGACCTATACCTGTAGGACGGTCTTACTCGAGATGATAGTAAGCTATCTGGTTTATCTTTATCATCATGTACTGATTTAGGTGACATGATATGTATCACTATCACACGTTGATAGAGCCCATAGGATTCTTTCTTGACTACCAACAGTATAATGACGATCATATACGTGAGAGTTGGGTAGTCTATAAGCACATCCTTAAAAGTGGTCCTTAGTCGCAGGAGTTTCGAGATAGGGCATCGATACTCCGGAATAGACTAGTGTATACAGTCGAGACCCCGATGAGGGGCGGTGGCCGGTCTCACAAGCCATTGGTGTCAGTTGGTTCACCTAAGATGTATACAGGTGCTCATTGGGTTATGAGTACACCGGACAGGACTCGCCGGGAATATGCTAGCTGGTTATTAAAACCTGTCGTTGGATAGCAATTCCCAGGTGACATGTGTACAGGTTAGTCTATCGACCTGAGATCATCATTTATCTCGTGTGAGTTTCTACTGTGCTTTGATTATTACCCTACCACGGCTCAAATGAGTCGTGCAAACAGGTTCTAGTTGGGTACAGTCCTGAGCCACATGGAGACAATGAGCGGATCGGCAGGGGAATCGTCTCTCCCTACGTTAGGAGTGAGATCGTGCTGTGTCTAGGAGAGCCATTACACAAAATCCATGGCCATGGTAAGCGAGATTTACTGGTAGGTATTCCGGTAGTATCTCAGGTGTTTTGGGCAACACTCCGACACGACTTATACCGCTTTTGGGGGTCTGACGTTTGCCAGCTCCCTAGGCCCGATATACGATATTCATAGACGAACGGACCGGACTGTACGGATATTGTCACACATAGGCTCAGTAGGGTTTCAGGATGAGTTCGCTCATCGGACTCCCTTTCACCCAGTACATGGGCAGCCGTTACGTACAGCTAGTACCACTGACGGCTTATGGTTAAACCCACTGCCAGGGTATTGACGAGTCTTTAGAGTCCCCCACAGAAAGTTTCCCAGTTCGGGCGAAACGTCGTAGAGGCCGTATGGTTTTATGGCAGGGTTCGAACGTACACGTGCACTTATACACGTGTCACGGTTTGGATGGATAATACCAGCGGGTTTTGGTTTAAGTCGGATCCTAGTATTATACTGTGTAGATTTTGTCTCATTGCATTTGTATTCGGTCGGAATACAAATGCGGGTATGTATATACAGTTGCGGGGTTATCCTGTAATTTTGCAACGGGATCGCTTTTTGAAGTTGCCAGTTTGCTTTCTTTTTGGCCATGCCTTCTGTCTTTTCTCCATGGCTGAATTCTTGTGTTGAAGTGGGTTTATTTGCAAAAGTGCATTTTGTAAACGTGGGGGTTTTCTGTGGTGATAGGGGCTCCAGAAAATTCCAGCAACCTCTTGTGATTTCTAGATGAGCATGACTCATTTCTTTGCATTAATTGTGATTGGATTGAAAAGATATTTGTGTTGTGATATTTTTCCTTATCATCACCCCATCTCTTTGCTCTAGCAATGACTCCATTCTTTTCTCTGGCCTTGGCTGAGAGCACTATTAGGCAGCCCCATTTTTGTGAGTGAGGGATTGATTCATTTCATATTGCACAAAATTCCTTTCTTCATTCAAAAGCTCATTTCTCCTCACACTTCTCTTATGGCAACTTCGATTAACCTTCATCCATTCACTTGGATGCTTTGAGACCAAGTGTTCTATACTTACTCTACATCAACCTTGGACACGTTGGCTAACAAATTTCGTGTCTGAGTTGCCTCGGTTCAGAGGTGGGAGCCCGTATAAAGATTCGTTGATGTGGCACAGTTTTTGGTGAGGAGAGGTCGTAGATCGAGCGAGATCGGAGAGTAAGTTTTGCCAGCACTTCCGCAACAGGCTTGGGGCAGAGGTTAAAGACTGAAGGACTCGGACCGATCGGTATAATCTCAAAACCCAGTTTACAGTTTACTAGTTTACTGTTAATGGAATGATCCGGGATTTGGTTACGGTTAGCGTCAGTTCGTAAAAAGTTTTTGTTCCGCATTTGGCCTCGGAAAGACGGCCGGGGCACTGCCGCAACCCAATAGTGATCTATCTAAAGGTATTGCAAGATTTATGATGTTTTAAAGTCAAAACTAAACTACATGGTATTTTACTGAAAAAGTGCGATAACAATTGCAATAGGAATTATTTTGCTATGAAACTTGTTCAACATGTTTTGTTAATGATTAATAGTCAAGATATAGGAGTTTAGTATGGTTGTGTTAAGGAAAATTGAATTTTGCAAAGAAAACCGAATCGGAAGTCGGATTTAACTCCGCTTCCATCGGGTTTTAGTTTTACAAAGTTATAGAATGAAATAGAGAAAAGAGAGGAGGGACTTATGGGATTAGAGTCAAGATAAGAGGGAGAGGAGGATGTAGGAGTTTCCGGTGCGTCGTTTCGTCGCTGGGAGCTCTTAGAGTTGTCATCGGAAGTTAGCCGGAGTTTCGCACTTCGCTAACTCCACTTGTTCACAAAATTTCTATAGAGTTTTCTTGAGAGTTTGGACGGAATTTGTGAGTGAGGGGTGTGTGTTTAGGTGTGGTATTTATACGTAAAACTAAGGTTAGGGTAGGTGAAAGGGTGTGAAGAAAAAATGTATTAAATTGTATTAAAAATTGGATTTATTGAGATTTTAAAGGGCTCTGTTAATGTGCAGGATTTTTAAAGTGTACATGATAGTTAAGAAGACTAAAATGCACACTTTTCCAGAAGAACCAAACCCAATCCAGGCTGAATCGGCCGGCGGCGGCGGCCGAGTTGGCCGGTCCGCCGGCCGAGTCAGGGCCGAGCTCGACGCCAAATGTTCACCGTCGATAGGTCTACCTCCTGGGACAGTTTATTTTATTTGTGACTTTTGGTTTTACGGGTTTAGCACGTGTGGACTCTTGGAATTCTAAAAATTAAAAAAGAAATCAATATTAAAAATAATGTGGGGGATGTGATTTGAACTCTGGTGCTTTGGCTCAGCAATGCAAGGTCTTACCAATGAGCTACACGCTCCTTCTTGCTATTAAAAAGCAAAACAAATTTATAACTTTTGCTCAGGAAAAATTACCCCTTTCTGTATTTTTTGAAAAATTTGTACAGAAAGTTGTATAGAAAGTTTGGGTTGTTACAGTTTAGGTCGGTTTTTCGTCTAGCGATTGCATGTCAAGTTGAGAGTTGAAGTCGACCATTTGCCAAGTGTGCAAATACCGGTAAAAGGTCGATATTTCCATGGCCCCGAAGTCGAGGTGGAGATCGCTTGACGTGGATGGCCCGAGCAGGGTAGCCGCTCGGTGGCCTCTTGATGAGGGCTTTTGATACTTGACATTTGTGGGTAAGAAACTACCAGCCAAGGATGGACCGAGCAGGGTAGCCGCTCGGTGGCCTCTTGATGAGGGCTTTTATCCTTAGCGTCGTGGAGTAAGAAATTACCAGCCAAGGATGGACCGAGCAGTGAATCTACCTGGTTATCTCTTGGTGAGGGATTTGATCCTTGGCGTCGGTGGGTAGTAAACTACCAGAGCAGGTTGTTGCCCGGTTGCCTCTTGGTGAGGACTTTGATCCTTAGCGCGGGAGGGCATGGAGAGGCCTACTAAGGACGGACCGAGTAGGGTTGCTGCCCGGTTGCCTCTTGGTGAGGGTTTTGATCCTTGGCGTTGGTGGGTAGTGAACTACCAGCCAAGGATGGATCAAACAGGGTTGCTGCCCGGTTGTCTCTTAGTGAGGGCTTTGATCCTTAGCGCGGGAGGGCATGGAGAGGCCTGCTAAGGATGGACCGAGCAGGGTTGCTGCCCGGTTGCCTCTTGGTGAGGGCTTTGATCCTTGGCCTCGGTTGGTAGTGAACTCCCATCAATGGATGGACCGAGCAGGTTGCTTCCCGGTTGCCTCTTGGTGAAGGCTTTAATCCATAGCGCGGGAGGGCATGGAGAGGCCTGCTAAGGATGGACCGAGCAGGGTTGCTGCCCGGTTGCCTCTTAGTGAGGGCTTTGATCCTTAGCGTCGGTGGGTAGTGAACTGCTAGCCATGGATGGACCGAGCAGGTTGCTGCCCGGTTGCCTCTTGGTGAGGGTTTTGATCCTTGGCGTCAGTGGGTAGTAAACTACCAGCCATGGATGGACCGAGCAGGTTGCTGCCCGGTTGTCTCTTGGTGAGGGTTTTGATCCTTAGCGTCGTGGGGTAAGAAATTACCAGCCAAGGATGGACTAAGAAGGGTAGCTGTTCGGTGGATTCGTGAGGTTCTGTCCGACCTTCTCCGGTGTATGAACATCGAGAAGAGTGACCGTCGCGGGCGACATATGTTATGAACGCGCGGGGGGAGGCGAAGCGTAAGAGCCGCGTCGTTCCGATTTCGCCGAGAAAGGCGGGATCTCCGCCGTGTGGCGGTACAGTAGTGGAAGAAACGAGCGACTGTTGGACTCTTGGGGGTGATGTGGGGCAATAAAATGGAGGGCGTGTTGATCACTCCTTTCTTCATCCCCAAAACGTAAGGATGGACACTTTCCCTTCCTCCATCCCCGAGATCATAAATTTCGAGGACGTATACCTGTACGACCAGCTGTGCTCCGAGGAGACGGTGCAGGCGGTGATCCAGCGGGTGGAGGATAATATCGGCCGCCTGCTCCCCCGGCGATCACCCCTTTTCTAGCTGCTGATGTACTCGATCTGGAGGGCATCGCTGGGGCTGCACAACCCTTTGTTCGAACAACTGAAGGACGAGGCGGTTGGCAAACTGAGGTCGTTATGTCGTCTAGGCCTGATCTCGATGGGTCGGCGGATCGATCGGTGGCACTCATTCTCGAGTGTTACCAACTGAGGCATCTCGCCGATGGGCCGCCCGTGGAGCTTTATGGCCCGTCCGTGGCCACGAGGGTTCGCGGTTAGCATCAGAGGTAGAGGTCCGAGGCGGCAATGGCTCGGCTGGCGGAAATTTTCTCGGAGTACCACGAGAAATATTTCTTGCCGCTGCTGTAATTTTTTTTATGTAATGTAAGGCTGAGGAGCCTACAATACCTTTTTGAATCAATAAAATTCTTCTTTTCTGCAATGCTCGACTGCTTTTTTCCTTCTTGTTTGTTTAAATAAAAAGAACTTAGAAGAATTTACATCGCTTTGTTGAAGAACCCAAGTAGTGGTCTGCTAAGGATGGACCGAGCAAGATAGATTCTTAGCGGATCCGGAGGTTCAGTCTAGTCTTCCTTGGTTCGTGAACATTGGGAAGAGCGACCGTCATAGGCATCACGTGCCAGGAATGCTTGGGGGAGGCATAACGTTTCGGGGAGCCGCGTCAGTTTTGCCACGTGGCGGCACAGTATTGGAGTAATCTTGGTGTATCCCAGGATTCGCGCCCATGCGCGCGCGAATCCGGGTCCTTAAGGATTCTATTTGAAGTTATAAAAAGAGAAGGAGACGGCAACTTCTTCGGCATCGCTTTTTGAGATGACCGGGCGCATGTATTCGATCGAAGAGATCATCACCTCCGACGACGTCTCTGTGTACGACCAATCCCAAGCTGAGGATGGGTACCAGGGAGTGGTTCATCGCTTCGAGGGTCACGTCGGCCGGCTTCTCCCTCAGCGGTCGTCCCTCCTTCAGCTGCTAATGTACGCAATTTGGAGGCGGTCCCCGGGGTTGTATAACCCCTTCTCCGAGGAGTTGATGGACGAGACGCTCGACAAGGTGCGCTCGATCTTCCTTCTCAGCCTCATCTCGAAGGGCAGGCACGACCGATCCTTGGCGCTCATTTTAGAGTGATTCAAAAAGAGGTACATCGTGAGCCAAGGCGTAGAGGGTGGAGTGCCGGGTGTTTCCGTGGCGTCCCGGGTTCGCGTGCAGCATCAGTGGGAGCAGGCTGCGGAGGCTAGGGCCCGGCTAGCAGAAATCTACTCTGAGTATCACCTGGAGTACTTCCTCGATCTTGTTCCCCCTCTGTTGTAAATTTTTCCTTTTTCTTTAAGGCTGTGGAGCCCGTAATACCTTTTGAATAAATAGAATTATCTTTTTTGCGATGCCCCATTGTTCTCTTTTTTTATTTAAATAGAAAGAACTTTAGAAAAGTTTATATTGCTTTTGTGAAAGAAGAAATATACACTCTTAGATATTCTTTTCAGAGGTACCGCTTGAGCTTCTCAGCGTTGTAAGGCCGTGGAAACTTACGACCATCCGTGTCTTGTAAGCGGTAGGCTCCGTCGGGCAGGACCTTGGGGACGAAGAAAGGACCGTCCCATTTCGGGGAAAACTTATGCAGCTTGCCTTGATCGACGAACTCGTTCCGCTTTAGGACTAAATCTCCGATCTTGAAGAAGCGACGCTTGACTCACGCATTGTAGTAGCGGACGGTTTGCTGTTGATAGGCAGCAGTTCTGATCTGAGCCCGGTCTCGTTTCTCTAACAAGATGTCCAGGTTTGTTCGGAGGGCTGAGATGTTCGCTTCGTCGTCGAAATGCTCGACCTGGTGACTGGGGAGTCCGATCTCCGCTGGGACCATTGCCTCGGTACCGTAGCAGAAGCTGAAAGGGGTCTCCCGGCGTGGGGGGGAGGGTTCTTCGACATGCGTAAGGCCCATAAGACCCGGGGTAATTTCTCGACCCAACCGCCTTGGCGTCCTTCTAGGTGCGTCCGAAGACCTCAGAGGATGTCCCGATTAGCGACCTCGGCTTTCCCGTTGCATTGGGGATGTACGACCGCGGCAAACTTCATTAGGATACGATATTCGCTGCAGAATTCCTTAACTTTTTCTTTTTAAAATTTTTCCCATGGTCGGTGATGATACACCTCGGGATGCCGAATCGGAGTATCACGTTGTTCTGCAGGAACTTGATAGTCGTGGTGGCGTCCGGTTTCCTGATGGCAATGGCCTCTATCCACTTCGTGAAGTAGTCCACTGCGACGAGGACGTACTTTTGCCCGCCCGTACCGGTAGGGAACTGGCCTATCATGTCCATTCCCCACTGGGCAAACGACCACGGGGAGGTTAGGGCGGTTAGCTCGGTAGCAGGAAGGCGAGGTATGCTTCCATAGAGTTGGTAGCTCTTGCATCTCCTGACGAGCTTCTTGGCGTCCTGATGAATTTTCGGCCAGTAGTATCCCTGGAGTAATGCCTTCTAGATTAAGGTGCGGGCCCCTTGCTGCGCGCCGCCGACCCCTTCGTGGATCTCACGGAGGACGTAGTCGGCTTCGTAGGGGTCAACGCACCGGAGCAGGGGCTGAGTGAAGAATTTCTTGTAGAGGTTCCCATTGGTCCAGACGAAATGGCGAGCTTTGGCTCGGAGACGGCGGGCTTCTCCTCGATCTTTTGGGAGCGTACCTTCCCTCAAGAATTCCATGAGGGGATTTCTACAATCCCGGTCTTCTTTCCGGGCTGTGTACACTCGAAGCGTCGTCGCCCCATCTTCCACGCTGGGCTGTGGCAAGACCTCGAAGAGGATTTTCCTCTTGTTGTTGGCCGTATAAGATGATGCCAGCTTACTCAAGACATTGGCCTGGGCATTTAGCTGTCTGGGGATCTGCTCCACCTGGACTTCGTGGAAGTCCATCCGCAGTCTGCTTACCTCGGCCAGATACTTCACCATCAGAGGCTCCCGTGCTTTGAATCGGCCGGTCACTTGGCCAACGACGAGGGCAGAGTAGCTGCGGATCCGAATCATTTTCAGCCCTAGTGTTAAGGCTATGCGCAGTCCGGCCAGCAAGGCCTCGTATTCCGCCGTGTTATTTGAGGCTTTGAACCCGAGCATCAGAGAATACTCCATTTCTGCCTCGTTCGGGCCCCGAACGATGAGGCCGGCACCACAGCCTTCCTCGATCGAGGACCCATCGATGCAGAGGATCCAATCAGGGACGGAGTCGGGCTTCCCATCGACTGAGGGTTTAGTTGCGAGGGCTGGTGTGGACTCTGGCTCTTTGCTCAGGATGGTGCATTCTACGAAAAAATCGACCAGGGTTTGTGCTTTGATAGCCTGCCTTGGGCGGTATTTTATGTCGAATTGGGACAACTCCAACCTCTATTTCTCCAATCGGCCAGAGGACTCTAGGGAGGCGACGATAGTCCCCAAAAGCCGCTCGGTAAGAACGAGGATGGTGTGTACCTAGACATAGTATCGTAGTTTCCATGAGGCCACGATGAGTGCCAAGACGATCTTCTCTATGGTTGGGTACCTCGTTTCCGCATCCTTGAAGACGTGGCTCACATAGTTACCGGCTTATGGACTCCGTCGACCTCTCGGACGAGCACTGAGCCTGCTGCTTGGTCGGATACCGCCAGATAAAGCGATATCTCGTCCCCTTCAACTGGTCGGGTGAGCAGCGGGGGAGTCGCAAGGTGCCTCTTTAATTGGTCAAAGATGGTCTGGCACTCCTCCGACCACTCGAACTTTTGAATCTTCCTTAGTGCTTTGTAGAACGGGAGGCACTTCTCCCCAGACCTCGACATGAAACGACTCAGAGCGGCTACTCTCCCTGTCAGCCGCATGATTTCGACGTTAGTCTTAGGCGCGGCCATGTTCAGGATGGCGTTGATTTTCTCCTGGTTAACTTCGATTCCACGGTGTGTGACCATGAAACCGAGGAACTTTCCACCGGCGACCCCGAATGCGCACTTGGCGAGGTTCAGTTTCATCTTATATTTGCGGAGGACGTCGAAGACCTCGTCCAGACCCTTGGCGTGTTCGTCCGATGAGACCGATTTAAAGAGCATGTCGTCGACGTACACTTCCATGTTCCTGCCGATCTGCGGCTTGACCACGCGATTAACTAAGCATTGGTACATAGCTCCGGCATTTTTGAGGCCGAAAGGCATCACCTTGTAGAAGTATACCCCCCGGTTCGTTATGAATGCGGTGAGATCCTCATCTGCCGGATTCATACGGATCCGGTTGTATCCAGAGAAAGCATCCATGAAGCTAAGTAGCTCGTGGCCTGCCGAGCTGTCAACGAGCTGATCTATCCGAGGGAGGGGATGGTTGTCTTTCGGGCATGCCTTGTTGAGGTCGGTGAAGTCGATGCACATGCGGCACTTCCCGCTTGACTTTTTGACCATGACCACATTCGCCAACCATTACGAGTAAGGCACATTCCGAATGAAATTAGCGGCGAGGAGCCTATCTACCTCGTCCTCGATCGCCTTTTGCTTGACTAGGGCGAAGCTTCAATTTTTCTGCCTGACGGGTCGGACCGTAGGGTCTATCCCGAGCTTGTGAGATATGACTTTGGGATCGATCCCTGGCATGTCGGCAGGTGCCCAGGCGAACACGTCATAGTTGTTTCTGAGGAAGTGAACCAGGTCGTCTCGTTGAGTCCCCATCAAAAGCGACCCAATCTGAACGGTTCGTTCGTCGTCCCATTCTAAGAGGGAGACCTCTATTAGTGGCTCCACCGGGGTCCTTCGGACCTCTTTCTACTCGTCTCGAGTGTCTAAAGAACCCTTGATGTCACTCTCGCCCTCAACATCATTGTTTGGCAGCTCAGACGTAGATGTTGCGGTGAAGCAAACCTTTGCGGTTCGTTGGTCTCCGTAGACCCGACCTATCCCGCCTTGGCCGAGCGGGAATTTCATCGCCAGGTGGTAGGTCGATATTTGGGCCCAGAGGGAGTTCAGTGTAGGGAGACCGAGGAGGACGTTGTAGGCCGATGTGATTCTCGCGACGATAAATTACACAGGTACGATGCGCGTGCGGCCCGCCTCCCCGATATTAAATTGCAGAGTGATCACCCCTTCTGCCAAGATGGAGTGGTTAGTGAACCCTGATAGGACGTGGACGGTCGTCCTTAGGTCCGACGGGGTGAGTCCCATATGCAGGAAGCAGTCATAAATGAGAATGTCTGCCGAGCTTCCCAAGTCGATCAGTATCCTCTGCACCTCGTAGTGATGAACCCGAGCTGTGATCACTAGCGGGTCGTTGTAAGGCAGGGAAATACCGTGGAGGTCCTCATCGGTAAAAACGATCGGCTCGGCTGCTTTGGCCTTCTTCTTCGGGTAGTCGACATGTCCCTCGATAGGGGAGGGATGCCGTGTCTAGTCGGTCCTCGTCGTACCCCCCGCTGACATGACCATGATTTGGCCGATTGTTAATTCGTCGGCAGGGGGATGTTGCTCTTGCTCACGACCGGCTTGCCATTTGTCTTTCAAGTACGTTGCCAGGTGCCCCGAGTGGATTAGCTCCTCAATGTAGTCTCGGAGCAGTTTGCAGTTCTCAGTGGAGTGGCCCTGCGACCTGTGGAAGCCGCATTAGGGGCCCCGGGTGCGCTTTGCTGCCTTGTTCGAGACTGGGGGGAGTTTGAAAAACCTCTCGCCCTTAGCCTCCTCTAGCAGTACCGTCTACGAGACGTTGAGTGGGGTGTACTCCTAAAACAACGGGGAGTAGGTCTTTGGCCACTCAATCTTCTTTTTCTCTTCCCAGCCCCTTTTCTTCTGATCAACTTGTTCTGTCCGGGGCAGGTTGGCGTTCACCTCGGATTCAAGATGGATCTCACGTTCGGTCCAGGACTTTATCTCGGCCATAGTCTTAGGTTGCGATAATGCAAAGGAGTGTAGACACTCCTTGTGCCTAAGATCCGACCTGAGGGCCGTAATGACCGTCTCGTCCCGGTGTTCTGGGACCTCGAGGAGAGCGTTGTAGAAGCGGGTGACGTACCCTTTGAATGATTCTTTGTCTCCGCTCTTTATGGTGAAGAGATGGTCGACGGTCCGCTTCTGTCGTCTGTTCCCGACGAAGTGGCCGAGGAATTGGATGGCCAGCTCATCGAAGGTGGAGATCGAGCGCGGTGCGAGTCCTCGGAACTAGTCTCGTCCGGAGCGGATGAGAGTGGTGGGGAAAGCGCGACATTGTGTGACATCGGAACAGTCCTGGAAACTCACCCGGTCGTGAACGCGTCCAAATGGTCCTTCGGGTCACACTTCCCGTCGAAGAGGGGGACCTTTGGGGGCTTGTTCCGGGGGGAGAAGTGGACGACGAGTAGCCCTTTGGTGAAGGGCTTCGTGAGCGAGTCAGCGGCATACTTAGCCCCGTTGCTCGAATGACGACTTTCCCGATGCATGCCTTCGATCTTCTTTTCGAGGGCATCGAGTCGGTCGTGGTTCCCGATGATTCGGCATATTCTGATTTTTGGCATATGCTGCCGGAGACCTCTGCCTGCCCACAACCCCGATTCCGTTCGATGAGGTTCCTCAGGTCCCCTGGAGAGGTCATCTTCGAGCTGCCGTGGCTAGTCCTGTGCGCGTGACCCCGTCGAGGGAGGGGGTGCCGGTCATGCCTGGGCGCAGGTGAGCTGACTGACACCTCCTCGGGAGGGACAGGGGCGCGATGGGGCTCGGGGCGAGGCCGTTTGGCAAAGACCTCAGAGTTAAGCTGTGCGATGCCCACCGGGTCATTGAATACGTCGGACCAGGAGATCTGCGGCTGCCGGAGACAGCGAGGCGGTGATTGGTCGTGCCAACACGGGCAGAGTCTTCTCTCCCTTTGTAGGGGTCCCGATCCCGAGGTGGGGGAGCGGCGACCTGGGGAGCTTGCCCAACCGTTTGGACACGGATGAGTGTGTCCGCGATGGATGCGAGTCGATCTATCCGAGCGGATAGGGCGTGAAAGGCGTTTGGGGGAGGAGGGGATCCTCTCTCATCTCCACTGCGGGAAGGCCGACGGCTGGTGCTTGGATCGTCGCGGTGACAGCTCGCCATGAAGTCGATATCGGAAGATGAACTTATGAACTTTCGTTGAATGGAACTAGTGATCAGTTCCCACAGATGGCGCCAACTGATGGATCTCTGGATCTCCTTCAGATGTTATTTTCTGTTAATCTGCTACGAGCGCTGATGGAAGGATGCGATGAGTTGGAGGGTTGACTCCTGTAGCATGTGGATCTCAATGGGTTTTGTGTGGTTGATGCCGAGCTACCTGCAAAGAAGTCCCAATATGGTTGTGCCACCGAGGACCCTCCGATGATCAAGTTAGATGGGGTATTTTGGCAGAGTAACGGTCTATTGGGGTAAAATTGGCTTACCTGAGTCGTCTGAGAGAGGGGTTTATATAGCGACAGCCATGGGCAGGCGGGCGCGAGATTCACGCCGGCCATTACGCCCCTGGCGTCACGCCCGCGTGTTAGGCGGGATTACCCATTAATGACGAGATATGCTCGTTAATGGGGGATCGTGATGGCATGGAACGTGGGATCACGGGCGACGGATATCTCGCGTCTGGCGAGATTCACGGAGCCGCGGCGGAGGCGCCTGTGATCGGTGCTGTAGGTCGGTCGATGAGACCGAGGAAGCGCAACTCGGCGGGAGGCTCGGGATCGAGCGGGAGGCCGATGCAACTTCGTTCTGTGATAGCTCGGAGGCGAGCTGGGGGTGGTCTAGAAGGCCACCGAAGGTCTGGAACATTCTCGGGCCGGAGGCTCGGGGTGCGATCCCAACGTAACATTCTTGATCCTTTCTTGTAAGCTCTGGGACACGTCACCTGCCACGTGTCATTATCTGGGGAGTCACCGATACCGAGCATCATTGTCATGACCCAAATATGGCACGTGACCGGCACTTAAATCACGTGACATCTAAAGACACCGACGCGGTTCAAGTAAGCCAAATCCCGGAATCTAAACCTTTTTCTTTTGAAAATATTGGAGGTGAAGTTTTAATAATTATCAGATGGAATCATTTTTAAAATAACCATTTGAGTTTAACTAAGTATGTTTAAAGAGCATATATGACAATTTGAAATTCGACAGTACTTCCTTTGTAAATTTTGCATAAACCCGATACAACCACAATAATAAAATAGCATTCCAACGGGAGCTAGCTTCCACGCCCAAACGGCGAAGCAGCCAAGCAAACAGTATAACAAGTCGACTCCAATTAGTACGACATCACAATCCACAATTTCTAAGTCTCGCTTCTAAGTCCATAATATACTATTTCTAAGTTGATGGAGTTTTACTAGATACAAGAATATATGAATAACCAAGTGTGAGTACGATATAATAGTAACCCACCTGCCAAAAGCAATCACCGAAAGGAATGTGTGCCTCAAGCCGCTGATAATCCAAGCGGTAAAACCTGCAAGAAACTATGGCACAACGGGGGTGAGTTGCCAACTCAGTAAATAAAAGTACATAGTAAGGTAGAAATCGAAATGCACGACGATACCTAGATCATAAGTACAATACTATCATAATCTGTACTAACATAATATATGATATGCATATGTATCATAATGCAACACTATCTATTATGCAATCTTAAGTAGAACATATCAAATGCAAATGACCTGTATCTAGACATAAGCCCAAAGGTGGCCGAAAATATATATATAAACCCCCCTTTTAAAAATAGCCGCTGAAAGGATATGTCACGGCATAAAAGCAGACGTGATAGTATGAAATATAATAGATATCTTATTTAAGATATACGTCCTGCTGTTTTAATGAAAAGTGTTAAGAGGTTTACAATTTAAAAGATTTCAATATTATATCAGACACGTCAAAATAATGAAGCCATAGCTCGATTTTGAATTTCTTTTTATATGCAACTACTCGTAAAAAGGTATGCAGGTACTGTCCCCCGGATCAGTCCTACTCGGCTACAATAACTCATAACATAATTGTATATCTCATGATAACAACATATCAATATATATGGATGTCCAACATCGACACCCGAAATCAGAAGTCCCTCGTGTCCATCACTGACACGCAAATCCTCAAATCTCTCGTATCCATCACCGACATGCAAATGTAGATACCGTCGACACCATCTCAACAGATGATCACCACCCGATATCCCTGGCTTCGGTCAATATTCCTTGGATATCAGCCGTGTCCAATCGAACCCCGATCAGTATCCCCGTGATATCTACCGTACTCATCTCTATCTCCGGTATCGAGTATCCTTGCTAGGCTCCCCCGCCTCAATGCGGCAATCCTTCCCCTCGGTCTCGATCCGGGTCCACAATATATCCGACTGTATAGCTCCCCCACTCAGTCCGGATAGTATAAAAATCCACGACCGTATAGCTCCCCCACTCGGTCCGGAATAAAAATCAGAAAACACTAAAGCCATGGTGGACTTCAACTCATCATATCAAAAAACATCAAGTAAAGAATAAAAATATTTGCATAGATCATTCTGATGATATATTATATATATACATATATAATAGCGTCCCATACCACTGATATATATCATCAGGAGTAAAACATCCAGAAAATCTATAAGAATTGAATATAACATCTATAGCAACAGAAAATAAAGGAAGATTGTGTAAATAATCATACAGGTACAAAAATATCAATTCTACCGTGTCATGGTACTACTAATGATGTGTGGTGTAACATATACGTCTGTGCTCGTGCATCATAACAATCATTGGTATTTGTGCAAATGTTCTAATGGTGTAATAAGCTACTCATATCAACATCTACATATGCATTACATAACATAACGGTCTTACAGTGACATGGCAGTATCAATGAGGTGTAGTGTAATATATATACGTGCTTGTGCAGTATAGTACTCATTGGTAGTTGTGCAGTATTCTATCAGAGTGTTCGTATTACGGAAACGTATAATATCATTAATTATAACGTAAACAAGTAAATATTAACATGATTTTACGAGTCTAAAGGGATCTGGGCCATTATTTGGCATACTAATCTCATAATCATCAATACAGTATAATTCCTCGAATAATTCTTCACGTTATCACTATATTTAAATTATATCTAGTACGGCATGATCTTTCGTACCTAGTTACCAAGCCATCCGTAAATTATATGCAAATGAGTATCATACTAGATGCAAATTAATTCCAATATTCATATCTTATATAATTACTAAAATTACCATATATCATACTACTATTTATAAGGTTGCGGGGGTGTTATACGTCATCCACTCTATTTCCCCCATAGATGTAAATCTACTCACCAACGTGTTGAGCTTGCTGAAATCCACGCTGCTATGTTCGCCAACTCCGTCTCAAAAACCTTCGCGATTGTACCTATAATCGTAGTTATATCATATCGACGTAAATATCATATCAAAACTCAAAATAACGAGATAGGCACCCATAGGTTAGAACCTATAGCATACTAAACCCAAAAACAACAATATGCCACTGAAATTAACGTACGAACGTCGATATTTCAGTTGCAGTACAAAATACGGAAAACCCGTATCGGAATATCGGAATTTGATAAAAGCTTTACTAAAATATTCCCGGATTTCTCTGTATGCATACTGGGACAAACCAAACAATGCTATAGATCATAAATTACCCAAACAAAGCCAAAGAAGAAAAACTAACACCAAAAACCCAAGGGGGCCCGGCGACATCGGAATATTGTGGGTTCTCGCCGGCCAAAACATGGAGATGGGGTCTCGGGCTTTGAGTAAGATCTCCTAGTGGTCTTATGATACTTATGGTGTTGCTAGTTTTTCTAGTGGTCACACCTATTGGTTCCAGATTCAATATCAGTATGCTAAATATCATAAATATCCTAGTTTATGATACTACACATACTTAACATGCGACGTGCGAATATTGTGAACTTCCTAGAACTTATATTAACCTGAATTAACCCTTCGCTGCTTGTATCAGTAAAACAGAATCGCAAACTCAAGATATCCGTATCGTATTAGAATTTTAACCCCAAAACAGATATTTGTTTCCAGATTTTATATACTGAATAATTAACATAAATTAGCAATACCAGATATCTTAACACATATACAGAGAGATACCCTAAAAATTTTAACACCCAACTCCCACACAAAACCGGTGACGCCGGATTTTCATTGAATGTCGTCGGTCAAAACTCCGAGGAATTGGTCCGTATTTCGAGTGGTTATTCTAGGTCCAGATTACAATATGAAGGTACTGTTTGATTTTGTTAAAGATTATCTTGACTATAGCAGATTCCAAACAGAGCCTAAATTTATCAAAATACGATATTTCCGATATCACAATTCTACACTAAAACAGTACTGAACTTAAATTTGCAGGATTGAAACGTATACTTATTGAATGATCACTGAAAGGCTTCTTCAAAGATGCACAAACACACAAGATCCTAGCTTGAGGGTGGTGGTAGTGATCCTTAGTACTTAGTTTCTTTTCTCTTTTTCTTTGGTGTGATCTAAGTTTTTCTTTATTTTCTAGTTTTGCCAATTTGTTTCTAATTTGATCTCTCAACCGAAGCAAAAGAGCAAAAGAAAGGGTAAGATTAGGGGAGTGATGAGGTTAGAAGAAGGTGTCATCAATAAAAAGTGTGGTGTATCCATGCAAATAGGAGGTGTAAATATGAAAGATGGTGGTGTTTTCATGCGAGGATGATGTGTCACCATGAATGTATCATGTAAATATGAAGTGTTATCTAGGTTATGATGTTCCATGAGTAAAATTTTAGCTTAACCATGGGCTTACCTTTTTTACACATAAACCCTCACAAATTTTCTAATTCCCACAAATAACTAAACTTATCACAAAATTCCTCATGATACTTATTATTATATAAACAACTATTTCTTTACCAATTTAACCTACTACATATTAAAAGGTCTTTTCATTACAAAATAAAAATTTAAACAACATCTTTAATTAAATAAATAAAATAATTAATTATCTAAAATATTTCAAAATGTTATAACCATCACTTAGTCACATATCTACTAAGATAGTAGATGGCATGTCCTTCGCATCCAGAAGCATCACTACCAACAATAAAGTTGGGAAAACTGATACCCACATTTCTATATACTAAAACTGTTGCATATAAGTTTCTCTACTTGCGATCCATTTGAAAAATTGATCGAATTATCATGCATATATTCGTCACCCAGCACGTTGTTAAAGACTAAATACTGGTCCTACGCCGACCTCTTAAACATGGTTTGGTCACCAGTACCCTTATGCTTCACACAACTAATCTAAAAAATCCCCAGTTTTGACCACAAAAATTAATCACACCAACAAAAGAAGCAAAGAGAAGGAAGCGAGAATATGTCTCCTCTCCTCAGTTTCCCCTAGCACACACTCTCTCTCCTCTCTCTCTTTTCTCTCTCCTCATGTACACAGATTAGTTGACCCACGACTCTTCTCCCCTTCTCCAAAAATTCCACCAATCTCACCTCTTCCCACAACTCCAACGCAGCTTCCAAGTTCCAACACCCTCCCCCCTCTCACTACATTATAAAAACAGGCCCATCATCCATCTCACTCCTCACTCACAACACACAACTCTAGCTTTTCATTCCTCAACAATTAAATCAATTATTGTTCATTTGTGATAATCAGACTGCTATGGCCACTGTGACGGAAACGACACCAGCGAGCCTCGGTTCGATCCCCCCGCCGCTCCTATCCGAGACGAGCGACGAGGAGATCCCCCACCCGAAGCGGAAACGCTCCAAGCGCTCCCGCCCGCCCACCGAAGAGGAATACTTGGCCCTTTGCCTTGTCATGCTGGCACGGGAGAGCCCGGGAGCCAGTTCCCGGCAGCCCCGCTCCCCGCGGCGACGAAAACACCGGACTACAAGTGTTCCGTGTGCGGGAAGGCGTTTAATTCGTACCAAGCGCTAGGGGGACACAAGGCGAGCCACAGAAAGGCACCGGAAGAACACTCTGCTGCTTCCGCGACATCGGCTGCTGCATCTGTATCCATCTCCGGAACTGGAACTGGAACTGGAACTGGAACTGGAAGGATACACAAGTGTTCCATATGTTTCAAGACGTTTGCGTCCGGACAGGCGCTAGGCGGGCACAAGAGATGCCATTACGATGGCGGGAACAGCGGGAGCGGGGTTACCAGCTCGGAGGTGAGCTCGAGCCATAAAGGGTTCCTCGAGCTTGATCTGAACCTGCCGGCGATGCCGGAGTTTGGGTTCAGGTGTGGTGGGGTCGAGGATGAGGAGGTGCAGAGCCCTCTTGCGTTTAAGAAGCCTAGGTTTCTCATACCTGCCTAGATTAATTAATTAATCAGGGGTTAATTAGAGAATTTTAATTTTTTTATAATTTGTTTTTTTTTTTGTTTTGTTTTGTGTATGCACAGAGAATTATTTGTTCTTTGTAAACTTAGGTGATTCAATTCTTTGATTTTGTGGGAATTTTACTTTAATGGAAGAAGGTGTTTAGATTGAAATTGTTGAGTACAGAGTTTGGATTTTTATTTTTCCAAAGGAAAGTGGTTTCTTCTGGTGGTTGACATAGAATTAGACATATAACAAGGAAAAAATGAGGCGGTAGTTGTTCACAACAAGAGAGTTGGCTGTGAACAACAAACACGTCTACTTTTTGGATCTCCCTGCAACTTAAACAGAAAGACCTATCTGCTGTGACTGATGTTGGTGATAAACAACCACAACCCCATTAACCTCATAACTTAATTATATTAATTTTTTTTATCCCGTTACTTCAATTTCTCAATTCTTAAGAAATGATATGGAGGATTGCAATTTGGATCCTGATATCTTATTATGTAACCTGACGGTCCATATTAGTGTTTTTGAAATAGTTTAGAATATATTGTTATTAGGGCATACTGTACCATGATCACTAGTAAAATAGAGGGTTGCCCCTACGGATATTGGAATCCGTAGGGGCAGATATAACTTGGCCCTACGGATTAATCCGTAGGGCTAAAAGGTTGCCCCTACGGGTCCAGACGTCCAAGAAAAAAAATATTAATTCTTAATTTGGTATTTGCCCCTACGGAGCCGCAAACAAAAAACCTACGGGTATATCCGTAGGGGCAACTAAATATCAAATTACTAAAGCTCAGATCGATCGCCTACGCTCACAATTTCTTTCTCTCTCGATCTCGATCGCGCGCGAAAACAACTCCTCGTCGCCACCGTCGACCTCCTCGTCGCCACCGCCGTTCAGGTCGTCGCCAGCGCCGTTCGGGTCGTCGCCACCGCCGGTCAGGTGAGTAAATCTTGAGGTAAATTAAAGAATTTTTTGATTAACATACGTGCTGGGCCTGGGGTCGGGGGGTTGCGCGCGGGCGAGTTGAGGTTCGGCAGGGGTCGCGGTCGGGGTCGGGGTCGGGGTCGGGGTTAGGGTTAGGGTTGGGGTTCGCTGCTGCTGGGGCTGGGGCTAGGGTTTGCCTTAGGGTTGGTGTTGGGGTTTAGCTGGCCGCGCTAGGGTTAGGGTTAGGGTTAGGCTGGGACTGGGCTGGGCTGGGGCTGGGGGCTGGGGCTGGGGCTGGGCTGGGCTGAGGCTGGGGGCTGCCCCTGGGGCTGGGTGGGGCTGGGGCTAGGGTTAGGTTGGGGTTAGGGTTAAGTGGATTGATGACAACAAAATACATGGATGGATCGATGAATTTAGTGATGTTATGTGCCCCGCCAACATAGGAAATTCAAACGTATACTCCGTTTTCTCATCTTAAAACTAGCAACCAAAATGTGACTAAAAAATCTTTCTAAATATATTTGAAACACATTTATTAGTTGGGTTGAATATTTGTGATTCCATTATATTATATTGTAAGATGCAGAAATTGTATCCTAAAACTACTTGATCCAATCATCCAACAAATACATTCATAAGATACTTATTAATTTTCTTGTATCTTGTATTGAATCGTAAGATTGATTTGCATGTCGTAAGATATTTGACAACACTAGGATGTCTTTCATAAAACAGAAAGTAAATTGGTGTAGGGAGAAAGCTGTTTGATGGGTGGTGACTGGGTCCATTCTTTCTTCATAATCCCCTTCAACTCTATGCCTTTCAATTATTGTGGGAAAATTAGATATTACTTGAGTGATCATGATATCATTTTTTTTGAATATTTCTTCCGAGAATTTATGCATGGTCTTGACATTGAACTTTATCATACTCCTTAATATTGCTTTAGTGATTGATAATATTCAATAAGCTTATGTTGCTGACCCAAATTAAGTAAGGGGGTTAGTCAATTGGAATTGGTGTTTGGAACTTTGAAGTATATCTTTAATGTGATAGATTTATTTGGTGTCAGTCAAATAAAATGAGAAGTAGAACCTTTTATTGTTAGTTATGAATGAATCTAATATTGGAAGTTGATGGTTTCAGTTAGAACTTTTTTGGTATATGATAGATTTCCGCCTACCAAAATCGTTCCATCCAAAAAGTGAATACAGTGGAACTTCTGTTCTCCTTGCCCATCCACTTTTTCTCTCTGGAAATTTGTAGTCTATATAACTATCTAAAATGTATTTGCTAATACAATTATTTTAACCTGACATACTAAAATATTATTATATTGTTTATGTTATCAATAAGTTATTAGTAGTATTCTCTTGATTGGTAAAAGGGGAATGGGCGTTCGCTCTATACATTTTTAATGTGATAGAAGCCTACCCCCTACAGCCGGAACACACACACACAACAAGAATACACAACAAACGCATAATTAGAGAGCGATTCGAGATGTTCGGGTTAAAACCAATATATGATACTCGATGATAATATGAAACCTTCATATCCCTATCGAAACTCATATATGAAACTAAAAGCGCCACTTAGTCCCCGTCTATCGGTTAACATACGTGCGATGCTCGTCGTGACCTAGAATTATACGAAGGTTGTTAAATATCGGACAGTATAGCTCGATACTAACAACCGTCGTATAGTCTACGCGACGAGAAAATTCAATCGTATGGTAACCCATAGATTTGTCCCGTGTGGACAAGTTAAGAATGTATAAAGCAAACGCCTTCATTCACTTGTGTTTTCATCCGTTTCGAGATATTTCGTCGGTACCTTTCCGCTGGTTCTCCGTGTACAAAGATAGATTAGATGTTCATTTCAACGTTGTTTCACAGCTTTGAAATGATTATCTATTCTATTACAGTGTACTCGGAGAACAGCGGGGAGGTGCTGCCGAAATTTACTCGAAACGGTTGAAAGCACAAGTGATGGGCGTTCGCTCTATACATTCTTAATGGGATAGAAGCCTACCCCCGACAGCCGGAACACACACATACAAATGCATAACTAGAGAGCGATTCGAGATGTTCGGGTTAAAACCAATATATGATAATATGAAACCTTCATATTCCCATCGATACTCATATATGAAACTAAAAGCGCCACTTAGTCCCCGTCTATCGGTTAACATACGTGCGATAATTTATTCTTTTCAACGAAAAACGCACACACAAAGCATATACACGGATTTTCTCCTTTGTCAGTGACTATCCCGTTCTTATATTTCTCAATATAGTCAGCATAACTTACAATTTATATGTTATTCAGTCTAACATGGCCCATGAGTACGTCAGAGTTAAGGACTGGATGTATGTGGATTGGAAACAACGTATGCAACCTAAGTTTGTCGCAAGAGTTGCTGCTTTCCTTGAATTTGCACGAGCACATAATAAGATCATAATAGAGAAGATTCTCTGTCCGTGTGATAGATGTGGTAATAAGTACTGGCAGAAGGTAGAATTGGCAGAGCTTCATATTGTAAAACATGGGTTTACTAGACTTTATTCAACTTGGAAATATCACGAGGAAGGAGAAGAATGCAGTACTGCGGTAGAAGAAGAAGGAGAACACGATAATGCGGCAGGAGAAGAAGAAGAATTCGGTAATACGGCAGGAGACGGAAATTTATTTCCATCAGAAGAAATGGAGGATATGGTAGAGGCTGCCCTAGGCAAATCTATTCGTACCGAAGATGACATTCCTTCCGGTCAGGGACCGCGTGCGGATAAATATGAAAATTTCATGAATGATGCTAGGAAACCAATTTATGAGAATGCGAAGTATTCCACCCTCTCATGGTTCGTCCAACTTTTCCAGATTAAGTGCCTAAATGGATGGAGCAACAAGTCATTCACAATGCTTCTTTCGTTCTTGAAAGATTCTATGCCTCCGGGAAATAATGTGCCCGAAAGCTGGTACGAAGCCCAGAAGATGATGTCTGATTTGGGTCTAAAGTGCGAGAAGATTCAAGCATGTCCTAAAAATTACGTGTTGTACCGGAAAGAGAATTCAGATTTGAAAGAGTGTCCAACATGCGAAGAGGCCAGGTATAAGCCGAAAGATTCTGATAAGAAGCCTGATATACCTGTGAAGATAGCACGATACTTTCCCATAACACAGAGGCTACAGAGGCTATTCAGGTGCAAGAAAACAGCCGAGGCAATGATTTGGCATCACCGTGCTCCTCCAAGCGAAAATGGAAAAATGAGCCATCCAAGAGATTCACCGGCATGGAAGGATTTCGGTAGGAGGCACGCAATATTCAGTAGCGATCCTCGCAATGTCCGGCTCGGACTGGCTACCGATGACTTCTGCCCATTCAACTATATGGCTGGAAGTCACAGTACATGGCCCGTTGTAATGATAATTTATAATCTGTCACCTTGGTTGGCTATGGACCAATCATACTTTATGATGCCTCTTCTTATCGACGGACCAAACTCACCGGGGAACAATATCGACGTCTTTCTCCGACCTCTGATCGAGGAGCTGAAAACTTTGTTCATTGATGGTGTAGAGACATATGATTCAAACACAAATACAACCTTCATACTGCGTGCGGCTTTAATGTGGACAATTAATGACTTTCCTGCGTATGGAATGCTATCAGGTTGGTCCGTACATGGTCACAAAGCATGTCCTCATTGCCATGAACACACAACATCAAAATTTTTGAATTTTAGCAGGAAGGTTCGTTATTGCGGCCATCGACGTTTTCTGCCTCCAGACCACCCCTATAGGTTAGACACGGTTCACTTTGATGGTTATCAGGAGCTTCTTGGGCCTCCATCCCCATTGTCCGGAGAGGACGTGACTGCTAAATGGGATGGTTACAATAACGTGACCTTCGGGATGGATCCGACGAAACAGGTCAAACCGCAATATTGGAACAAGTTAAGCATTTTCTTCGAGCTTCTGTACTGGTCTACAAATTCAGTGCGTCATTGTCTGGACGTCATGCATATAGAGAAGGGAGTATCAGAGCACATACTTAACTTGCTTCTGTGTAAAGACGGGAAATCGAAAGACAACATGAATGCCCGGATGGATCTACAAGAGTGGGGAATAAGAAGTGAACTGCACCCTAAACCGGTAGCGGGTAAACCGGGCAAGTTTGTACTTCCCAATGCCGCTTATCATATGTCACAACCGGAGAAGAAAAGATTCCTGCAGGTGTTGCATGATTTGAAAGTCCCCACAGGTTTCTCAGGATCATTCAGCAAGAAAATAAAAATTGTGAAGGGCAAGATCGATGGGCTGAAAAGTCATGATCACCGTGTTATCGTGGAGCACCTTCTTCCATTAGCCCTCAGGACTTCTCTCCCCGACTCGGTTGGTCTAGTAATCAATGACCTATATTGTTTTTTCAGAGAGTTGTGTGCTAAAACACTGGAGGTTGCGACGCTGGATAAACTAGAAAATTCTATTGCGTTGATACTTTGCAAGTTTGATCGTTTTTTCCCACCGTCATTCTTCGATATAATAATACACTTGACGGTTCATCTTGCAACTGAGGCGAAGTTAGCCGGACCGGTACAATATCGATGGATGTATCCCGTCGAGAGGTACGTGTAATTTTTCGTTTCGCGCAATTTATAAATTTATTGTTATCCTGTATGCCCGTGTTTATTTATTCAACATATTCTCATTAGGTACCTTTACACTCTTAAGAAGTATATACGCAATAAAAATCGACCAGAGGGTTCTATCATGCAAGGTTATCTTCTTGATGAAGCAACCACATTTTGTTCTCACTATCTGGACGAGAACATTGAGACAAGGCTTAACCGACCACGAAGAATTCAAGACGGGCCATATGGTAAAGCCGAGTATAAGATGGTAGACACTATGTTTATCAACAAGATATACCGGTTTATCTTGCTTAATTGCGCATGTCTTGAAAAAATTAGAGAGTAAGTTCTTTTGGATTAATTGTTATATCTGTGTTTGTGTGTGTATGAAATGACATAATATTAATGTCACAATTATTTGTCGAAAACAGAACTCATTTTAACGAGGTACGTGAGGGGCATCCTGATTGGAACGAAGAACGTTTGGAAAAATACCATCAGGATAATTTTTGTGATTGGGTCACAGAGCATGTAAGTTATTCGAATTACATTTTATTGCTATCAGTTATAATCTAAACTTGTATCGTTATGTATTTATCGTAAAATTTTTTTTGTTAGATCCACGATCCGAACTTGTCTGCATCATTTGAGAGTGATTCAAGATGTTTAGCTCAATTTCCTAGTATGGAGGTTGCATATTACAAAGGATTTGGTGTCCTTGGATACAAATTCGAAGTTAAGGACATAGAAACATCTAGAACCACTCAGAATAGTGGGATTGCGACGGTAGGATCGGACGGTGTGATTTACTATGGGTACTTAAATTGTATACTCGGCATCCACTATCCCGGACGATCAGAACCCTTTTATATATTCCAGTGTACTTGGTACGATCCGCGAACCGATACAGACAGGTGGAGAAGCAGTCTTGGCACTTGGAAAGATGAATATGGATTGACCAGTGTGAACACACTTCGATTTTACGGTCAGGACGATCCGTTTATCTTTCCGAACCAAGCGTTCCAAGTATACTACTCACAGTGTTTGAAGCATCCGGGGTGGAGTGTTGTATGCCGATGGAAACCTAGAGATGTCTACGATGTCCCAGAATACGAGGACAGCGATGAGGACGAAGAAGAGAGAAGGCTTAAAGTGCTCCGACCGTCTGTTTCGAAGGACGGGTTGTCTTCGACCGATCATGAAGTTACGTGGGTTAGAAATGACATCGACGATGAAATCCAAGTAGATATGTATGATGCGCCCACGAAACGAAAAAGGTTATCAGTAATGTTATATTATTATTTTACATTTTACGCTCTAGATCATATATAGTCAATACTTTTAATGATTGTCTAATGCGTCCACGAACCGTTTATCTAGATTTGATGACGATGTCGGGAGCAGCGAGGGGCGGCAGGAGCTCCAGCCGCGGCAGAGGCAGAGGCAGAGACAGAGCGGTTCTGCCGCCCGGAGAGCTCCGTAGGGAGCTTCAGAGGGCCGGTCTTGCACCCAGATCGGAGACCCCTTCTGATGCCTCCTTCCATGTGGATTTTGCCACACTTCCAGGTATACTGCACGCATATCCATTTTGAATGTAATATTACAGATATTCATGCATGTTTATGTCAAAATTACTTATATTGTCAATGTTTGATTGTCTAGATGTTGGTGATGCGTCCACATCTGGGACAGAGGCCACCCCCGCTCCTTCAGGTATGTTTATATATCATATAGTGTATGTATATTGATTTAGAATGCTATATCATAAATACACACATTCCTTTTGCTCTTACTTAGCAATTTTTATTACTGTCTAGCTGTAGGTGGTGACACCACCGCACCTGCGGGTATGTTTATATATCCTATAGTGCATGCATATTGATTTAGAACGTTATATTATTGATCTACACATTCTTTTTGCAATTACTTATATAATCTATTTTTAATTGTCTAATTATAGGTGGTGCGTCCACACCTTCCACAGGGGCCACTCCTGCCGCTTCCATACCCTCCGCATCGTCTGCAGGTTAGTATGAATAAATTTAAAATGTTTATTCATTTTACATATGCTCTATAGAATAAATATGAACTTCATGGAAATTTAGCGTCGATATTTATTTTATAGTTGGAGGGGACGCGTCCGGGTCCGGGACCCCGATTGTTCCTCACCGGAGGAACTATCGTCCCGCTCGTGCTGCTGCTCGAGCCCAGGCTCGTGCGCTAGTCACCGTAGGTATATATCACACTTGAATTTTTGTTTAACCTTGATTTCTTAATACAACTTTGTCTTATTATTGATTGTCTTGATATTTCGTGCACACGCAGGACCTCTCCATCCCCAGAGGGGGACTCGAGGCCCGAATCAGTCCCATAGGCTGAGGCCTGATAGAGCTAGGGGAGAGGCAGCATTCCCCTTATTTTTTACCCTTGACTATCGCTATACCGGTCCTCATGCTGAGAGGTTCGGCCGGTATTTGGGGGACGAGAGCCGGATCGTGAAGAACTATCCACTTCACGTTGAGTGGGGCGAGCAGCACCAGCGCTCATTCGCCCTCTTCTTTGATCAGGCTCGGGTATGTATTAATATATATTTTCATTTGATCTATCCAATATATTTATTATTAACACTTGCAATCTAATAACAATGTTTTTTTTTTGTATTTTCAGTTGGATTACGATTTTCAGCCTGTAGCCGACCCTGATCACCCGGGGAGGGTGCTCGACCTTCATGCTCTGTATAATGGCCTGATGAAGAACATGCAGGCCAAGGTCCGATACAACAGGAATGAGCTGAAGGCCGACTGCTACTCCCTGTGGATAGCGACCCCCGAGGCAGAGAGAGCGGCCCTCCTATCTACTCCGGCGTTTGCGAGAGTCGACGTAGAGACATGGCCTCTATTGTGCGCTTATTTCGACTCCGAACGCAAACAGGTATGTATTTTAAATTTAATTCATTATTTATGATATAATTTATTTCTTTGTGTTTCTTAATTAGAAAACTAAATGTTAATGCGTTGTGCAGAAACAGGCCGCTCAGAATATGGAGAACAGGAAGTCGGCGAAGAGGGGTCGCCCCACTTACACAGGTGGCTCGAGGAACATTACTCGAGCCATGGAGTTATAGGTAAATTAAGAGTTATTCTCTAATATTCTGCAATATTAAGAGTTATTCTCTAATATTTCTAATATTAAGAGTTACTTTCTAATATTGCAGACATCTCGGACCGTGGCGTCAGGTGGTACACCGAGCGTGCTGTCCGCATATCTTGCCGCCCACGGCACCTCGACAGATCCCGCCACGGACGAGCTTCGATATCCCGACGTCGCTACCCAGGAGTACTGCGTAAGTGTTAATATTTTTTCTACCCAAATTTGAAATTTTAGTTTTGGAAGGTTCAAGTTTAAATTTTATACTTATACTTTACTGCTTAATGTGGATGTAGGAGCGGGTGGTTGAGCAGGCCCAGGCCTCGGGGATCGATTTTACCGGACAGAACGATCTGAGGCTGCTGACCCCAGTTCTGGACGCCGCACACGGAGGGCACCACGGAGGTTAGGAGAGAGGCCGGGGATTGGGCCCTAGCAGGGCCCATATGAGGTTGGACTCCACCCCGGCGGTTACTTCCTCCGTCTCCAGTGACCGGCATGTCCATCAGGAACTGGATAGCTTGAGGGCCACCGTTCAGGAGTTGAAGGAGATGCTGGTATGTATACTACTTTATAGTAAAATATCATTTCATATTATATACATATCAACATATCCATAATTAGTACGTAGCTTGAGCTTATTTGGTTTTAGACTTAAGTTTGATTAATCATACATACATATGTAATTAAAATAAACAACGCTTTTCCAAACTAGATATCCAAACAGGGTTTCGAAATAACTTAATAATGATACGAATTCGAATAATACACAGTTCTTACACGCTTCTTACACACGTTATGTCCAGACGCGACAGGGTAGATCGGCCGAGCCTCCACATGGATCTCCTTCGGCTGCGGCTCCGCAAGCCACTACATCGACTGCGGTTCCGCAGACAGCTCCTGTAGCTCCACCGCCCACTCAGACTCCCGCAGCCGCGGCTCCGCAAGCGACTACCTCGACGGCGGCTGCGCAGACCACATCGCCAGCTCCACATGCCGCTCAGACTAACGCTCGCGACGCATTGCAGAGTGTATTGACCGAGGAGCAGGCGCGCGTTATTCTAACGTTATTCAGAGGTGGAGCTGGACCGAACTAGGGTAGCTTTTTGGTTCTTATTTTTTGAAACATGTATTTATTTATATCACATTGTACTACATTTTGAAACGATATTGATATTGGTTTGTATTTATATCATATTCAGTTTTTGGGTTTCTTTTGTATATTATATATATGCGTGAGATGTGATTATGAATACTGCAATATATGATTTGATTGATGTATATAGTATTGTGCACAGGGCGGGAAAAAAATCTAGCAGCCCATTTTTTAAAAAAAAATACAGACAATATGTACCTACGGATTAAGCTGTAGGTATATATGTTGCCCCTACGGACATATCCGTAGGGACAAACTATCAGGAAACCGGATATTTTCCCCCCTGATCTCAGTGCAGGGTGTTGGGAGTGCCCCTACGGATATATCCGTAGGGGCCACTGTCTATCCCCTACGGAGTTATCCGTAGGGGCCAAATATCAGGTTTCCTGATATTTTGCCCCTACGGCATATTACCTACGGATATATCCGTAGGGGTATAATAAGGACCTACGGGTATATCCGTAGGTACATACAATATATTCAAAAAAACATAAAAAATATATGATTTGATTGCCCCTACGGAGTAATCCGTAGGGGCAACAACACCTACAGATATATCCGTAGGGGCAATATTTTGCCCGTAGGGGCAAGTTCAGGGCCTCAACTTGCACCTGCGGCCTTTGCACCTACGAGGTATTTTTTGGCCCCTACGCATATGTCCGTAGGGGCAGTGAGTTGTCCCTACGGATAAATCCGTAGGGGCAACCCTTATTTGTAGTAGTGGATACTTGGGTATTAAGTAATTATAATCTCTATATAAAGAAATCGTTGGTCACATAACAAATTATCTCTTTCTCCTCTTTTTTACTTTTAATATGGTATCAGAACAGGTCTTCTAAACCCTAACCCAAATCCTTAAAAAAAAAATAGCCACAGCCCTCTTCTTTCAGCCATCTTGCCTCCAGCCTTCGCCGTGCCTTCAGCGCTTGCCTCGCCTCGCAGCCCTCCCTCCCTCATCTCTTCGCCTCTGGCCCTTGCCTCCAGATCTCACCTCGCCTCCAACTTCCATCCATCGCTTCTAGCTCTCGCCTCCAGATCCCCTCCAGCCCTCGACACCGTCGCCTCACCTTCACATCTCTAGATCGCCTCGCCTCCAGCCCTTGATGTCTCCAGATCACCTCGCAAATGTCCTCGTCTTGCCGGATCTTCCCGCTGACTCGAAATCTCGTGATGACTTGATCTTGAGACGAGTATCTTTCTCTCGCTCTCTATGTGCTAGATCTGCACTTTCTATTGCTTACTCTTTTTGCGTGCAACGTTCAATACGACGGACAGCAAGATTGATCCTCCTGCTTTCGATTACAAAACGGATCTCCATGCAACTACCTTGACTCTCTCTGGCTTTAATAATTTTTTAAAATGGGCACACGCCATTGAACGAGCTCTCGAAAGCAGCGGCCTTCATCACCATCTCTTTTAGGAAGCTCCACAAACCTCCGATGCACAGCACTCATTTTGGTCGACAGCAAATTCTGCACTTGGTTTACAAACTCTATGGAGCTCAGCTGTTATCGGGCTATTATGTATCTCCCTACTACGAAGGAGAAGTGGTTCTATCTCAAATCTCTTTACTCGTCGGAAGTTAGCCTTCAGCGGCTATATGATATCTTCAATGAATTTACTACCGCCGATCCAGATGATGATCTACATATCTTTGGGGCCCAGTTCCGGAGGCTTCTAGAAGAATGAAATATGTATCAACCCATCTTCTCTGATCAAACCGTTACCAAGAGTCAGCGTGAGACTCTTATTGGGACTTTTTATTTCGCTAAGATGAAGCCTCATTTAGATGGAGTTCACTCCTTTCTTCTCTCTCAGGGCGATACGTCTATCCTGAATAGTATTCTCGCTGCTACTTATCGTGTCCCTCCACTAGATGCTTATACAGTAGAGGCTCCATCTTTTGCCCTTGTTGCTCAGGGTTGTGGCCGAGGATTTCCCTCTGGTCGTGGACGTGCTTCTATTGGTACTCGGGTTCATAGGGGACGGGGTTGCGGACGTGGTCGCGGTTCCCTTTCTTGCTCTCATTGCGGTCGTACCAACTATACAGATTAATTCTATTGAGAGAAATATGACTATCCGGATCAGACTCCTACTGCCTGATAGAGTATAGCTCCTCCATCCATAGCAACCAACCGTCAGCATAATGCTCATCGCAGATTAGGTATTTTCTCTCATATCTCTACTTCCAACTTAAGCACATTAGGTATATCTCTACTATCTCAGTCAAACCCTTGGGTTCTTAACTCCGGGGCTTCAGACTACATGATTTATATTGCTTCTAACTCTGTGTTTTCCATTTCGTATAAATTCATTTCCATTACCAATGGGATGTCATTCCTATTCGTGGTTGTACCAATATTGATGTGACATTTTCCTTACTACTTAAAAATGTTTTATTTGTTCTTTCATTTCATATAATTTTTTTTTCCGTTCGTCGCTTTACCAATTATTTCAACTGTTCAATAATTTTCTCTTCTAATTACTTTGTGATTCAGGACAACCAGACGAAGGAGCAGATTAGTGTGAGTAAAGAACTTAATGGTCTGTACTACTTGGATGTGCTACCTTCCGCATTTGCTGCTATTTCTACCATTTACTGACATTGACGTTTTGGACATCCACCTCTTCCTATGCTACATACCATATTACCTGATTTCTCTTTATTTGATTTTTTATGCGAGTCGTGTATTTTGGGGAAACATTTTCGTTCCTTTTTTTTCTTCAGTTAATAAACGTAGTTTTTTGATATTTAAGTTAGTCCATTCTGACATTTAGGGTTCTTACAAGCATACTAGCATATTTGACTACAAATATTTTGTCGGTTTTATTGATGATCACTCTAGAATGACATGCATGTTTCTTTTACGTGATCCATCTGAATTACCACACTTGTATAAAACATTTATTAATGAAGTGGTTAATCAGTTTAATACGTCTACTAAATCTCTAAGAACTGATAATGCAAAAGAATACATGAGTAGTATTTTTCAAACTCTTTGCCAATCCCATGAGATTATTCATCAAACTTACTGCTCATACACATCACAACAAAATAGCATTACTGAAAGAAAAAAGTGCCACTTACTTGACGTTGCTCGTTCTATTATACTTAATATGCATGTCCCAAAATGATTTTGGAACTTTGCCTTACTTACTGCATGTTTTTTATTAATCGCATGCCTTCCACGATTCTTAAAACCAAACACCGTTTTCTATTTTATTTCCTAACTAAGACCCTTTTCCCTTTCCTCCTAAAATATTTGGTGTGTTTACTACGTTCATAATCACTGATTAACTCGTGATAAATTGGATCCTAAAGTTATCAAACATATATTTGTTGGTTATTCTAAGACTCAAAAAGGTTACCGTAACACCTTAAAACAGTCGTAAGGTAATTTAATGGAATAAAGTTATGATAATTGATTTTCTGGTTATTTAAAATTATTTGATTATTAGATTGAGTTTTGGGCAATGGGGTGTTTGTTATTATGGGGTTTATTGATAAATTGTCTTGGATTGGGTTACCATGGGTTTTATTCTTGATAATTATTGGTCACAGTAATTTATTGGATAGTACATATTTAATTGAGAAAAAATTTATAATCAAGAGATAAGAAAGATATGTATCCGTGTAATTATATTTTTGCTTTATGTCAAACCCTAGTCCTAATGATATAAGACTCATGTAAATACTCGACCCACATGCTCATAATCTATACTATTTAAATTCTTTTAGACCTCATGCAAACCCATATTTTCATAATTCATCAAATTAAAACCTTAACCTTCATCTCTCTAAACCCTAACCCTAGCCGGCCGATCTCCCTCATCGTTGACGTCGTTTCCATCACAATCATTATCGCCGTCATAGTCTTCTTCTTTTACTCGGTTGAGATCCTGCCGACGTGAAGCATTATGTCTTCGTCATCATCGATCGTGTCCGTATGATCATCGTTTGAGGCAAGTATTTCTGAATACTTGTTACATGCTTGTTACGACCAGATCAGATCTGGCGTAACGTTATTATTGTCATTAAATTTTATACTTATATCGATGTTTAACCCTAATTAACGATATGTCGAGATCGGAATCACGATATGTCGGAAAACTTGATCTAGTGATAATACTTGACATAGACCACTAAAGATACTATCTGTATGTTGTTAATTGCCATTTGGAACTTAAAGGAATCAATGAAATTATAGTTGTTATCACCTGTATTGAATTTAATCGAAACCCAAAATTTTAAATATCAGATCGTCTCAGAAATCCCGTGGAGACCTATGATGTCTGAACACCAGACGTCTTTAAAATAGATTTACAGTAACTAAAATTGAACTGCAGAAGTCTTCCCAACTAGGACAAAACGTCCCTGAAATACCTTTACCGAACCATGAATTGAACAGAAGACGTCTGCTATTGACATACTTAGGGATCAGATATCTCCTACAGACATCTGGCATGTAAAACGTGATGAACTAGACGTCTTCCATAGACATCTGAATAGAATATGAGATAGACCAAACGTTTTCTACAGACGTCTGCTGTATATAAACTTGGACCTGACGTCTTCCATTGACGTTTGAGGAATAAATCTGCTGAAACTGATAGTTAACACTGATATGTTACGTCGATTCCCGCATACGATATATCTTACCTGACACGTTACTTGACATGTTTATGATACGTATTGCCTGATTGTTTATACTGAATGTTGACATGTATCCCTGATAACTTGTTACTATTATTGTATTGAAACTGTTATCATGACAAACCACATGTATCGTGATTTTTACCCGAGTGCCGACAATTCTTGATATTGATTGATTGACCTGACATGTTGTCTTGATAGACATTACTCGTACATACTTGTTCTTGTGTTAGCATTATGTAACATACTATATTGATTATTGACATGAACATATACTTGGGAAAAATGGGGAAATTAAGAATGGAATCAAATTGTAACTCAAGAGTTATTGATTGCTAGAGACAAATCAGTCGGCACGAGCTTCGAGCTCCGGAACGGTAATACTGACACCTTTCGTCCATCTCGACATTGTTTTATTGTCTAAATGCACGTCTCGATTCAGCCCCGAGAGTCATGACATCGTAGTCCCAGGCACGCACGGGATCCTATTGAGTTACGAGAAAAATTACATTAATTGGTTTCAAATACCTGTACGATAGATAACTTAGTGACATGAACCTATAGGAATCACATCGCATGATTGCCTTGATTATATCCTGATTGTTTATCACCTGATATTGATATTGTTCACTGTTTACTCACATGATACATCGCTCATGGTTATATTCTTATTTTATTATATTCGACGCTCTGACGTCTGGGTTTTGCATGGCCCAGATACTTTGGCTTTAGAACAGACGGATAAGGATTACTTCGAGGAGCTTGCCGAGTAGTGAGGGATCTTTTTTAGTTATTTTATGGTTTAGACTTGTTTCTCGTACTGAACTATTTCTTGGATTTTAGTTTTGAGCCCATAAGAGACAACCGGTTATTATAATAATTATCCTTGAATCTTGAGACTTGATCATTATTATTGCTTCCGCTATTGACTCTTGATTATTGGTTATCTTTATTGCTTAGTGCGGTATAGTGGACATGTGATAGTTAGTTATATTATATTATGCTTGATTACTGCATGACGGCCTTAATATGACTATGGAATGATGATTCCTTACCGTAGGTAGCATAGCTGGCCGTGTCTCATTCTGCAATTTGGTGTATCTTGGGAAGCGGGGTGTGACAGTTACATTTGTCTGCTTCTTTTTACATTCACTGTCGTAGTCTCTTGTGATGTCACCTTTCTTGAGAATCGGCCCTTTTACCCCTTAGTGGAAAGTCCTTCTCACGTCCCACCGCCAACACCACCACCATTTCATATACCTTCAGATGACCAACTAATTCAACCCGAATCTACTACTGTCAAAGTTTCTCATCCTCCTCCGGTTACGTAGTTCTATAGTCGCCGACCAAGAGCAGTGATAGTTTCAACAACAGATTCTGTAGCACTTCCTCTATGTATACAGCCGGAAACTAGCGAGCCTTCACCTTTCCATCCTTCTGATGGTTTGTCCGAACCAATTGATTTTCGCAAAGGTAAACGAACATGCGCTACTTCTCATTCTCTTTCTTCATTTATTTCATATCATCGTTTTACTCCAGCTCTATATTAGTTTGTCTCTTCCTTGTCTTCTGTTTACCTTCCTAACTCTGTTCAGAAAGTTATGAGTCATCCAGGTTGGTATAGGATTATGATGGAAGAGTTGCAGGCACTGAGGTCTAATCACACTTGGGATCTGGCCAACCTCCCTTTACATAAAAATGTGGTTAGTTTCCAGTGGGTCTTTACTATAAAACATAATTCTGATAACAGTATTTTTCGTTTGAAAGCCTGCCTTATTACCAAGGGTTATACTCAACAATACTGTGTCGACTATGCTGAGACTTTTCTCCAGTGGCCAAACCCACTATTGTTCGTGTCTTGATCTTTCTTGCGGTTACTCACGATTGGCCTCCATATCAATTAGACGTTAAGAATGCGTTTCTCAATGGCAATCTGTCACGCCCCGCTTCCCTGTGTATGGTAAGGAGACGCGACGGGTCACGCGACGTATTTACTCAGAAGTAAACACATTAAGCGTATCTAAGCAATATAAAGTAAAAAGTACACAAGAGACATGAATATAAATGACCAGCAACTTTAATTTATTTAACAATTCTTTACAAGTACAACTGGAAATGTAAATACAGAAATAGAAAGCAATGCCTAAACAATAGAATAACTGAAATGAAAAGTATATATAAGTGCCTACAGCTCTGGGTCGATGGCAAACTGCTCCAAGTGCTCAGTACTGGGCTCGATCTCTAGTGAGTCGGATCCACCTGACAACATTCCAAAGAAAAAAAAATGAATGTCGTCATCGAACAATCACTCGGTAAGTTCTAAAGAAAGAGAGAAGTAGAATAAACAGAAAAGAGAATATAACTGTAAAATGTTATCTTTTGTTCTGTTAACACAGTTGTTTGTAGCTTGATACAGAATATTCCAGTGTATACGAGAGGAGTCCCACTATTCCGGAGACTAAGGTATACGGAGCACAAGGAACCGTTAAGCCATGGTACAACAGCAATGGATATTCAAGTTAGGTGTATTAAAGTGACCGTCTCGTGCCACTTCTAACACATTCCGTACCAGTCTACACCTTTAAAACCCCATAATGTATTTTGTATTGTATTGTATTGTTATATAGATGGATGACTTACCGAAACCATCATGTGAACAGAATGGATATAAATGGATAATCATGTAATCAAAGTATATCCATGGTTCGGTTCAGTCGAGTCATGTTGATATAAATTGAATTCTGGTATAAATGAATTCGTGTTGAATTGTAGTTATACTTGATTGAATTCAAGTCAGATTAATTTCATATTAGATTGAGACCCTATATGAGTCAGACCGATATAAAAGAAATTGAAGTCCTAAATTAGTTTTGATGTTATCGGTAACTGCTGCATATGGACGGCAGAATTTGTGTCTTTTTCCAAGACAATTACCGTATTGATAACACCGTTCTTAGGTTGTCTATCTTAGATAGACAAGCACCCATATTTTCCGGCTCGCTGAGGCTCAAGAGAACTGGTCCCGCTTTAACCTATGTTTATTAGGGTCCTTATTGTAAATTAATATAACTTGAGAGGATTTTATGAAAAAATAGTTTTGATATATTTTTAAAATACACATCAAGTATTTAATTATCGTCTTTAGGCTTTTTATAATTGTAATTTTTATAAAGTGAAATATTCTAGTGAATATAGCCTAGTTTTCATTGTATATGATATTTTAGTGTAATCTTGAAATGGTATTGAATTGTAAAGGTAGTTTCATGAAATTTGTAATTTCTTTGATTTAGAAAACATGAAATATATATATAGTAGATATTTTGATAATATTTATATATCTAATATTTATAAAAAATAGGATTTATTTATTAAATAAAAATCATATTTTTCTTAAAAATTGTATTAAAAATTCCATCGAGATTGAATGCTCCTTGCAGAGCTTTACATCTCGCTCTACTAGGCCCGAGATTGTGCGATAACCCGCACCATCCCGATCGGGGTTCTCCAAAATGGGTTGTAGAGGTGTATTTGCAAGAAATTATGTAATACACTTTTAAAGAAAATGGTTTTTGAATGTTTATGGTATTTAATCGTAAACTCGTATTTTCCCATAAACTAATGTTCCAAGATTTATCGTGCTATATCAAAAATGTGTGTTGTGATGAGGTAGGTCATTATCTCGTGAGTTTTCTAAAGGTAATAGGATAAAATATTAAATAAAAGCCGTATGTAAACATGATGGTATTTTACTGTAAAGGTAAAATAGAAATTGCAATATATATTATTTTGAGATGAAACTTATTCTAATGTCTTTATTTATATTTGTTGATCATTATGAGGGAATTTAGTATTTTATTGTTTAAGAAAAATTGAGTTTTTAAAGAAAAACGAATCGGAAGACGGAATAACTCCGTTTCCGACGAGTTTTTAAAATAGATTGTTTTAGAATAGAGATGGAGGAGGGGAGTGGGGACTTGCAGATTTGAATCAAAGAGAAGAGGTAGGGAATGACTTTGGAATCGCCAGGAAGTCGTTTCGTTACCGGATTCTTTTTGAAATGTTGCCGGAAGTTTGATCTTTGCTAACTCCACTTGCATAACTTTGGACTTGGAAATTTTAGAGAGTTTCTGTAATGGAATTCTGTATGAAGAGGGGTGAAATGTAGTGTGGCATTTAGAGGGAAAATTAAATTTTAGGATAATGAAGAATAGAATTAAAATGTGCATTAAAATGTTGATTAATGCCTATTTTTAATTCTCTGAAAATGTGCAGAGAAATCAAACAGTATTGGGATAGTGGGGTAGACCAAGGGGTTCTGGGGTTTAAAAATGAGGGCATCCTCTACGGATTTACCCGGAGATGCCGGCCTCCCCTTTGAATTTCGCCGGTTCAATCCGGTGAGATGGGCTTGGGATTCATGCCATGTGTCCCTGTCGCTTGGTATATCTCAGTGCATATGTTTATTTACTTTGTGACTTTTCATTTTACGTGTAGTGCACGTGTAAACTGTTGGGCTTCTAAAAGATTAAAAGATAAATCAATTAAAAATAATATGGCTAAGAGGATTTGATCATAAGGGCTACGTCATAACAGTGCAAGGCTTTACCAATGAGCTACATGTGCTTTCTTACTATTCAAAAGCAATTTAAATACTTATAGGGTACAGAGAATTGCAAATACTCCATTTGTACAATAACTTTTAATCAAATTTTCTGTATACTGAAAGAGAGTTGTTACACAATCTTTCTGAGACGGTTTATATGGAGCAGCCTCCTGCCTTTGAGCGTGAGAAGGAGTCTCTTGTATATCATTTAAAAAAAATCTATTTATGGGCTAAAACAATCTTCTCGGGTATGATCCGATAAATTTAGCATGGTCCTAAAAAAGATAAATTTCATAAGAAACTCGATAGATCCATATCTTTTTATACATAGACGGAAAAAAGAAATGGTTATTCTCCTTATTTATGTTGATGATATAATTATCATTGGAGATTATTCCGAGGGTATATTTAAGGTCAAAACATATTTGGCCTCATATTTTCACACAAAAAATCTTGGTCCTCTACGATACTTTCTTGATCAGAGCTATCTCGAATAAGAGATCATTATTCCTTTCACAGCGGAACTATACTCTCGATCTTCTTAAAGAAACATGATTTCTTGGCTGTCGGCTTGCTGATGCTCCTATGGATATAACAGTAAAGCTTTCTCACGTTAGCTCACATGATAACCAGTCACTTTTCGATCCAGGTAAGTATCGATGATTAGTTGGGAAGCTGATCAATCTCACGGTTACTCATCCAGACTTATTTTTTTGCAGTCAGCACAATGAGCCAGTTTATGCAGGCGCCCGTAATTTCCCATCTTCAGGCCCTTTAGCGTATTTTTTGCTATTTGAAACGTGCACTTGAGCAAGATCTTCTCTATAAACCCTGTTCTAATTTGCCTTTTATAGCCTTTGCTGATACCGATTTTGCCGGATATGTGGATGACCGTCGCTCCACGAGTGGATTTGTGTTTTCTTTGCGGGGAGCCTAGTTACTTGGCACAGTAAGTAGCAACATGTTGTTGCACGCTCATCAGCCGAGACTGAATATAGGGCTATGGCCACATGCCGTCTCAGAATTGACGTGGTTTTCTACATTGTTTCGAGATCTCAGTGTTAGTTCTACAACACCAGTATTCTTGTTTTATGACTATAAAACAGTAATTCATACTTCAGAAAATCCAGTATTTCACGAACGCACAAAACACATTGAAGTTGATTGTCATTTTCTCCAGGAGAAACTTGTTGAAAAGAAAGTCAATCTCCATCATATTTCTACTCATACACAGATTGCAAATATTTTGAAGAAATCTTTTTCAAGACCCGCATTCGTTCATCTATTGTCCAATCTATGTATCACTGATATCTATACTCTAGCTTGAGAGGGAATGTGGAAAGATTTAGAATATATTGTTATTAGGATACAACGCACTATGATGCTTGAATATCAAGTAATTGTAATTTCTATATAAAGAGACCATTGGTCACATAACAAAGTATCTCTTTCTCATCTCTTTAACCTTTAACAAGTGTAAAACAGGAACGTCCATTGTTGTGTGGGCCGGATCACTGAGAAGGATACGAGCTAATCACTATAACCTGAACGTCCATGGCCTTTATTCTTTCTTTCATTCATAAAAGATGGTTTCGGTGACGAGGACAAGGACAATAATGAAGATGGGTCCTTGTATTTATCATATACCTTTTGTTATTACGCACGTTGTTTCTTGTATTTAGCAGCCAGGCATTTTGAGTACTGGATTGACCCTTGGGACGTTGTCTGATTTGGATTGAATTGGGGCCCAAGTTATATATAAAGAGGGTGGAATGAGTTTGCAACTGATTGTGCAAGTCGGCTAATGACCTAGTGCCGTTCAAAATAAGTTATGTTCACATATTTTTAATTGCAAACCAACCCATTTGGAAACTCATTAGCCACTCTACATTAGTTGGCGCCATGTGCTTTTTGTTTTCAATGGCTGGAAGTTTCTAGCCTTCATTCCTGCAAATTAATTAACCTCATTACTTAAAAGGAGAAATACTTTTCCTACATATACTGTAGAATCCGCACCATTTACTAGGACCGTTGGTGGCTACAAGACGGGGTAGAGCATGCAATTTCATATATAATAGATATTATGCCCATTTTTTACCCAATAAAAATATATCTAGCCTATATATGGATCCTACCATCCTGGTAGGAAGTATTTATCTTACTTTAATCTAGGATGGTTTCATCTGAGAACATACAGTATAAAATGATAAGCGATTCTAAGAATCAACCATATGCCAATTCCCTTGATGATCCGTCCCAGACATCTTAATCTTCATGACCGTACATACGTGTATATCAATTTTCATGTGTTTTTTTTATGCAGTTTGCACATTATCCTTTGGATGATTTTCAAATTAACGGTTTACAGATAATAAATCATTTCACAATCTTAATGATCAAGCATAGAGTATCTAATCCTCATACAAATTGTTGAGATACATGGGATTAATAGTCCCGTATTGAGAAAACTATGAGTGGTACATGGGTATAAGACATGTATTAAGTAGATCTTGTTTATGTTAAAAACCTGTGTATACTCATAGATAAAATAACCAGTACGCTTCATATATTAAAATTAACAAATTAATATGGTATCAGAGCACGGGTGTATTGAGTATTTAACAGGAGATGCCGTCTTCATACACCAATTAAAAAAATGACATTGAAAGGTTTAGCTCTATACGTGTTGTACAATCCACATGACAACAACGTTGCACGTGAGGGCAGGGGAGGAGTGGTGGTGTTGAGATATGTGGGATTAATAGTCCTGAGATGTATATGAGTACAAGACAAATGCAGAGGCAGGGAGGGATGGGGATGTTGGCAGCGGCGGTGTTGAAATATGTGTGATTAACAGTAATGAGATGTACATTAGTATAAGACACACAAAAAAAGTAAGGATTAATTCTATGAGGTCAAGGGGCCCGCAGAAGCCTGATCTAGGATTTTCTTGCAATTAAAATCCTGGTGCCTGCATGACCCTTTTGGGCTAATTCTACTATTTATGTTGGTAGGCCCGTGTATATTCATATAAATAAAATAATCGATCACTCTTATATATTAAAATTAAGATAAGTTGTCAAAAAATCCCAAGCGTTTTTTTCCATTGTTAAAAATCCCCTACCCTTAAAACTGTCGTCAAAACCCCTTTGAATTTTTTTCCTGCAGTATCTATATAGTAGCTTACTATATCTAACTAATTCATACAAACTAGTTAAATATCGCAGTAAATGGTTTTGATATCACATGCACCTGCTTAGACATCACTGGCTACTGTTTAGCTATCGCACGAAATAGATATCACAGTTAAACGGTTTTTTGACAACTAAAAACTTTTTTAGGAGTGGTTTGACTACAGTTTCGAGACCAGTGTAGTTTTGATAACGGAAAAAAGTGCTTGTTTTTTTTTTTTACAATTTACCCTACAATTAACAATCATACCGCACAAATTTAAGTTTTTGCATAAAGTCTTTAACAAAATCCAATTCATCATCAAGTTTATTAAATAAAAGAAGTAAAAGGCAAAAGGAAAAAAAAACTTCATGGTCATTATCTATCTATGACGTGTAAAAAACAATACTCTTCTTTTTTAGAAAAGCCAAAGAAAGGATGTTAGGCTCGCTCGTTCGGTATAAATTTATAAGTGAAAAATGGGTATTGAGCTTTGATGGAATGCAAAGCTCATATGAATTCCACTTGCATTGCAGCTTGAAGAGACAGAGACAGAGAGATAGAGAGAGCAGGTGATATGCCATATGGGGACCTAATCAACCACAACAACAAGGACAGCAATATTAATTAAGATGAATTAATATCCAAATATCGCACAAAGTCCATATCTAGCTAATTAAATGCCGCACATAAAAATGTTCGGTGCATTACATAAACGCGTGGTGTTAGATAGATAGAGATGAAGCTGAGGCTGCACCTACTGCTCAAAATGATCACCCAAGGCTAATAATTTCCAAGCATCTTCCACCAAAATTTTCAATAATTTTAATTTTGATTACCACCAAGTGCCACCCACGTCGCTCAATTAAGCGACTACACTTGCTACTAGCCTACTACAGTAAAACCTCCGTATAGGAATACTCTATATAGGAATAACCTCCCTATAGTGATAAAAAGTCCCGGTCCCGACTCGGGACCAGTTATAAATAAGAATAACCTCCACAGTGTGATATTCCATACTTTTTCCAAGTCCCGCCTGTACTAATTTACCTCTATATAGTAATAAATTGGCATTAAATTTTAAATAATTTTTTATATATATAAAAAATACATAAAATTACTTGGCTATTACAATTGAACTTAAGATGACATAAATTACTTAACTACACAATTGAACTTAAGATGACATAAAGTACTTATTCAAAGTTGTTTGGGACAATGACTTAATTTTTTGAGTTACTACCATATCCTTTAACTTGCGAGTTCGTAGTAACTCGTCACCACAATCACCTTCTTGTTGAATCCAAAACATTTCTAACTTATCCAACATGTTTGAAGCTTCTCGACATGACACCTTTTCTATTTCCACACTATCGTCTTCCGGATTATCACCTTGCGCTTCTTGCCTTATTGCCGCCATGATTTCTTTTATATATAAAACTCTACTTAAGAATAACCCCCCTATAGTAATATTTTTCCCCGGTCCCAAGGATATTACTGTATAGAGGTTTTACTGTACTTTGTTATCAAGTCGGTGGGAACTGTGGAAGTCAACTTCCACCAACTTCCCGCAGCTGTAGATTGACACGGTTTTGTTTTTGAAGAGGAGTTGAACAGCTCAACTCTTGGAAAAGTCTCTCTTCTGCAAATGTGGGGAAAGTTTATCCCTATCTCAATTACTGACACATCTTTGATGAATCACAATTGATTCATAAACAAACTGTTAGACCCCAAACATAATTATAATTATTATATTTAAAGCCAACACTCATCCCCCTTCTAACTATAACGCTCAGGAAATTAAAGGGAAGAACGATCTTATACGGATATGTATTGTCCGGTGGTCAGCTTGCAAGGATCCCCATTGTACCAGCCTAAGCATACTCATCCTCAATTTAGGGGAGCAATGCATATAGAGATTGATGATGCTTGATACCGGTGATCTTCCAGATCATGACACGTGGCAGATGACGTGTCCCAGGACATGCAAGAAAGGATCTACAGTGGCCGACCAGACCACTCCTGTGCCCGTCCCACAAACAAGCGCTGACTCACCTCCGAGCAGCCAGCACAATTGGCCTCCTCGGCCTCACAGCTCGTCTTCGGGCTACCGCAGAACCAAGATGCCTCGGCTCTCCCGCTCGTCCGCGAGCTCTCCGGCCGAGGTCATCTTTCTCGGTCTCATCGACCGACCAACGACACCGCTCACAGGCGCAACCGCCATCCTGCGAATATCGCCGTGCGCGAGATATCCGCCGGCCACATCCCACGTTCCACGCCATCACGATCCCCCATTAACGAGTCTGTCTCGCCATTAATAGGAGATCCCGCTCATCACGCGGGCGTGATGTCGGGAGCGTAACGGCCAGCGTGATTCTCGCGCATGCCCTGCCTGCTGCCACCGCTATATAAACCCTTTCTTCAAACGGTTCAAGTAAGCCATTTTTACTCCACTAAGCCGTTACTCTGCTCGGATTTCCTCTCTAACTTGACCGTCGGAGGGTCCTCGGTGGTACAACCACCCTGGGACTTCCTTGCAGGGTAGCTCGGCGCAAACAACCTCAAACCCATTGAGATCCACACGCCTCAGGAGCCAGCCTCCAGATCAAATCTCAGCCGTCCATCGCCGCCATTAGCAGACCAACGGAAGGTAACATCTTGGCGCGGATCCGCCCCGTGTCAGCTGGCACCGTCTGTGGGAAACCTTGATTCCATAAAACAAAAGTTCATCTTCCGATCTTAATCTAATGGCGAGCGATCATCACGACGATCCCAGCACCAGTCGTCGCCTCCCCCTCAACGGAGGCGCGGAAGAACCTTCTCCGCCGAATGCCGTCAACGCCCTTGCCGGCCGGATAGACCGACTCGCGTATGTCGTGGAGGTGCTCATCCGTGTCCAAACGGCAGGGAAAGTTCCCCAGGTCGCCGCTCCTCCGCCTCGAGACCGGGACCCCTACAGGGGGAGAGAAGACTCCGCATGCGTCGGCACCGCCTCGCTACCTTCCATGGCCGCAGATCTCCCGGACCAATACCTTCCGCGACTCGCTGGGCGTCCCAAAGTTTAACATCGAGGTCTGTCGCCAGAGCACCTCGCCCTGAGCCTCTTCGCGATCCTTTCCCTCCCGAGGAGATGTCGGTCAGCTCATCTATTCCCAGGCATGACCAACACCCCCTTCCTCGACGGGGTCGCACGGACGGGACTCGCCACGTCGGCTCGAAGACCACCTCGCCGGGGATCTGCGGAACCTCATTGAGAGGAACCGGGGCCGCTCCCAGACGCGGGTCTCCAACAGCAGAGGCCGGGAATCGGAATGTGCCGAATCATCGGGATACCACGGCCAACTCGACGCCCTCGAGAAGAAAATCGAGGGTATACATCGGGAAGGTCACCTCTCGAGCGACGGGGCTAAATACGCCGCCGACTCGCTCACCAAGCCATTCACCGAGGAGCTGCTCACCGTCCACGTCTCCTCCCGCAACAAGCCCCCAAAAGTCTCTCTCTTCGACGGTAAATCTGACCCGAAGGACCATTTGGATGCATTCACCGCGGGGATGAGATTTCAAGATAACTCCGACGCCGCCCAGTGCCGAGCCTTCCCGACCACTCTCATCCGCTCCGGACAATACTGGTTCCGAGGACTCGAACCTCGCTCGATCTCAAGTTTCGACGAGCTGGCCACCCAATTCCTCGGCCACTTCGTTGGGAACAGGTGGCAAAAACACACAGTCGGCAATCTCTTCACGATCAAGAGCGGGGACAAGGAGACGTTCAAAGAATACGTCACCCGCTTCTACAACGCCCTTCTTGAGGTCCCAGAGCACCGGGACGAGACCGTCATCACAGCACTTAGGTCTGGTCTTAGGCATAAGGAGTGGTTACGCTCTTTTGCATTAGCGCAACCTAAGACCATGGCTGAGGTAAAAGCCTGGACCGAGCGCGAGGTCCAGCTCGAATCCGAGGTGAATGCAAATCTCCCCAGGGCAGAGCAAGACGACCAGGAAAAAAGGGCAAGAGAAGAGAGAAGGGGACCTGTGCGGGCAAAACCCTATCTCCCGAAGTTTCAGGAATACACCCCGCTCAACGTCTCCCAGACAGTGCTACTAGAGGAGGCCAAGGGCGAGGGATTCTTCAAGCTTCCCCCGATCTCGTGAATGGCCTCAAAACGAACCCGGGGCCCCTACTGCGGTTTCCACAGGTCGCTAGGCCACTCCACGGAAAGCTGCAAGCAGCTCCGTGACTATATTGAGGAGCTCATCCGTTCGGGGCACCTTGCAGCGTACTTGAGGGATAAGCGGCAGGCTGACCGCGAGCAGGAGCAGCATCCCCCTCCCGCCGAGCTGACCATCGGCCAAATCACAGTCGTGTCAGCGAAGAATACGTTTGGGACCCACGAAGCTCGGTACCCTATGCCGAGCATAGAGACCAACAGACTTCAGAGGGACTCGAGCTGCGCGAATAAGAGCATCTGCTAGTATGTATTTCCTTTTTTTTTTAAAAAAAAAAGCGCGATGTACACCTTTCTTGTGACCCTTTTGTTTATGTAATAAGAAGAGGTCAATAAAACATTGGGAAAAGAAAAAGAATCTTATTCATTCAAAAGGTATTGTGGTCTCCTCAGCTATACATCCAAAAAAAAAATTATTACAATAGCGGGGGAAGGGGGTGCAGAGAGCACTGCTCGTGATACTCTGAGGATATTTCTGCCAGCCGAGCCCTCGCGGCATCTAACCTCTGCCCTCGATGCCCCCCGCGAACGTCGGCATCGTGCCTTAATTGGTAGCACTCAAGGAAGAGCGCCACCGAGCGATTTAGCCGACTCGCAGAGATCAAGCCGAAGCGCCTTAGGGACCTTAGCTTGCCGACGGCCTTGTCTTTCAGCTGTTCGGACAAGGGGTTGTAGAGCCTCGACGACACCCCCCAGATGGAGTACATCAACAGCTGAAGTATGGGGAGCGCCGGGAAGCAACCGCCCAAAATGATCCTCGATGCGGCCTATCACCAACTGCATCGTGTCCTCAGTACAGTACTGATCGTAGAGGTACACGTCTTCGGAGTTTATGATATCTTGGATGGTGAAAGGGAAGTCTCCTATTCTTGCGTTACGGGTGTGAAGAAGGGAGTAATCAACACCCTCTCCGTTTTATAGCCCACAACGCCCCCGGAGTTCAACGGTCGCCCGTTTCACCCGCAACTGTGCCGCCACGTGGCAGACATCGCACCGCTCAATGCGAAATCGAAACGACACCCGGCGCTTCGCGTTCCCCACGCGATCATGACACGTGTCGACAGCGACTATCCCTCTTCCCGGTCCTCGCACCAAGGAGGACGGACAGAACCTCGCCAGGAGGACACTGAGCAACTTCACTGCTCGGTCCATCCTTAGCAGGCCTCCCATGGCCCCTCCAGTGCTAAGGATCAAGGCCCTCGCCAAGAGGCACCGGGAGGCTACCCCGCTCGGCTATTCCTGGCTGATAGCTTCCCTACCCCATAACGCCAGGGAGCAAAGCCCTCGCCAAGAGGCAGCCGAGCGGCTACCCTGCCCGGCTATCCCTGGCCGGTAGCTTCCCTACCCCGCAACGCCAGGGATCAAAGCCCTCTCCAAGAGGCAGCCGAGGGGATACCCTTCTCGGCTATCCCTGGTTGGTATCTCCTCTACCCCGCAACGCCAGGGATTGAAGCCCTCTCTAAGAGGCAGCCGAGCGGCTACCCCGCTCGGCTATCCCTGGCCGGTAGCTCCCCTACCCCGCAGCGCAGGGATCAAAGCCCTCGCCAAGAGGCAGCCGAGCGACTACCCCGCTCGGCTATCCCTGGCCGGTAGCTCTCCTACCCCGTAACTCCAGGGATCAAAGCCCTCACCAAGAGGCAGCCGAGCGGCTACCCTGCTCGGTTATCCCTGATTGGTAGCTCCCTACCATACAACGCCAGGGATCTAAGCCCTCACCAAGAGGCAGCCGAGCGGCTACCCTGCTCGGCTATCCCTGGCTGGTAGTTCCTTACCCCACAACGCCAGGGATCGAAGCCCTCTCCAAGAGGCAGCCGAGCGGCTACCCTGTTCGGCTATCCCTGATTGGTAGCTCCCCTACCCCAACACACCAGGGATTAAAGACCTCGCCAAGAAGCAGCTGAGCGACTACCCCGCTCGACTATCCCTGGCCGGTAGCTCCCCTACCCCGTAATGCCAGGGATCGAAGTCCTCTCCAAGAGGCAGCCGAGCGGCTACCCTGCTCGGCTATCCCTGGCTGGTAGCTCCCTACCTCAACACACCAGGGATCAAAGCCCTTGCCAAGAGGCAGCCGAGCGACTACCCCGCTCGGCTATCTCTGGCTGGTAGCTCCCCTACCCTGCAACGCCAGGGATCAAAGCCCTCGCCAAGAGGCAGCCGAGCGGCTACCCGCTCGGCTATCCCTGGCCGGTAGCTCCCCTAACCCGCAACGCCAGGGATCAAAGCCCTCGCCAAGAGGCAGCCGAGCGGCTACCCCACTCGGCTATCCTTGGCCGGTAGCTCCCCTACCCCACAACGCTATGGATCAAATCACTCGCCAAGAGGCACCGGGCAGCAACCCTGCCCGTCCATCCTTAAGGATCAAAGCCCTCACCAAGAGGCACCGGGCAGTAACCCTGCTCGGCCCATCCTTAGTAAGCCACTTACGGCTCCTCCCGCGCTAAGGATCGAAAGCCCTCGCAAGAGGCAACCGGGCCCGTCCTTGCTCGGTTATCCCTGGATGGTAGCTCCCTACCCCAACAAACCAGGGATCAAAGCCCTCGCCAAGAGGCACCGGGCAGCAACCCTGCCCGGCCATCCTTAAGGATCAAAGCCCTCGCCAAGAGGTACCGGGCAGTAACCCTGCTCAGCCCATCCTTAGTAGGCCACTTACGGCCCCTCCTACGCTAAAGATCAAAAGCCCTTGTAAGAGGCAACCGGGCCCGCCCTTGCTCGGTTATCCCTGGCTGGTATCTCCCTACCCCAACAAACCAGGGATCAAAGCCCTCGCCAAGAGGCACCAGGCAGCAACCCTGCCCGGCCCGTCCTTAAGGATCAAAGCCCTCGCTAAGAGGCACCAGGCAGCAACCCTGCTCGGCCATCTTTAGTAGGCCTCTTACGGCCCCTCCCACGCTAAGGATAAAAAGCCCTCGTAAGAGGCAACCGGGCCCGCCCTTGCTCAGTTATCCCTAACTGGTAGCTTCCTACCCCAACACACCAGGGATCAAAGCCCTCGCCAAGAGGCACCGGGCTGCAACCTTGCCCGGCCCATCTTTAAGGATCAAAGCCCTCGCCAAGAGGCACCAGGAAGCAACCCTGCTCGGCCATCCTTAGTAGGCTTCTTATGGCCCCTCCCGCGCTAAGGATAAAAAGCCCTCGCAAGAGGCAACCGGGCCCGCCCTTGCTCGGTTATTTCTAGCTGGTAGTTCCCTACCCCAATACACCACGGATCAAAGCCCTCACCATGAGGCACCGGGTAGCTACCCTGCTCGGCGCATCCCCAGCGGGCAGTCTCCTGCCCATCAGACGCTGAGGATCTGAAGCCCTCTTCACGAAGCCGCCGAGTTCCTTCCTTCTCGGTGATTCCCCAGCGGATAACTTCCTACACTACAACGGCTAAGAAACATGACCTCACCACGAGGCATCCGGTCTGTCTACATCTGAGCGATCTCCACCTCGACTTCGGGGCCATGGAGATACCATCTTTGCACACTGGGAAAATGAACAGATTCAACTCGACGTGTAATCGCTAGACGAAGAACCGACATAACACAAAGGTAGTACAATGCAACTACAAGTGTTTACCGACAAAGGAAAATACGCGTGCAAATACTACTGCAAAAAGTCTTTATTCACAAAGTCAAAGTATTTACAAGGGTTTTAAGGCTCCCCAGCCTTACAAAATGCCCGGAGGCCTACAAAATTCCCGACACAGCAAAGAAATGAAACAAGAAGACGAGGGGCTTCAGGCCTCAGGGCCAGGCGCAGCCTCTGGAAGCTCAACGCCCATCACAGGAGCCTCGGCGTCGCCCTCGCCAGGAATCTCTTCCTCGGCCTCGGCCTCTCCACCGGGGCTGTCCCCCTGCTCTTCATCCCCACGAGGATATTCAGCTCGGAGCTCATCGTCAACGAACTACGGCATCCGAGTCTTGACGGCATCGAGGGCCTCGGGCCAGATGGCAGTAGTGGCCGAGGCTAGGACAGTGTAAAAATCTTCCGACTTCTTGAAGTCCTCCATCGCCTTCGCCGCCCTGAGATCGGCTCGCTTCGACCCCTCTACCACCGCCTCCAGCTCCTTCCAGAGGGTTCTCGCCGACTTCTTCATGGTGCCGATGAGCACCTGGGAGTCTTGGAGCTTGGCCTCGGCGGTCTGGGCGGCCTCACGGTACCGGGCAACCTCCTTCTTCGTGGCCGCCACCTCTTTCTTCCCGGCTGCCACCTCCTACTTCCCGACCGCCACCTCGCCTTCTACGGCGGCGACCATCGCCATCGCCGCCTCTAGCTCCAACTTCGAGCTCTCCTCCAGCGAGGATAGCACGCCTGCAGCTCGGATCGCCGGGGTAATTTCCTCGTTCATATGGATGACGAGGGCGATGTGTTGGAGAACCTGAAGAAGCCAGAGGGGGGTCAGAAAGAAAGGAGAGGCACCAAATCTCACGAATGGTAAGAAGCTGAACCAAAAGTCAAGTAAAGTAAGGGCACTAACCTGCACGGCCTCTTGGGTGATTGCCGCCATCTGTACCCTGAGAGTCCCCCGAGGGATCTTGCCTCCGGCCGACCTCTCCATGTCTGACAGCAAGCTGTCAGTGACGGAAAGCCCCGAGGGCACTTCAAAGCGGAGGCCCCCCTCATCCACCAAGATCAGGGAGGCCGGGGTCCACGGAACTGTTCGGGGGAACATCTTGAGAGGCGACAGCGGAGAGCTGATCTCCATCTCCGAATCCTGGGCATCCTTTCCCCGAACCCTTTTTCTGCTCGGCGCCTGGCTGGGCTCCGGGGCTTGGCCCGCAGTCGAATGCTGGGGTGGGACGGCTGCCGGGGGAACCGAGACAGACGTCGGACGAGAAGAGCTGGCACCTCCAGCCTTCGATCCCTTCTTCGGCTTGCGAATGGCTGCTCGGAGGTGGCTCAAGTCCATGGGTTCTGCACAAGACAAAATACAATGGAATTAGCAACACAAACAAAAATGAAAACAAACGCAAGCCTAACAGACCGCCTAAAAGCTCCTAACTTACCGACGAACTGGGCGGGGCTGAGCCCGGTCCAACCAAGGGCTCGCTCAGAAAGTAGCACGTCAGCCTGGGGAATAGGCTCCCACCCCGCCACCCTCACCGTGTCGGGATCGTTGGACGGACTTCCCGGCTGTTCCCCTTCGAATACAGAGACGCGACCGCGTAGGTTCTTCTTGCCTGAGATTCGGGGCAGATGCTAATTGGTGCTATCCGTCTACCTCTCCGAAGATGCCAAGTTAATTTATGACACTGTGTATCGAAGGTTTAAACGGATGGGTCCGATTTAGCAGACTTCGTCAAATTCCCCCTCGCTTGAGGGGTTTTTGATTGTGGGGACGCTCTTCCCTGCAGGCGCAAGCCCTTGCAGTTAATTACGCTACCGCGCTGCGATAACAACTTTCTCCTTCTACAGATGGTCACTTCGTGTCGTGTGTGTTTAATTTGTGTTCGGTTGTCCATGGATTGTATACGGAGACTGAGTTATGTCGTCGCCCGTAGGGCGTGGACTAGTCCAAATCCGTATTATCTTAGATTTGGGTTTGGGGGTTGTGTTTAAGGATACGTTAGCCTCGTTTGAGACTAAGATCGACTTAAACGTTTGTTAAGGATACGTTAGTCTAGTTTTAGACTAAGATCAACTTAACGGGATCGTTTAGATCCGACAAGGGAGCGATTAAGAGGGAGCCTTGTTGTTTAGTTAGTGACGTTGCGGTCTATAGGTAGTTTAAGGACATTGCGGTCCAATGTTAGTTTTAAGACGTTGCGGTCAAGGTTAAGGACGTCGTAGTCCATTGATTTAAGGACTCCACAGTCCGATGTTAGTTTTAAGACATCACGGTCAAGGTTAAGGACGTCATAGTCCGTTGTTAGTTTTAAGACATTCCGGTCAAGGTTAAGGACGTCATAGTCCATGGGTTTAAGGACCCCACAGTCCGGCGTTAGTTTTAAGACATTATGGTCAAGGTTAAGGACCTCATAGTCCATGAGCTTAAGAACCCCACAGTCCGTATCAATGTGTGGTCATCGGGACCCGTCACCTCTTTGAAGATGTTGAGGAATTACAACGCCAAGTATCAAAGGAGTGAAGAGATGTACCCTTAAACCAAGGTAGATTAAGTGATTTGTAGTCCAATTTGGAAATTAAGATCAATTATTATATTACGAGCCCATTGGCCCAGTTAAGTTTGAATTGAGGACTTATGGCCAGCCTGGGCTAAGTCCAATCATGTTTGGGATGTTGGCCCTCTGTTGGTTCATTGAAGGAGAGGCTTTGCCTCTGGAAACTTAGCCAATTGGGCTAAAACTAGTGTTAAACACTAGAGATCAACAGTGTTGAACACTGGGAATAGGATTAACAAGTTAGTGTTAGACACTAAAAGATAATCAGTGTTGAACACTGGGAACAGAGTTTTCAAATTAGTGTTAAACACTAAGCAAATCAGTGTTAAACACTGGGGACAAAATCTCCAGACTAGTGTTAAACACTAAGGAGAGGGGGGTCACGTGGTAGCACGTGAGAGCGCCCTGCCTCCCTCTATTTTGCTCTACAGATAAGTGTTTAACATTTTTAATTCTGAAAGCCATCACGTGTGGGCACGTGATGGGGGCCCACGCTTTGATCTGTTAGAATGTTCATTAGGGGTCACGTGTTGATACGTGAAGGCGCCCTAGAGCTCTTTTCTGTTTCTTTTGCCTTTTTCTCCGTGTGCTTTAGAGATCACGTGGGGCACGTGAGGTATTGCCTCAAAGTTCTCTTTTATAGATCTTTGCTGGAGTCATATGGTAACACGTGAGGTGTTAGTTCAAAGTTCTTTTCTGTGGATCTTTGCAGGGGTCACGTGGTAGCAATTGACTCTGGCTCTTTGCATGTTTTAAAGATCCGTTCATCTTTTAAGAATTAAATTCTTCATAGGGTTAAACCCTAACAACAAACTTTAGAGGAATTAAATTCCTGTTTTCTTTTGAAGAATTATATTCTTAAATAGGGTTAAACCCTAATTTCTTTTCTTAAGGGAATTAAGTTCCTGTGATTTTGAGAGAATTATGTTATCAATTAGGGTTAAATCCTAGTTCTGTTTATTTTGAAGGAATTAAATTCCCATGACATAGGGTTAAACCCTAATTTTATCTCAAAGGAATTGAATTCCTATCACTTTGTGAGAATTAAATTCTCAAAACTCAATTCCTCCTCTGTGTTTTAGATCTGCATGGCAGGATCTCAACCCAATGAGAATTAAATTCTCAATTCATGGGGAGATGTGCACTTTGCAGATCCTCCACCAGAGGAAGAACTAAGTTCTTTTCTTTATATAAGAGTTAAACTCTTTTGGGAATTAAATTCACTTTTGAAGCCTCCTTTTTCTTTTCTTACCTAAGTTTTTTTCCTGTTGCAGAGAATCAAAGGCTCTATATCTCTCTCTGTGTGTATCAAAAGAAAAGGTCCAAAGGTCTCAAAAAAAAGGTCTCTTCTCTTCTTTTCTTGGCCCCTATTTATAGGAGAAGGAAAAGAATCAATCTGTTTAGTAAATCTCTCATTGAGAAATTTGATTTGTGTATTGAGAGATTTGATTTATATTTAAAATCTGGACCTTTAGATTGTTAGGTGAATTTTATTCACCATTGGATTTTAAATCCAAAGATATCTCTTTGTTATTTCGGTTAGATTTAGGGGGAAATCTTTCCAAATCCAAGATTTTTCCATAAATTAGTGATATTTAATCACCTTTAGATTTTTAATCCAACGGTTTTAGATAATCCTTCTTCATTTTGGAAAGATTTGAAAGATTTATCCTCAGAATTTAATTCTGTTAAAGAATAAGGCTCTTAAAGCCGGTCACGTGTGGCCACGTGACCCCTGGTCACGTGTAGGCACGTGACCCCTGGAATGGGCTTCTCTTCTTCTGCACTCTGTTCTCTGGCCGCTGCTTAACCATCACGTGCCAACACGTGACCACTGGTCACGTGTGAGCACGTGATGCCTCTTCTGGTGCTTTTTCTTGATTTTTAATCAGGGGATGAATGTGCTTTTTGCCGCTGCTTTGAGCGTGACGTGCCAACACGTGACAACTAGTCACGTGTGAGCACGTGATGCCTCCTCTGAAGCTTCTCCTGATTTTTAATCAGGGAACAAATTCCCCCACAGCGTTGTTCTCAGGTGTTTGCACGTGAGTGCAACGCTGTCACTTTTGTGACCGTCGGATCTGCTTTGGAAGTAGGGTAGATGAAACGTTTTCCATCCCATCCTATAAATGCCCATGTCTTTTCAGAAGAGCCTCCACTTTGCTCATCTTCCTCTTTTGAGAACTTCCTTCTCTCGAGAATTTAATTCTCTTTTCTAGAGCTTAGTTCTCTGTTCCAAAAATTTTCAGAGTTTAACTCTGTTGACTGATTCCTCTTCCTCAGGTAATCATCTCGAGCGAACGAAGAACTTTTATACATAAAATTCTCTGGATTTTAAATCCATCTCAAGGGTTTCACCCTCTTAATATGAACCCATTTTCTTCAAATTCGTCAACAAACAAAAAGAAATAGAAAACCACTTAATCTTTGAATCAGTAGGTCTCTCAGAGTTCATTTGATCTTTAGGGAGATGATGAGATCCGTTGCTCTTTGTGGAATTTAATTCCATCCCCAAGGAGCTTCGGCTCTGGAACAGAACTTTTATGGGAATTTAATTCCCTTTTTCAAAAAGGAATTTAATTCCTACGAAGAACTAAGTTCTTCCTAAAGAACTTCATGGGTTTTACTGCCCTGAATCATCTTCTTCACAACTCAGAAGAAAATGTTTGTAATAGATTTTCATGATCCTCATTTCAGGTATCATGGATGCCCATATGTACGATCTTGACGAAATCATTTCTTACGGGAATATTCGTGCGCTGGGCCGCAGCCAGAACCAGGAGTTCACCGACGCTCAATGTGCTGAGATCATGAGCCGCTTTGACGAGTACAACCATCAGCTACTCCCCCGTCGCTCTTCTCTTCTGAGACTCATCGTGCTGGCGATCTGGGAGGCGCTTCCTCTCCTATGTATTGGTGTACCGCTCAGGGCATTGGACGCTGCCGAGGATAAGATACATTCGGTGTATCTGATGAGCCTAATCTCGAAGAGAAGGCGCGATAACCTCATTGATCTCTTGCACCAGGCTTTTCAGCAGTCGGCCATACTTGCTGCCTATCGGAGGGTAAAAGACATTCGTGAGGACCCCGAAGCTTGTGACCGCGAGAGAAAACATATTCGGATGGTTCGAAATGCTTGGAGGATCTTGGACAAACCCAAGTTCGAGTTTCTCAATCTGTGCCCCGCGTCTGAGGTCTTGCCGTTGTAATCGTTTTCCCCCCCCTTTTTTATATTTTGTATGAACTTTATGAAGTAGAAATGATAAGTTTTATCGCGCCCTTCTGTGTTTGCATGCCCTTTTGTGGGATTTTGTCATTTTTCTATTGTTGCTGCTGATATGTCTAGTGTGTAAAGCATTATTTCACTTTTCAGTACATGTCAAGTTTGGTGCTCACGTGCTCCGCACGCGGGGTCCCTTTGATAGGGCTGTTTAATTTTTCATGCCACATTCTCTGTGTACAGCACTTAATGCTAAAAAGGAGCCTTGGAAATAGTTCCATCTCCTTGATTTCCAATGCTTTCTCTTTTTAGGTCTCGGAAATAGTCCCACCATGCAATATTCCACATGCGCAGCATTTAATGCCCCTCTTTATAATCTGAGGCCATGGCCTTCTTTTTCTTTTCACCGAGAAATTCATTCTCAATTTAGTGTGATTCATTTTGAGGAAACAACTGAGTGCCATGGCCTGCAACCGCTCCCATGCTCGTCGACAGCCGTGGGAAGTGCCTATCGAGGAGATGATTCCTCGCTATGCTGCACGATTGGTGGATCCCCTTCTTATCGACGACGAATGCGACTCGGCGACATATGAACTCTTGATCCGTAGGGGGTCCCCTCTCCCAATGGGCTCCCTCTGGCTCCGGATGATTCTTGCTGCCGTGCTTGGCGACATCCCTCCTCACCCGATGGAGATGACCCTGGCGATGCTTGACACGGCTGAAGAAAAGATCGAGGGTTTTCACGAAGCGTGCCTGATTACTCAGGCTTTGAAGGATTGCTCGATTCACCTGTTGAGCCAAATAAGAGCCCGGCGGGCTATCATGTCTGCCTTTGCGGACGAACATGGCGCCAATTGGTGGTGAGCGACTCCTCGCGAGAACCGTCGCTTCAATGTGTTGGAGAAAGCAGAGAGAGCTGGAGAATTTTGTTCTTTGTTTTGTTAACCCTTGTGCCACTGATCCCGTGTTCGGTGACCTTTTCCCGCTAGCGTAGTATATTCACATTAGTTTTCGCATGCTTTATGTTGAATTTATATGTGTGCTGGGTACTCGTATGTATGTCTCGCCTGCATAAATGAGCTTTGTATTTCTCCATGGAAATTTTCTTTAACTGCGAGCACTATCGTTATGTTGCATGCACATCAGAGCTTTGGCTATCATTTCCTTTCGAATATTCATATAGTTTTAAATGCATGCTCGGTAGGATATGCATCGGGGATATTCCTTGTTGCCTCCCCATATCAGGTGATTTGTGCGTGTTCTAGATCGAGTATCGCTGTCGAATGGAGGCTTGTTTATACAGTGCTCGAGTGTACCCGTCTTTCCTCGGAGGCTGTGGCTGCGAAAGCGGGCTTGCGCGGTTTGATCGAACGGTGTGCGGCAAACATGGTGTCGTGCGAGAAGAGGCTCGACCACAAATTCTCGGAAAGGGAGCTAGCCTCTAAAGCATTGAGCGAGCTTCAAACCAGCCTTACCGCCAAGGCCAACAAAGCGTATGAACTCTGGCGGGTGCTTCAAGAGTCTATCAAAGAGGCGGTGGCTCTTGATTAAGCTGACGTGTTCACTCATGAAAAGGGTCGAGGCTCACAAGGCCAGTGAGAAAGAGCTTGAAGGCCGGCTCGCCTCGTATCAGGCCCAGCAGGCTCAGGCGGAGGCCCGTCTTCTGGCGATTCTGAATCATGAAGTCGTGGCCCAGCAAAAGCAGGATGAGCTAGCAAAATTGCTAAATCGCCCGCTGGCTTGAAAAACTTGTAACTTTTCCTTTCTTTTTGTACATACTCTTGAACGAGAGTATTTTCTTTTTGTTCTTTCATGAATTGTACTTTGTGCCCATTTTGGTTTATGAATAAAGACATTTCTTTTCTTCTCATTGGTGTGTCCCTCTCAATTGAACTTGTTCTATGGACAATTTATCTTGGCCTACTTGCAGGGTAGCGATGGCTTAGGATTCAGGGTTAAGATCTGCCTCCTAAGACTTTTGAGCTTTACGAGCCGTGAGGGTCTCATAAAGAGTTTTTCTTCCTACAGGTCGAGAGGATCCCGTAGGTGTAAGTTCTTCTTAAGAATCGTGAGGATTCTTAAGCGGGTTTTCCTTTGGGAGTCGTAAGGATCTCACAAGAGAGTTTTCTTCCTTGCAGGTCGTGAGGACCCACAAGTGCTGGGTGCGGTCACCCTTATCCGTATTTCACAGGGTCAGGGGTTGGTTTGGGATGGTTTCCAGGGTATCGTAGTTTAAAGACATCGCGGTCAAGGTTAAGGACCTCATAGTCCGTGGGTTTAAGGACTCCACAGTCCAGTGTTAGTTTTAAGACGTCACGGTCAAGGTTAAGGACCTCATAGTCCATGGATTTAAGGACTCCACAGTCCGATGTTAGTTTTAAGACATCACGGTCAAGGTTAAGGACGTCATAGTCCGTGGATTTAAGGACTCCATAGTCCACGAAATGTGTGGTTACTGGGACCCGTCACCTCTTTGAAGACGTTGAGGAATTACAACGCCAAATATCAATGGAGTGAAGAGATGTACCCTTTAACCAAGGTAAAATCAGTCTAGAATCATCATGGTTGATCGTTAGTTTTAAGACATTACGGTCGAGGTTAAGGACATCATAGTCCGTGGATTTTAAGGACTCCACAGTCCGATGTTTGCTCTGGATGCTTCACACGGGTTCACTGCCGTGTTCGGCGAGGACCAGGCTCCGCTCTGGGTGTTTTCCGCGGGGTCAAAGAGTGACGTTATCCGCGTTCCACGTAACCAGGAATTTTGCTCTAGATGCATCACACGGGTTCACTGCCGTGTTCGGCGAGGACTATGCTCCGCTCTGGATGCTTCATACGGGTTCACTGCCGTGCTCTGCGAGGACCAGGATCCGCTCTGGACGTTTTCCACGGGGTCAAAGAGTGACGTTATCTGCGTTCCACGTAACCAGGAATTTCGCTCTGGATGCTTCCCACGGGTTCACTGTCGTGATCTGCAAGGACCAGGCTCCGCTCTGGATGCTTCACACGGGTTCACTGCCGTGCTCTGCGAGGACCAGGATCCGCTCTGGACGTTTTCCACGGGGTCAAAGAGTGACGTTATCCGCGTTCCACATAACCAGGAATTTTGCTCTAGATGCTTCACACGGGTTCACTGCCGTGTTCGGCGAGGACCAGGCTCCGCTCTGGATGCTTCACACGGGTTCACTGCCGTGCTCTGCGAGGACCAGGATCCGCTCTGGACGTTTTCCACGGGGTCAAAGAGTGACTGATTGAAACGATTTCGGAGTAGTTGGAAAATTGTATAGAAATCACAACAAAAAATTATTTGACCGCAATCAATAACAGTGTCGAATATAGCGCGTTAGTAAGTGCGGATCGTCCACAGGGAAAGTGTAATCGTTCGTATTTCTAATTAGATGAGTCGAAAATTTAAAGAAAAGAAAAGAAAACAATTCATGATTTGAAGAATTGAAGTTCAAGAATTAGTAAAATCTAGTCTAAATCAAGAAACAACAAAATCAAGAATTGAGAATTTGTGAATTGATGATTTCCAATCCAAATATCAAGAATCGAAGCGAGGCTCGTAGGAATCGATTGGATCTATAGATGTGATGAAATCTATTGATTACGTATTCTTATCCATCGATGAATTGATACTAGATCGATGATGATCAACGAGAATTAGGGATTTCTTGTGAAACTAAGGTTTCATCATCTATCCCTTGTTCCTTCGTCGATATCATTCACATTTTAGCCTCTAGTAAATTCAAGAATCGATCGTGGATCCCTAATTTCGAGCGATCACAATCAAGAAAGCATCGCAACGAAACTAGGTCGTCGATTCTTCAATTTTCTAGGGTTTACAAAACTCGTAGGACTTAAGAATTGTTTCAAGATTTGTTACATCATCATTCTATTGATCGTCTCGACTCCTTTACGAGCGGAGTTTTACTCAAACATCACAACAAGAACCACAATCACAAATTGAGATCGAATCATGATGCAAGAATTTAAAGAAAGCAAGATTAAAGAATTTCACCTTTTATTAATCAACAATTTCGTTACAATTCACTCAAGAACTACAAGAGGAAGAACTCGATCGTCGATTTGGCTTCGCCCGTCTCCTTGAGTCGCGGATCGGTTTGGATCACTTGCTCGATTGAAGATCGGCTCCACTCCTAAAAGGTTTAGGCTTCTCGCTTGATTTGGTACTCGGGATCTTGATCTTGATCTTGAATTGGAATTAGGGTTTCGCATAAGTCGTGTCACTCAACTTGTGGGTTGAAGATAAAGAGAGAAGAATTGATTAACGAACTCCTTTTAACCCTAGATCTAGGCTCCTATTTATAGACCATCAAAACCTTAGATCTAGGATTTAAAATTTGAATTTCCCTCCAAAAGTTTGTTGAGGAGATTTGAATTTCCCTCCAAAAGTTTGTTGAGGAGAAGCTTCTAGATGAAGTTTGTTAAGCCGAGCCTTTTAGATGTGCCACATGGAGAATCGGGAGTCTTCTGGAAGCTTGGGAAGTTACAAATAGCCACGTATAGAAAATTGAGCCACTGAAGACGTCAAGCCGCCCCTGTTCCGCGGCGCAAGCGGGCTCCCGCCGCGGAACCGCGGCGCTTTGTGGGCCTTGTGGCTTGATCTTTCTGGTACTTGTTTGGGCTGATATTTGGGCCTTGTTTTGATATGTTGAATTTTATTTTTTCCTCTATATTGCTACCAGATCTGAAATCATTGAGTTGGCGTATTTTTTATCAGCTCTTCTGCAATTTCCTGCACAATTTCTCGGGACAAGAGTTGCGCAATACAAGGATGATGCGATGCCATGATAAACACACAATTTCCCTAAAAGTGCCGGTTTTAAAGTCTAACACATGCAAACTGGTATTTCAGAGATGTTTTGCTAATATGTGCAATATGAATACCGAACACTTCTAGATGAGTGCAAATGATAGGGAAATTGCCGTGTTAAAAATGCAGTATTTTCGACTGATCAAATTCCCCCAAACTTATTTTCGATCGTCTCGATCGAACGATTTTATTAAAAAGAGAAGGAGAAAATAAAGAAAGAGAAAAACTAACCAGCACACTTTCGTAGGCAACACGATTGCACTGAGCACGTGCAACAAGCCTTTAAACCTCTACGTGTCCCTAGTAGGAGGAGTGTTATCTCCTGAGGGTTTTCAGCGGATTGCACCCACAAAATCCAATAATAAAAGAAAGATCATGAATATTACATTTAAAGACAAGAATTGTAAAAGAAAATCCTTGAAAATTATGGTTTCCAACTAAGCTAGCTTTTCGGTTGTCATGAGCCCTATCTTAATGGTCATGAAAAGATGTCAGAAATCACGTCCTCCCTCAATAAAATATCGTCTTATTCTTCATTCCTATCTTTCTTCCAAACATCGATCATATCACCCTGCGTGTGTGTAAAGGACATCCCTACACCCGGAGAATTCAATTCAAGCTATCATACTCTTACCCATCAGCCTCAGTACTTTTTGATTAATGAATATTTAGATGAGATTTGCTCACACACTTTCATGCGACCGTTAATACTTCTTGAGGTACTAACCGACCGATTACTCATGTGCTTGCTTATTTGGTGTTTTTCCTCGTCTTGCACCACCTAAGGCATAGCAGTGACTCCCAGACCAGTTGGCCTTAGGACACGAGGTGAAGAGGCACCCTTGCTATATATTTTTTATTGCCCTCGGTGATAACAAAACCAGTGTTCATTTTTCTCACCACTTTATATATATTTTTTTCATTCACTTTTTTTTTATTTCCTTCATACATCGGCTTTAAGACAAGAGCATTTCAAGGTATCCTCTACTATCCCAGGCTTCAAGACGTGTGTAAGTGCGAATAGCAGGGTATCAACGTTCAAAATGTTTGGCTTCCAGAGTAGAAACTATTTTTTAGACTTATTTTTATCCTCAGATTAGTGACTTCCTTCATCTTACTAACTCTTGGGACAACGGCTCATAACTACTTATTACTAGTTCGTATAAGAAAACTTCTAAATTTTCTTGGTTTTCTTAAATTTTTCTAATCTGATGGATGTAATTTTTCACTATCTAATCTTTTATTATCTTATTTTTGTACAAAAAATATTTTTATTTTTTTTGAAAATTTTTAAATTTTTATAGGTTTTCAAAAATGTTTTGTGCATATGCGAAGTATGATGCAAATGATGCGAAAATAAGCACAAACCTCCCCCAAACTTGTTTTCAACAGTGTCCTTGCTGTTGCCATCTGCTAATTCTCGAAAAACCTGTAAGTTTGGGAGGAATTTATTAGTGGGGGCAAAATATTTAAGTGAAGATCCTTCCCCAAACTTATCTTTGGCTCATCATTTTATAAAAATTTTCTTTTCAAGAGCCAGAAAACACCCTCCCCCCCAAACTTGAGATATGCAATGTTAATCTTTGAAAATCACATGAGGGGGTCAAAAATCAGTGGTCGATACCAAGCTTTGCAAAGACCGAAAGTTAACACCAACCATTCGAAAATTTTATCAATGCAGTGCTCTGGTTGGTGGAAGAAGAAGTGGGGAAAGGGTAAGTGGTGGAATAGAAAGTGTGTGCGTCTCATTTTGGAGAGACGATGCAGTGAATGTGATGGATTGCTCGTATTCTTTTTACAGTTTAGAAGAAGGGGTGGAGGTTCAATTTTATTGATTGGATGTGGATTCATCTTAACACCCGTGTCATTCAAAAATGCGAGTTCATCAGCGACGATTTCCTCAAAAGTTCCATCAATACCCCGATGAATAATGTCATCACAAAGTGCGGGGTGATTTTCAAACTCTAAAAGCAGTTCATAATCAGTGTTAGTTGTTGACCCGGACATCTCGGTGGAAGAGTCCGTATGTGTATGATACATAGTTGGGTCAAACAATAATGTATGAAAAGAGTTAAGATCAGTATCAAGAGGATCATCAAATTCGCTACTGTCGACATCCATTAAGTCGACAGAACAGACCTGAGCAGTTGGTTCGGAGGGTACACTTCCCAACTTGTAAATGTTCAGCTCTATTGACCTATTCCCGAAAGATAGGGTCATAGAACCATTACGACAGTTGATTATTGCATTGGAAGTGGCCAAAAGGGGCGGCCTAAAATCACCGGAATTTGATTCCATGGGTTCGCTACAGGCTGTGTATCAAGTACAATAAAGTCCACAGGGAATATAAATTCCCCGATTTTTATTAACACATCCTCCAGTTCACCCCTAGGTTTGGTGATCGATCGGTCAGCCATCTGGAAAGTGCAATTGGTTGGTTTCAACTCTCCGATCCCTAACTGCTCATAGACTGAGAAAGGAAGCAAGTTAACACTAGCGCCAAAGTCTAGTAGAGCACGGTTGATGTGTTTTTCCCTAATAGAAATAGAAATAGTAGGACAGCCAGGGTCCTTACGTTTCCGTGGTACTTGTTGGGGGAAGCCGTGTCTACAGCCTTTGCCATGAATATCTTCTTGGGCACTTGAGTCTTCCTCTTCCTAATGCACAAGTTCTTAAGAGTTTTCGCATAGGACGGAACTTGTTGGATAGCATCTAGGAGAGGGATGTTGATATTTACTTGCTTAAACATGTCCATAATCTTCTCCATATGTGGACTCGATTTGTTAGCCCTTAACCGATTAGGATAAGGTGCTTTGGCAATAAGCGCTGGGTTCATCATAGGAGAAGGAAGTGGGGGTAGACGTGATCCCAAAATAGAAGTGGGGATCGTCTTCTGTGAACTAGAAGAGATGGGCTGAGGTGGCGAGCCTTGTGGGAAACGAAGAATAGGCTCGCAAGAAGGTGGTGGGGTAGAAGAACTGGGGTCAGAATTAGAAGTGTGTGTGTGAGGAAAGGTCTCAGCCGGGGTGTTATTGATTGATTTATCAGTATCATCAAACTCTTCCCCAAAGTGATTGTCAAGCACTCTTCCAGATCTCAACGTGATTGCATCCACATGATGTGAATAGCCAGGATTGGGTAAAGGTTGAGCTGGAAGTTTCCCTTTCTCTCTTGCACGCATTTCGGCTTTTAGTTGTGCAATTTGTTCTTCCATCGATTTGATATTCTCATTTTGAGAGACAATGATCTTCATCACATTTTCAACGGAAGATTGCAAACTTGCCGTCCCTTGGATGGATTGTTTCATGAAAGTATCCAAGGTTTGCGCTAGTACAGAGGTATTATCTGTACCGGTCAATTGCAAAGAGTTTTCATGTGGTGCAAAAGTGTTGACAGGATTTTGAAAGTTTTGTGATTGGAAGGGGTGCTGACTCAATTGAAGTGGTGGTTGCTGTTGTGGTGGAGGGACCCTTTGGAAATTGTTTTGGTTTGGAACCGTGTTTTGAGATTGTGATTGGTTCCAAGCAAAATTAGGATGGTTCCTCCAACCCTGATTATATGTGGAAGAAGATGGATCATTTCTAGGTCTTTGAAATGCGGCATTGGTATGCTCTTGACCTTGAAACGGAGAATTTAGTGGACATTCTTCCGTGAGATGTGATGGATCAGAACAGCATCCACATACAGTTTTGGAGAGTGACATTTGATTGAGGGCGGCAGCTAAAAATTTGTTTTCCATAGTCTCAAGTTTCTTATGTATAGCTGATATTTCAGCTCTAACTCCTATGGAAATATTATTGCCATCCCTAGACGATTGACTCACACCCTCCCACTGTAAAGATTTTTCAGCGAAATCTTCTAGAAATTTTTAGGCTTCCCCATCATCTTTGGTCATGAAGTTGCCTTGACACATGGATTCAAGGGTCTGTCTTGTATTAGGATTAATGCCCTCATAAATGATTCTGCACAGTTCCCATCTAGGGATTCCGTGATGTGGACATTGGACTAACAGATCCTTGAAACGTTCAAGACATTGTGAAAATGTTTCATTTGGAACCTGGGTGAATTGATTTATTTCGCTACGGACTCGAGCTGTCTTTTGATGTGGGTAGAATTTCTTAAGGAATGCTTTGACGAATTCTTCCCAATTTGAAATGGAATGTGCGGTTGTGTTATACAGCCACTTCTCGCACAAGGTAAATGGGAGAAGACGTAGACGCATAGCATCCGTAGAAAGCTGTGAGGTACCCATCATTGCGCATACATTTTCAAATTTGGTAATAAAGACATATGCGTCTTCAGACTCGAGACCGTGAAATTTTGGTAGAAGGTTGATGTATTGGGGTTTTAATTGAAAATTTTCCCCGTTGGCTGGTGGAATGGAAAGACAGGTGGAAAGGGGACTTCATGTAGGATAGCACCTCTCTTGGAGAGAGATGCGAGGTGGATTCTGCGCACCAACGGACGGCGGCAGAGTAGTGGTAAAGAAGTTCGATGGAGACGGATCCATCGATGTGGGTGTGGTGGTGGGTAAAGAAAGGGTAAATGTAGAAATACCGATTTTTGGGTCGATCGGGGGGGACGCGGACTGAACAGGCACTAGAATCCTGTTGTCCAGCCGAGCTTGTACTAAAGGGATTAGCACAAATGACAGCGTTGAAATAATTAGGGGAATGAATGTGATTGGTGTTTGTTTTGAAAATATACGGATTTTTGAAAAAAAATGATGCGATCACAACAAATGCAACAAGCAATACCCTAAAATCTAGTGGTCACCTAGGTCAGACTCTAGACCGCTCCTAACTTCTAAAAGACAAGTCGCAGGATAAAATCCTCCACTGCCTCTTTGTCTCTCATGTGGCCAGGTAAGTGCCAGGTAAGTGGGAGGTTCTCCACTACGTAAGTAGTGGGCCTAATTAAGTAACCACTAGCTTTCGACACAATTGCCTTAGACACCACAAAAAGAAACGCAGATAAGCAATGAATTACCCACGGCCTTCTTCTGTTCTAAGTGAGCGCGACGGTCCTTAGAGTCATTTCTAGATATTTTTTAGTTAATGAGGGTAATATGGATGCAAGTTTGTGATTTTTGGGGCTTAGGAAGGGTAATGAACTCCCCACCTAATCTGGATTTGGTCTTTGCCCCTTAATTTCAGTATTAATATGCAAACAACCAAAAATCAAAACACGCACAAGTTTTGCTTTTGCGGCGCTGCGATTTATTTGCAAAGAAACCTGCACAAAATGTTAATTGGAGCAGATTTAGGAGAAGATATGAAAGGGTAGAAGTCACCTGAGAATTTTGATGCAGAGATACAGCTAAAGCGCCGCGGAAACGCGGTTTAAGGAGCCTAATGCCGCGGAATCGCGGTCTTCTAATGGGATCACTGCACCAATTTTTGTGTACACGCTTCTGTTCACCTTGTTAGCTCTCTGGAATATTCAGAAAATTTTTATCCAAGCTCCAATGATTCTAGATTTCCTCGCAATCAAATCACAACTACACGTATTAGTGTTTGCACGAATTTTGATCTAAAAAATTGTAATGGAATAAACTTTTCAACTCAAATTTCAAAATACGAACAATTAGCACACAATCCCCGGCAACGGCGCCATTTGATTGAAACGATTTCGGATTGTGTAGTTGGAAAATTATATAGAAATCACAACCAAAAATTATTTGACCACAATCAATAACGGTGTCGAATGTAGCGCGTTAGTAAGTGTGGATCGTCCATAGGGAAAGTGTAATCGTTCGTATTTCTAATTAGATGAGTCGAAAATTTAAAGAAAAGAAAATAAAACAATTCATCATTTGAAGAATTGAAGTTCAAGAATTAGTAAAATCTAGTCTAAATTAAGAAACAACAAAATCAAGAATTGAGAATTTGTGAATTGATGATTTCCAATCAAAATATCAAGAATCGAAGTGAGGCTCGTAGGAATCGATTGGATCTATAGATGTGATGAAATCTATTGATTACGTATTCTTATCCATCGATGAATTGATACTAGATCGATGATGATCAACAAGAATTAGGGATTTCTTGTGAAACTAAGGTTTCATCATCTATCCCTTATTCCTTCGTCGATATCATTCACATTCTAGCCTCTAGTAAATTTAGTGGATCCCTAATTTCGAGCGATCACAATCAAGAAAGCATCGCAACGAAACTAGGTCGTCGATTCTTCAATTTTCTAGGGTTTACAAAACTCGTAGGACTTAAGAATCGTTTCAAGATTTGTTACATCATCATTCTATTGATCGTCTCGACTCCTTTATGAGCGGAGTTTTACTCAAATATCACAACAAGAACCACAATCACAAATTGAGATCGAATCATGATGCAAGAATTTAAAGAAAGCAAGATTAAAGAATTTCACCTTTTATTTATCAACAATTTCGTTACAATTCGCTCAAGAACTACAAGAGGAAGAACTCGATCGTCGATTTGGCTTCGCTCGTCTCCTTGAGTCGCGGATCGGCTTGGATCACTTGCTCGATTGAAGATCGGCTCCACTCCTAAAAGGTTGAAGGCTTCTCGCTTGATTTGGTACTCGGGATCTTGATCTTGATTTTGAATTGGAATTAGGGTTTTGCACAAGTCGTGTCACTCAACTTGTGGGTTGAAGATGAAGGGAGAAGAATTGATTAATGAACTCCTTTTAACCCTAGATCTAGGCTCCTATTTATAGACCATCAAAACCCTAGATCTAGGATTTCAAATTTGAATTTCCCTCCAAAAGTTTGTTGAGGAGATTTGAATTTCCCTCCAAAAGTTTGTTGAGGAAAAGCTTCTAGATGAAGTTTGTTAAGCTGAGCCTTCTAGATGTGCCACGTGGAGAATCGGGAGTCTTCTGGAAGCTTGGGAAGTTACAAATAGCCACGTGTAGAAAATTGAGCCACTGAAGACGTCAAGCCGCCGCGGTTCCGCGGCGCAAGCGGGCTCCCGCCGCGGAACCGCGGCGCTTTGTGGGCCTTATGGCTTGATCTTTCTGGTACTTGTTTGGGCTGATATTTGGGCCTTGTTTTGATATGTTGAATTTTATTTTTCCCTCTATATTGCTACCAGATCTGAAATCATTGAGTTGGCGTATTTTTGATCAGCTCTTCTGCAATTTCCTGCACAATTTCTCGGGATAAGAGTTGCGCAATATAAGGATGATGCGATGCCATGATAAACACACAATTTCCCTAAAAGTGCCGGTTTTAAAGTCTAACATATGCAAACTGGTATTTCAGAGATGTTTTGCTAATATGTGCAATATGAATACCGAACACTTCTAGATGAGTGCAAATGATAGGGAAATTGCCGTGTTAAAAATGCAGTATTTTCTACTGATCAGTGACGTTATCCGCGTTCCACATAATCAGGAATTTTGCTCTGGATGCTTCCCACGGGTTCACTGCCGTGTTCTGTGAGGACCAGGCTCCGCTCTGGATGCTTCATACGGATTCACTGCCGTACTCTGCGAGGACCAGGATCCGCTCTGGATGTTTTCCACGGGGTCAAAGAGTAACGTTATCCGCGTTCCACGTAACCAGGAATTTTGCTCTAGATGCTTCACACGGGTTCACTGCCGTGTTCGGCGAGGACTAGGCTCCGCTCTAGATGCTTCACACGGGTTCACTGCCATGCTCTGCGAGGACCAGAATCCGCTCTAGACATTTTCCACGGGGTCAAAGAGTGACGTTATCCGCGTTCCACATAACCAGGAATTTTGCTCTGGATGCTTCCCACGGGTTCACTGCCGTGTTCTGCGAGGACCAGGCTCCGCTCAGGATGCTTCACACGGGTTCACTACCGTGCTCTGCGAGGACCAGGATCCGCTCTGGACGTTTTCAACGGGGTTAAAGAGTGACGTTATCCGCGTTCCACGTAACAAGGAATTTTGCTCTGGATGCTTCCCACGGGTTCACTGCCGTGTTCTGCGAGGACCGGGCTCCGCTCTGGACGTTTTCCATGGGGTCAAAGAGTGACGTTATCCGCGTTCCACGTAACCAGGAATTTTGCTCTGGATGCTTCCCACGGGTTCACTGCCGTGTTCTGCGAGGACCAGGCTCCGCTCTGGACGTTTTCCACGGGGTCAAATAGTGACGTTATCCGCGTTCCACGTAACCAGGAATTTTGCTTTAGATGCTTCACACGGGTTCACTGCCGTGTTCGGTGAGGACTAGGCTCTGCTCTGGATGCTTCACACGGGTTCACTGCCGTGCTCTGCGAGGACCAGGATCCGCTCTGGACGTTTTCCACGGGGTCAAAGAGTGACGTTATCCACGTTCCATGTAACCAAGAATTTTGCTCTAGATGCTTCACACGGGTTCACTGCCGTGTTCGGCGAGGACTAGGCTCCGCTCTGGATGCTTCACACGGGTTCACTGCCGTGCTCTGCGAGGACCAGGATCCGCTCTGGACATTTTCCACGGGGTCAAAGAGTAACGTTATCCGCGTTCCACGTAACCAGGAATTTTGCTCTGGATGCTTCCCACGGGTTCACTGCCGTGTTCTGCGTGGACCAGGCTCCGCTCTGGATGCTTCATACGGGTTCACTGCCGTGCTCTGCGAGGACCAGGATCCGCTCTGGATGCTTCACACGGGTTCACTGCCGTGCTCTGCGAGGACCAGGATCCGCTCTGGACATTTTCCACGGGGTCAAAGAGTGACGTTATCCGCGTTCCACGTAACCAGGAATTTTGTTGATTATATCCGCATTTCACAGAGTGGGGGTTTGACACTTGATGATCTGTATATCGCCGAGCCATAGAACTGGGAGTTGCCGCCGTTCCGCTTTACTTGATGTTGTGTCTGCTGCAACGAGACGAGTGCTGAGACGATCTCTAGGTCACTTGCGGTCCGTCGAGATTTGGTTTCTTCTTATGATGAAACCTGGGGGAGGAGTATCATCCCTTCTTTGTTTATGCCCCTGGATTGTATACAGGGATTGATGTAACATCACCTGTAGGGCAAAAAATTTCATTTTTTATTTCTTTTTCCGCGATGCTCTATCATTTCAGCTTTATATCGCGAAGGTCGCGATTGCCCAATTATTTCGGCTATTTTTTGCGGTGCCCAATCATTTCGGCTATTTATTTTATTTTTACCCGCTGCTTTTTATTGCGAGTTGCCCAATCATTTCGGCTATTTTTCATGCATACATTTTTACTTGCTGATTTTGTTGCAAGTTGCCCCATCATTTCGGCTATTTCGTATGCATGTATGGCTTGCTAGCTTTTTGCCGCAAGTTTGGGATTAGACACTGATTTCGGCATCAGCACCGCTACAACTGGGATGATGCTAGGAGCGAATCATCATTTGCCTCTGTCGATGTTGAACAAAGGTGGCTTAGTAAACAGGGTTAAGGGTCCTGTCGACTAAGACTTTTGACTTCATGAGCCGTAAGGGTCTCACAAAGGTATTTCTCCCTATAAGTCGTGAGGATCTTGCAGGTGTGTTTTCTCCTTGGGAATCGTGAGGATTCCTAAGTGCATGTCCTCTTGCAAGTCGTAAGGATCTTACAAAAGGGTTTTCTCCTTATAAGTCGGGAGGACCTACAAGGGTTGTTCGCCATACGATCATATCCCCAGCCACGGGTGGGACTTTTGTTAGGGAAATGTTTATTCGTGCCCGTGGATTGTATACAAGGGTCAGTATTGAGCCGCTTGTAGGGCATAAATTGAAAGTTGTGGGGGTTGCTTAAGCACAGGTTTAGGTCTCTGTGACTTAAGACTTTCAAATCTTATGAGCCGTGAGGGTCCCATAAGAGAGTTCTCCTTACGAGTCGTGAGGATCTCGCAAGTGTAATTTCTCCCTAGGAATCGTGAGGACTCCTAAGTGTGTTGCTCTCTTGTGAGTCGTAAGGATCTCACGTGGGTGATTTCTCCTTACAAGATCGTGAGGACCCTGCAAGTGCCTTTTAACGAGGTTGCGCCCTTTCGGGTTTTCACAAACACTCGTCGGTAGCCCTGCTGTTTTTACTCATGGAGCCCTTTCGGGTTTTCATCCGTGCCCATTTTGCTTATGGACATACCGTTTTTATTATTATTTTTTATTATTATTATTATTTTTTTTATCGGCTTTGAGATACTGCAATCCACCGTAGTTTACCGACATCTCGGTCAACAGCTAGTTTTAGAACGTAGTGGTCCATTGTTAGTTTAAGGACGTTTCGGTCCGTCGTCAGTTTAAAGACATTTCGGTCCGTTGTTAGTTTAAGGACGTTTCGGTCCGTTGTTAGTTTAAGGACGTTTCGGTCCGTTGTTAGTTTAAGGATGTTTCGGTCCGTTGTTGAAGAAGGCCGGTTACTACTTATAGAGTTCGGCCTTAGGAAGATAGCGAGCAGACATAGTCGTCGTCGTCTATCATTGACCTAGGCCTTAACCCGTCAAGCGTAGTATTTCTTCAGGAAGCGACCGTTTATTGGTCTAAAAGGTCTCTCACCGTGCATATCCATGAGCAGATACGCTCCACCCTGGTAGACCTTGTCTATGATATATGGGCCTTCATAATTCGGCTCGAATTTTCCCCGCTTGGCGCGATTGGGGATCATAGGTCTTTTGACCACTAGCACGAGTTCGCCTTGGCGGAATGTCCTTGGCCTGGTCAATCTTTCATATAAGCGTGTCATCTTTGCTTTATAAGCCTCCAGATTTTGTTGCGCTATGAGCCAGGTTTCATCAAGGGCATCAAGCTCCTCAAGCCGAAGGTGAGCGTTTTCTTCGTCCGTCAGCTCGTAGTGGACTGCCACTCGTAGAGAAGGTAGCTCTATCTCGAGGGGGAGTACCGCTTCCGTACCGAATACTAGCGCGTATGGCGTTGTGTTCGTGGCTGTCTTGAACGTAGTCCGATACCCCCAAAGAGCTTCTTGCAGCCTCTCGTGCCAGTCCTTTTTGTTTCAGGATACCGTCTTCTTCACGATCTTTGTCAAGGTTTTGTTGAAAGCCTCAGCTAGACCGTTAGCTCGCGGATTGTAAACTGAGGAATATCTCCAGTCTATGTTGTGTTGCTGTGCGAAGCGACTAATCTTGTGGCTTCAGTAGGCTGGCCCATTATCGGAGATGATCCGTCGCGGAGTTCCGAACCGATAAATGACGTGCGTCTTGAAGAAATGGAGGATATTCTCCGTCTTCACTTCCCTCAGCGGTACTGCTTCTGCCCATTTGGAGAAGTAATCAATCGTCGCCAGGATGAAACGATGTTCCCTGGACGACGCTGGTTCGATAGGGCCGACTATGTCAGTTCCCCACATTTCGAACGGCCAGCTAGCCACCGTTGGATGTAGAGGATTTGGATGCTGGTGGATGAAGTCTCCATGGATCTGGCACGAGTGGCACTGCTTCGCATATTCGAGGCAGTCCTAGATCATCGTGGGCCAATAGTAGCCCATCCGTTTGATCTTCAACTTCATCTTCGGGCCTGCTTGGTGAGAACCGCAGAGTCCGTCGTGGACTTCTTGAACGACTCTTTTCGCTTCGTCAGGTCCCAGGCATCTCAACCACAGAGAATCGAATGACCTCTTGTACAAAGTATCGTTAACGAAGGCGAAAGACAGAGCTCGTTTCATGAGCTGATGTCTTGAGGACGCATCTTCAGGCGTTCGACGGGATTTGAAGTAGTCTGTGAAGGCTTCTCTCCAATCTCTAACCTTCTCTTGGTCATTCATTTGCAGGGCCGTCTGCTCAGTTGCTCCCCTTTCTTCGGGTGATTCCGGCGATATTTCTTCCCGAGCAAGGACCCGACGGCCTTGTACCATGATTCTTACGCCATCGAGGTTCTCGTCGGCTAGTTCTTTAGCAAGCTTGGCTAATGCATCCGCTTTGCTATTTTCGGCACGCGGTATACTTTCCAACGTGTAGGAGGGGATTTGAGTTAGTAGTCGCTGTACTCTCTCGCCATACTTTACCAGCTCTGGCTTGCATGTTTGGTAATCGCCGTTTACTTGACTGATGACCAGTTGAGAATCTCCGTATATAAGGAGGTTTTCAATTCTCATTTCGATGGCGATTTCGAGGCCTGCTATCAAACCTTCGTATTCGGCTTCATTGTTCGTCCTCGGTTCTGTTAAGGAGAAAGCGAAGCGCATTATCCCTCCTTATAGAGTTACGAAGATAAGGCCTATCCCCGATTTGATTATGGGCGTGCTATGTTTGCGCTTCTTCATGGAAGATGCTCCATCGAAATAAAGTTCCCATCGGGTATCACCGTCGTCGATCGCGTCAAATGCATGTTCGTCTGGCAGCTCACAATTCAAAGGAGAATCAGCAGGTACCGGATGCTCAGCGAGGAAGTCGGCGATGGCCTGGCCTTTCACTGCCTTGAGAGGTCGATAGGTTATCGAGAACTCCATCAAGAGCAGGGTCCATTTAGCAAGCCAACCTGTCAATATGGCCTTCGACATTAAATATTTAAGGGGGTCCACCTTCGAAATGAGACGGACTTCATGCGCCAACGCATAGTGCCTGAGCTTTGTTATCGCAAAGATTAACGCCAGGCAATGTTTTTCGATAGGGGAGTAGTTGCTTTCTGCCCCCAGCAGAACTCGACTTAAATAGTAGAGTGCTCTTTCTTTCCCTTGATTGTCCTCTTGTGCCCATAATGCGCCTAAGGAACCTTCGAGGGCGGTTGTATAAAGAATGAGGGGTTTTCCCTTGACCGGAGCAGCCAGCACTGGCGCGTTCTGCAGGTACTGTTTAATTTCGTCCAGCGCGCCTTGGCATTTGTGATCCCAGACGAACGGGGTTCCCTTCTTCATCAGGTGACTGTAAGGGCGGCACTTGCCTGAAAGGTTGGCTATGAATCGCCTGATATAGGCGAGTTTCCCTTGGAGGGACCGCAATTGTCTGAGAGTCCATGGCGGTGGCATTTCCATGATCGCCTTGATCTTCAACGGATCTATCTCAATGTCCCGGTGCCGGACAATGAACCCCAGGAATTTGCCCGAGGACACCCCGAACTCGCATTTGAGGGGGTTCATGTTCAAGTTGTATTGCCGAAGGCGTTGGAATACGGTCTTCAGATGCTCGAGATGTTCCTCGTATGATTTTCTTTTCACGACGAGGTCGTCGATATAGCATTCGACGATTTCATGTATAAGGTCATCGAAGATCTTCGTCATGGCCCTCTGATAGGTGGCACCGGCGTTCTTTACACCGAAGGGCATCACCTTATAGCAGAATATTCCCAGAGGGGTCCGGAAAGCGGTGTGCTTCTGGTCTTCGGGATGCATCTTTATCTGATTATATCCTGATGAGCCGTCCATGAAGGAGAAAACCTCGTGAGTGGACGTGTTATCTATCATCAATTCGGTGACTGGCACTGGGAAATCATCCTTCGGGCATGCTTTATTGAGATCCCGGAAGTCCACGCATATGCGCACTGTCCCATTTTTCTTCATCACCGGGACGATTTTGGCGATCCAATCGCGATACTGAACCTCCTGAATAAACCCAGAATCGATCAGCTTCTTAACTTCGGCGTTGATGCTAATCTCAAGCTCGAGCTGCATTCTTCTCGACGCCTGTTTGACTGGCTTGACGTCTGGGGATATTGCCAATTTATGCACAGCAATTTCTGGATCTAATCCTGGCATTTCGGAATAGTTCCATGCGAAGCAATCTCTATGCTGCATAAGCACGTCTTTTAACGCGACCACCCTTTCTTCAGATAGCAACTCGCTGACGAATGTCGGTCGCGGGTCGTTCGTCATTCCCAGCTCAATTTTCCTGAGGTTATCTGCAGTAGTATGTATGCCCTCTTCCAGTTCTTTCGATGCTGGCGGAAATTTCGAGATTACCTCGTCATCGTTGTTTTCGAAGCACCAGGGAAAGTCATCCATGTTCTCGGGCTCTTCTTTTGATATTGTTATCATGTGACAAGTACGAGCTCGCTTCGAAGACCGATGTGGGTCTGGCTCTGTTTTCCTGGCTTTGGGTTCGTGCCTCTGTGGTGGTGTTACCCTCCAGCTGTCAGACAGAGCGAACTTATCGAGCTGATACTGATTTTCGACCCAATTCTTGAAGGTGAAGCAGTCTTCGAGAGGATGCCCTATTACTCGGTGATAAGAGCAATAGTTTGGGTGTGAGACTTCGCCTGCTTGCTCTGGGTGCTTGGACTCCGGAAGTGTAAGCATCTGGTATTTTATAACTTGGTCAAGTATCTTCTTCGTCTTGTCCCGAGAAAAAGAGTATGCTCGACTCATCTTCTTCATAAGGGACAAATCCGGACCGCGCAATACCCGATCACATGACTCTTTGATCCTGCGTTGTCGTTGTCGACCTCCTTTCCCACTTTTTGACTTACTTCTGCCTCTGAGTCGGGGCTTTTGTACAGCAGGTTGACAGGGAGGAGTATTTTCGTCTTTGGCAGCCTGTTGAAGAAGACATTGCGTTCTGGCTTTCTCGTAGATGGCCATTTCGCGGTTATGGTCGTCCCGAGCTTTTTGACCCGCTTTCCTGATAAGCTTGTCCATTCGCTCTTCAAATGATGGACTCGGCACTTTGATTGCGGGATCTAGTTTTGATGAGGGGTTGGCATTTCCTGACAGGGCGTCCTCTTCTTCATCGAAGTTATATATGGCGTAACTACCGTGGACTCGTTCCCGTTTCCCGGCTCTTACATATCCAAGCCCAAGCGTTTCCATTTTCCCGTTGGGCAACTTGCGCTGAGTCCCTGGGACATCCCAGATCCTGTTATAGAATCGAGCTTGTCGAATAGTCTGTTTTAAGGGTACCCCCTGGCGCTTCAATAACCTTTTTAGTCCGTTTGTGTAATATCTGGGCAAACGGATGGGTTAGAGCCTGTCAAGTGTAGAATCCGCGCCGTGCCAGATTTCTTTCTCTCCTCTTGTTTCCGAGGATCGATAGAACAGGATCGCCTTTTCACCTTTTCGCCTAGGAGGGACGTAAAACGTCTGCAGGTCTTGCACATCGTAAGCTTCAAGTGCGTCAAGATCTTTGTAGTGCTCCTGCGGAACCATGGTAATCTGCAAACTCTGATCATCGCCAGGGAATTCTTGTACTGACGGCCGACTGGAGAACACAGCGTTAACCTCATCTTCCGAATCGCTTCCGAAGATTAATATGGGAGCGGACGGTCCCGGGTTGTTGCGTCGAGACGGCCCAGCGTAAACTATCTCTTCTTCTTCTTCGGTATCACTCCCAAAAACAGGAATGGTGGCGGCAGCTTTGTTCTCCGGTTTTCGAAACCTCTCTGTATCCTTAAAATCTGGCAAAAAGTACTTTGCATCTTCGTATTTGCGGGCTTCATTTACGGAGAACGGGTTCAGCTCCCCCATTACGGTATACTCAAGACCATCCTTAAAATACTTCATACACTGATGTTGTGTAGAAGGGATGATATTGTACTCGTGTAACTAAGGACGGCCGAGCAGAGCATTGTAGCAAGTCTTGGTGTCTATGACGTGGAACTTAATGTCCGTGATGAGCAGCCCAAAGCGTAGCGTCAGTATCACAGACCCAAGAGTTTTTGATGATTGGGAGTCGAACCCGGAGATGGTAATTTTGTCACGAGCGAGGTGCTGAACGCTCATGCAGATTTCCTTCAACACCCGCACGTTGAGAAGATTAACGGAAGACACATTGTCGACCAAGATTTTGCCTATCTTTATATCGTGGCAATATCCAGAGACGTATAGGGGCGGTTGTGGTCGCACGTCCCAAGGAGAAGGTCTTCATCACCGAACGTGATATCGGCCGTGTGCACTTCTTCCAGTTCATCCTTCATCCTTTCTTCGGCGAGGAAGGCTTGGAATTGTTCGGGCTCTTGTAGCGCCTTGATTAATGAATCTCTCGCTTCCTTTGATAACAGGAGGGCGCCTAGAATGCTGAGCTGCGAGGGTAGCTTTCTCATATGCGCTAGGATGTTGTAGTCCACCCTACTCTTCTTGGACGGGTCCTTGGCAATCAGCTCTTTCATAACTTGGTCATCTAAGGTGATATCCTCAGCGACCTTTTCCTTTCCCTTATCTTTTCTAGTTACGGGTCCGAGATTCTTTTCCGGAGGCGTGTGATTGCGCAGCTGAATGTTTTCGCAGGCTTCTGGTTCTTCCTCTTTTCCCGAGGTGGACTCTTTAAAGAGGGGGCTAAGAGCCAGCTCCTCATCAGAATCGCTCCCGAATATGAGTACTTGCGATCCCCCGGCGTTGACCGTGTAACAGCTACCGGTAGTTCTTTTATGCCTGTTGGTTGTATCTCTCTGCTCCCGACGAGTTCTGCGTTTCATTCGCTTAAAATATTGTCGGTGAGCAACATACCCCTGCCACCATATCTTAAAGGCGTCGCACTCCTCGATAGGGTGTGAAATCTTCCGATGGTACGAGCAATAATTAGGGTGTCTTTACGCCCTGTTAAGCGTGTTTTCTTCCGAGGGTGGTAGCTTCATTCCCATTGATATGGCTTTGGCAAACCTTTTCCTCGTCTTGAATATGTTTTTATCCGCATCGGATGACTTTTGATCTGGCGGGAGTGCTTCGACTTTTTCGCTTAGTTGCTTGCATTTGGCTCCTTCTGATGCGGCCGTCTCACGCTCCCGGTCGGCTTTACTTTTCAAACGAATCTCGTCTAGAAAGGCGTCGATCATTTCGTCTGTCGGCCATACAAATTTTGGCTCAGGCTCTGCCCTCAGTTTCTCAGTGCCAGGGGTTGTTTCATCGTCCGTAAACAAGTGGGAGATCACATGACAACTCGCCATATATCCCTCGGATTCATCCGACGAACTCTTCTCCTCATCTTCCTCTTGAAAGACGTGGTTGAGGAACTCTTGGAGTGTGATGGGAGTCCGTGCCTTTTGATTGTACTCTTCCAGCGTGTCGATCTGCTTCTGTAAGTCCGTGCGCTTGTCACCAGGCTTCACGAGCTTCTTAGATTTCTTGTTCTTATTTTTTGATGATTTCGACGGCTGGTTGTGAGTGCTCGGGCCATCACCACTGATCTTCGGAGTTGGGCGCGGCTTCAGCATCCCTTCAATGATCTGGGGCTCCTGCGGGTTCTTCCACCTGATCGCCGGACATGTTTTAAGATCGTTTAGCATCTTCTTGGTTTTTGCTGAAAGCATGATTTCCCATGGAGCTTCTTCAATGAAAGAACAAGTTGCCTCCGGTGTGTCCGTCTTCTTGGCAATGTGAGGTTGTGGCGGGTTCACCTTCCATTTCTCGGACAGCGCAAACTTGCCCTGTAGGTATTGATCTTCAATCCATCCTTTGAAGACGAAGCAATCCTCAATCGGATGGCTTACTGTTTGATGGTAAGGGCGGTAGTTGGGATTATTCACCTCACTGGGTTGCGGCGGTCGCCTTGGATTTGGCAAGTTGATAAGTCTGTTGCGTACCGCCAGCTCGAATAGCCTCTTCGTCTTATCCCGTGGGAATGAGTAGGGGCGCTTCATTTTCTCATTATAATACCGCCGTCTTTCTTCCAGTTGATCCGCCAGCTTTGGGGCACTAGGTTGCTGCTGAGCGTTCGCAACGAAGGTTGCCTTCCCTTTACCCTTGTCATTCCGAGGTTTTGGCTTCGGGGGAGACGGTTTGTGACCCATCTGGTCCATCTGGGCCAACTTGTCGATCAAACCCTGGAACGTGGTCGGCTTGAAGAACATCATGAACTGTGAGATAGTTGCATGGGGATCCAGGGTACCCACGAACATGCCTACCGCGGGTGCTTCCTCAATGCATTGTTCGCATTTCGACCACAAGTTTCGCCAGCGTATAGCGTACTGGACCCACGTCTTGCCTGGTTTCACCCTGGCATTAATCAATGCCATTATCGGGGTATGTTCGCTGGCGCTCGCGAATCGCTGAGTGAATAGCAACTCCATTTCCGCAGATGTTTTAATAGAGTCATTTAGGAGCTCAGAGTACCACTCGAACGCCGTTTCTGACAAGCTACCGACGAACTGGCGAAGCAACAATTTATCATCACCGCCGGTGTTGCCGCAAAGCGCCCTGAACTGGGCAACATGCTGGTGGGGATTGCCCGTTCCCTTATAGACATGAAATTTCGGTATTGTATAGCCCGGCGGGTACTTGATCTGATCAAACCAGCTCGGATATGGTCGCCCTGTTCTGACAACTTGACCAGCTGCCTCAGTCGCCTGGTGAACCCGTATCTGCTGAGGTATATATTCGTCTAGGTCAGCTTTGGAGATTGTTTCCCCCTTGGCTGCTGACAGAGCGGGTGGAGGATTTGACGTTTCTCCCCTGTCGTCTTCAAGAACAATTGGAGGATCTTCAATAGGAGAATCTTGTTGTATCATCATTCCCACCATGTCCTGGAACAGGAGGGCCATTCGTTGTATATTGGCTGCTTGTTCGGCAGCCTCTTTATCCTTCTTCTCCAATATCCTGCGAAGGAATTCAGCGTCAGTTTCTTGCTCCTGGCGTTGATCAGATGATGTTTCGGGGCTTTCTTTTGGCCCAGTGAGTGCGACCATCGCATTCATCATTTCCTGGAGCTTCTGCTGTTGCTCCTGAGCTTTGGTCACTGACCGTGTAAGCGGTTTATGACCCGTGGATGTACGGCTGTCCTCCTTTCCCGACGCCATGTATACCGTATGCACCATCATGCCCCCAGACTTAGGGCGTTTAGGCTTATTGTCCTTGACATTTGCTGCAGGAGTGGGGACTCTATCTGTCCTTCTTCTCTTCTGAGTAGTCGACGTGGAGGGAGCCGTTGCAGCAGGCACCCAAGTGGCTTTCGTCCTCTGTTGTTTGACACGACGGTTCTTTTCTTCCTGCACTTTGGCCCTTTTCTGTTGACGAGAATGATCTTGGTCAATTACCGAGTCTTGAACCTTCCGCCGGAGTTTATAAATTTTGGAGGACAGCCGTTGAGGGGGCTGCTCCAGCTTTGTTTCTATAACATTCTCCGCAGGTGGAGGGGATCTTTTGAGAACCGCAGTTGGCGAATTTCTGCATACCCTGTTTAGCAGCTCGAAGCTGTTCCCGGTTGGAACAGCAGCCTCAATTTCCACCGTTGGAGCTGGGGGAGTTAGCCCGGAGGGGGAGTTGCCCTCAATCTTCCTTATCCGGCGCCAGTGGCGACGTCGGGCATGACGGGTTGTTGGGATTGATTCAGCGACGGCTTCGTCTTGCCCCCTGTTCTGGGGAGGGGCTGCTGCCGGTGTCAGCTTCTTGAAGACTGACGTTCGTTGAGAAGCTGCGTCCATCCGATCAAAAACAGATTTCTGAGCGGGAGCGGGAACGGGGGTAGTCAGCCTCGTGAAGCCCGACCCTCTAGGAAGAGAAGCCGCCTTGACGACTTCGGGAGCAGCTGTCTTCCTTGGGATGGCCACCTCAGGTATCATGGGCTTCTTGGTGGGCCCTTTGGAGTTCAGGCTTAGCCTGGTGAAGACCGAGGAGTTGGACGACCCGTTGAGAGGGGCCGTAGGAGTAGCAAGTCGATGAAAGACCGACTTCTTGTTCACTTCCGGTGTGGGCATTGGCATGGTGAAGCTTGCAGGCGGGAGCATGGTCCCGAAGAACAGACCGGTGGTGGCCTGAGTCACCTGTTCCACTGGCATGGCAAGGATGGATGCCGCTTGATCCCATAGGCTACACCTCCAGGTGAGGCGGAACGTCTGTTGCACTTGCATTTCGAGCAGCTCGAGCAGTTGGATGCCATTGATGCTTGATTTCTGCGTTAGGCAAAAGTCCAAATCTTAGTAACTTGAAACCCAAAGGCAACCATTAGCAAACTGCGATTCGTTCACGAAGACGACACACGAAGTGTGGAGTAGAAAGAGGAAAAGGTCCCACCAGGCGTGCCAGAATCTGTTCCCCTCCGAATATAGAGACGCGACTGCGTAGGTTCGTCTTGCCTGAGATTCGGGGCAGATGCTAATTGGTGCTATCCGTCTACCTCTCCGAAGATGCCAAGTTGATTTATGACACCGTGTATCGAAGGTTTAAACGGATGCGTCCGATGTAGCAGACTTCGTCAGATTCCCCCTCGCTTGAGGGGGTTTTGATTGTGGGGACGCTCTTCCCTGCAGGCGCAAGCCCCTGCAGTTAATTACGCTACCGCGCTGCGATAACAACTTTATCCTTCTCCAGATGGTCACTTCATGTCGTGTGTGTTTAATTTGTGTTTGGTTGCCCGTGGATTGTATACGGAGACTGAGTTATGTCGTCGCCCGTAGGGCGTGGACTAGTCCAAATCCGTATTATCTTAGATTTGGGTTTGGGGGTTGTGTTTAAGGATACGTTAGCCTCGTTTGAGACTAAGATCGACTTAAACGTTTGTTAAGGATACGTTAGTCTAGTTTTAGACTAAGATCAACTTAACAGGATCGTTTAGATCCGACAAGGGAGCGATTAATGGGGAGCCCTGTTGTTTTGTTTAGTGACGTTGCGGTCTATAGGTAGTTTAAGGACATTGCGGTCCAATGTTAGTTTTAAGACGTTGCGGTCAAGGTTAAGGACGTCGTAGTCCGTGGATTTAAGGACTCCACAGTCCGATATTAGTTTTAAGACATCACGGTCAAGGTTAAGGACGTCATAGTCCGTTGTTAGTTTTAAGACATTCCGGTCAAGGTTAAGGACGTCATAGTCCATGGGTTTAAGGACCCCACAGTCCGGCGTTAGTTTTAAGACATTACGGTCAAGGTTAAGGACCTTATAGTCCATGAGCTTAAGGACCCCACAGTCCGTATCAATGTGTGGTCATCGGGGCCCATCACCTCTTTGAAGACGTTGAGGAATTACAACGCCAAGATCAAAGGAGTGAAGAGATGTACCCTTAAACCAAGGTAGATTAAGTGATCTGTAGTCTAATTTGGAAACTAAGATCAATTATTATATTACGAGCCCATTGGCCCAGTTAAGTTTGAATTGAGGACTTATGGCCAGCCTGGGCTAAGTCCAATCATGTTTGGGATGTTGGCCCTCTCTTGGTTCATTGAAGGAGAGGCTTTGCTTCTGAAAACTTAGCCAATTGGGCTAAAACTAGTGTTAAACACTAGAGATCAACAGTGTTGAACACTGGGAATAAGATTAACAAGTTAGTGTTAGACACTAAAAGATAATCAGTGTTGAACACTGGGAACAGAGTTTTCAAATTAGTGTTAAACACTAAGCAAATCAGTGTTAAATACTGGGGACAAAATCTCCAGACTAGTGTTAAACACTAAGGAGGGGGGTCACGTGGTAGCACGTGAGAGCACCCTGCCTCCCTCTATTTTGCTCTACAGATAAGTGTTTAACACTTTTAATTCTGAAAGCCATCACGTGTGGACACGTGATGGGGGCTCACGCTTTGATCTGTTAGAATGTTCATTAGGGGTCACGTGTTGACACGTGAGGGCGCCCTAGAGCTCTTTTCTGTTTCTTTTGCCTTTTTCTCCGTGTGCTTTAGAGATCACGTGGGGCACGTGAGGCATTGCCTCAAAGTTCTCTTTTATAGATCTTTGCAGGAGTCATGTGGTAACACGTGAGGTGTTGCTTCAAAATTCTTTTCTGTGGATCTTTGCAGGACTCACGTGGTAGCACGTGACTCTGGTTCTTTGCATGTTTTAAAGATCCGTTCATCTTTTAAGAATTAAATTCTTCATAGGGTTAAACCCTAACAACAAACTTTAGAGGAATTAAATTCCTGTTTTCTTTTGAAGAATTATATTCTTAAATAGGGTTAAACCCTAATTTCTTTCCTTAAAGGAATTAAGTTCCTGTGATTTTGAGAGAATTATATTCTCAATTAGGGTTAAACCCTAGTTCTGTTTATTTTGAAGGAATTAAATTCCCATGACATAGGGTTAAACCCTAATTTTATCTCAAAGAAATTGAATTCCTATCACTTTGTGAGAATTAAATTCTCAAAACTCAGTTTCTCCTCTGTGTTTTAGATCTGCATGGCAGGATCTCAACCCAATGAGAATTAAATTCTCAATTCATGGGAAGATGTGCACTTTGCAGATCCTCCACCAGAGGAAGAACTAAGTTCTTTTTTTATATAAGAGTTAAACTCTTTTGAGAATTAAATTCTCTTTTGAAGCCTCCCTTTTCTTTTCTTACCTAAGTTTTTTTCCTGTTGCAGAGAATCAAAGGCTCTATATCTCTCTCTGTGTATCAAAAGAAAAGGTCCAAAGGTCTAAAAAAAAAGGTCCCTCATCTTCTTTTCTTGGCCTCTATTTATAGGAGAAGGAAAAGAATCAATCTGTTTAGTAAATCTCTCATTGAGAAATTTGATTTTTGTATTGAGAGATTTGATTTATATTTATCATTAATCTGGGCCTTTAGATTGTTAGGTGAATTTTATTCACCATTGGATTTTAAATCCAAAGATATCTCTTTGTTATTTCGGTTAGATTTAGGGGGAAATCTTTCCAAGTCCAAGATTTTTCCATAAATTGGTGATATTTAATCACCTTTAGAATTTTAATCCAACGGTTTTAGATAATCCTTCTTCATTTTGGAAAGATTTGAAAGATTTATCCTCAGAATTTAATTCTGTTAAAGAATAAGGCTCTTAAAGCCGGTCACGTGTGGCCACGTGATCCCTGGTCACGTGTAGGCACGTGACCCCTGGAATGGGCTTCTCTTCTTCTGCGCTCTGTTATCTGGCCGCTGCTTAACCATCACGTGCCAACACATGACCACCGGTCACGTGTGAGCACGTGATGCCTCTTCTGGAGCTTTTTCTTGATTTTTAATCAGGGGATGAATGTGCTTTTTGCCGCTGCTTTGAGCGTCACGTGCCAACACGTGACAACTGGTCACGTGTGAGCACGTGATGTCTCTTCTGAAGCTTCTCCTGATTTTTAATCAGGGAACATCGGCCAGCACTTATCCCTAGACCACTGGGTGGGCACGGGCCAGTCCTTACCCTCTGGCGGTCCAACGAAGAAAAACTTCTTCTTCCAGTCATGGATGGAAGAAGGCAAGATGACGACACCCGACCCAGCTCCACTCTCCCGTTGTTTCCTAAAAGAGAAGTAAACCCACCTCGGGCTACCCGCGTGAGTGCCGGGGTGAATTTTGTAAATGAGGGAGGAAGTAAGGATGGACAGACTGAAGGGGATCATCTGCAACTTCAAGCGGACCAGGAACCCGAGGAGAATCCTCCAGGAGTTCGGCACTAGCTGGCCCAGGGCTAGCCCAAAGTAATTTAGCGCTCCAACAATCTCGGGAGAGAAAGGCAGGCGCAGTCCGGCCCAAAAGGCTTCCAAGTACAAGACAATCACTTTACCCCGTACCTGATCTGCCCTCTCTCCTTCCTCGGCCAATCGTACCATGTAGCCGGAAGGGATATGGAAACGAGCCCGAGCGGTGGCAAGCTCGTCCTCATACCTCACCGAGGACGACACACCAGGGGCGTCCACCACCACCGCTCTGGGAACCGCCCCAGACGCGCGACCCCGGGAAGAGGATCTGACCCCAACTTCCCGGGAAGACTCCAACTCAGGGGAAGAACCCCTAGAATATACCCCTATGACATCTACAGACTCCTCAAAAGAAGACATCTGACCTGATGGAGAAGTCCTCGGGAACGCAAAGATCCGACCTAAAGAGGAGAGCGCCGAGCTTACAAGATCAAGAACGAGGAAAATATGAAGAGAGAGAAGGATCCTGAATCAGACCCCTCCTCTATTTATCGCGACCAACGTGCACATCCTACGGTGATGGTCATCTCCCGCCAAAATGGTTCAGTGCACTCGACGACCACGATCGCTCCACCTGTCGCACTCGCACTGGCCGTATCCCATCGGACGCCAGAAGCCTGCGGCACGTCGCATCAGCCAACCAGCACCCGGCAAGTGGGCAGTGCTTCAGCATCTGTACGCATGATCCGGTGCACCCTCTTTAAAACAAAGATCGCACCCCTGATTCGTTAGCGTCATCCAGAAAATACAACAAATTGCCCCGAAACATGCCTGACGATATCTTCGAAAAAGAGCTCACCTCGGATGACCCGACAGACCACTCTCGACCTGACCAGCCAGCTGGTCGGGATGAGAGTGGGGGGCTAATGATGATGCTTGATACCGGTGATCTCCTAGATCATGACATGTGGCAGATGACGTGTCCCAGGGCATGCAAGAAAGGACCTACAGCAGCCGACTAGACCACTCCTGTGCCCGTCCGACAAACAAGCACTAGCTCACCTCCGAGCAGCCAGCACAATTGGCCTCCTCGGACTCACAGCTCGTCTTCGGGCTACCGCAGAACCAAGATACCTCGGCTCTCCCGCTCGTCCGTGAGCTCTCCCGCCGAGGTCATCTTCCTCGGTCTCGTCGACCGTCGGAGGGTCCTCGGTGGTACAACCACCCTGAGACTTCCTTGCAGGTAGCTCAGCGCAAACAACCTCAAACCCATTGAGATCTACACGCCTCAGGAGCCAGCCTCCAGATCAAATCTCAGCCGTCCATCGCCGCCATCAGCAGACCAATGGAAGGTAACATCTTGGCGTGGATCCGCCCCGCGTCAGAGATTTTCACTATACACCCTAATCTCGATCTTAGAGAGATTTTGGATGCTAGCGTCAACTGCGAATGAGGCCCTACCGGTGAGGGATCCACATTCTAATCCGGTGAAAACTTCACCCATAGGACGCCATCAAGATGGCAGGAGTTTCCTGGAGGAGAGACAGGCATGACAAATATGGTGAGTTGACGGTGCCTCGCCTCGCAACGAGGCGAATTTTATTCGCCTCGTTGCCGACGTAGGCGAGTCGTCTCGTCTCGTCTAGCCGAGTCAGGCGAAGCGAGCAGATTCCTAATTTTCTCAATATTGCCTCGCCTCACCTCGCCTCAATAACTCGCCAGCGATTTGGCTCGCCTCGCGAACTCGCCATCGACTCACCTTGCGAACTCGCTATCGTCTAGCCTCGCCGACTCACCTCGTCTCTAACCTAAGTCTTACTTGAAATTTTTCTTTAGCATACGTCTGATACATCTGTAGTTCAAAAAATTCTTAAAGAGACGTATGTACAAAACATCTGTAGTTCAAAATTTTTTTAAGGAGACGTCTGGCCTAGACGTCTGTTTAAGAAACTTTTAAAATACAGACGTCTGCTGAAGGAATTTTCCCATCTAACGGTCGAATTCGTTGGAATCTATGACGAATCGTCTCGCCTCACCAAGCCTCACCTTGAAACCCGCATCTAACAGTCGGATTTTTCCTCATCTCGCCTCGTCTCGAAATCCAAATCCAACGACCGGATTCGTTGGATTTGGCGACGAATTGGCCCGCCCTGCCTCACCCCGTCTCGTAACGGCTGAAAAATTTAGAAAAATTTGAAAACCGTATAAATACAACCCCACACCCATCTCATCTCATTCCAAATCTATTTTTCTCTCAAATTTAAAAAAAAATCTTCTCTCAAGTTTCTACTCTCAACTTTCAAGTTTTGACTCCGAGTTTTCGACACTCCGACCGACTTATTCTATCCTACTGTTCTTCTGCTTAATTGTTCTACTACAATATTTTAACTATTATTGCTTCTTGCTTTTATTTTATCAGCCCTTCTCTTGCGGTCAAATTGGTATTGGTAATATTTAGTTTTTAATTTTTTTAATTAATTAAAAAAATATATGGAGGGTTTATCTGATACGCATCACACCTAAGTTCCTAATCCTGAAATGCATGCAGAAACAAAAGAACATATACAAATATCTAGAGAAGCTAGAAATCGTGTACTTAGTAGTAATATCTGGGAACACTATACAATTGAATATAGGGAAGGGGTTAGATACGTAATATGCAAATATTATGCCACACATATAAACATAAGGAAGGTACTAGCACCGGCACTTTACATAAACATATTAAAAAAACACTTAGAAAGCACGGTCGGTTCATCCTCCACACAATCACAAATTAATTTCTCCGGTGAAGGTCCTTTTTAATATAATCACGATCTAAATGTTGAAAAATGGTAAGATTTATTATGGCAAATGAACACGTTCTCGGATCGGAGAAAACCAAGATTTTGAGCGGTACGTTCAAAGGGCATTACAATCGGATACAAAAAGGTTCCGAGAAGTACGATTAAAAGTCATTATTTGAGCCTTTATAACGATGGAAAACATGTATTAATTGCTACTCTTTCTTTTTTAGATACTAGTATTTCATTAACTTCTGATTTTCAGACTGCTAGAAGGGAACTTCCCTGAATTTGTGTTACTGCACATTGGATAGATTCTGACTGGCATTTGAAAAAACGAATTATTGATTTTAGACAGTTTCAATTCCTGCATAATACTTTTAATATATCTTCTAAAATTAGATCTGTTTTAAAAGAATATCATTGTGTAAATAAAACTTTTTCTATTTCTTTCGATAATGCCAACAACAATAATTCTGCTGTTACCGAACTTATTAGGCTGTGCATACCAATTTGCAATGGTCGCTTTTTCATATTCGATGTGCCTGTCATATACTTAATCTTGCTCTGCAGAATGCATGTCAAGTATATATGTTCTTCAAATATTCAAACAATTAAAAATGCATATAGGTTTATTAAAAGTTCTGGAAAAAGAAAATCTGAATATAAAATTAGATGCCAGGTTACAAGATTAAAGTCGTCTCTTAGAAAAGATGTTTTCACTAGATGGAATAGTACATATGACATATTTCGTACTGTATTAAAACTAGCGGAATTATTAGTAACATGTGAAATAAGTAAATGCATGTAAAAAACTACTTAACAGATGATCATTTGGCGGTTGCAGAACTTTTCAAAGATGTTCTTATAACTTTTAAAATAGAAACCGAACGTTTTTCTGCTATTTATAACCCCACTTCTTATATTGTTGTCTCTGAATTATATAATACAACTCAATGTTTCGCTAGTCATTGTGATAATGAGATACTTCAGCCCATTATATTTTCTATACTAGCTAAAATTTCTAAATATTATTCTGAAATTCCAATTGTTTACAGTTTTTGTTCGATAATAGACCCTAAAATTAAATTAAAAGGTCTGGAGGCTCTTTTAAACGGGTTCCATGGATGCATGGGGCATACTATAAATATTGATGCTTATATTAATATCGTTAAATGTATTTTAAATGAAATGTTTGATTTATATGTTGCACGATCTTCTTATGGTAGAATTAGTAGAGCACCGGTCGCAACCAGATCATGTGCTTCAACTCCAGCCTTTGTACATATTCAACAGTCGAAAAGGGCACGAGACCCATTGGTCTTATTATCGTTATCTTTAAATGAATTAACAATAGACGGAGTTAGACGTAGATTATATTATAGATGAGATTGATATTTTATACTGGTGGAAAAGCCATGTACATTTGTATCCGGTGATTTCTACTATGGCTCGTGATTTACTGACCATTCTAGTGTCCACAGTAGCGTCGGAAAGTGCTTTTAGTACAGATGGCAGGATATTAAGCGAGAAGAGATGCAGTTTGGTGTACGACACCATGGAGTGCATGATTTGCTTGCAAGGACACGGCGGTTGTCAAGAAACAAAATGCAATCAGTTTGGACTTGGATTATCTACCTGAGAAGTTTATAGTATCGGAAGAGTCCAAAACTGAATGAGAAACCACAACCGGTGACGACGAGTAGTGAGTAGGAACTGCAATAGTAGGAAAAGAACTATGTATACCTAATTCTCTCTCATTGAGCTCAATATTTGGAAGAGATACGTAGACAGCCCGCGTGGGTTTGATCTCTAATGTAAAAAAAACAAATTGTATTATTTAATTGTAAAATAATTGTTGGTTTCAAACTCTTTAAATTTTCTATCTGATTTCAAAATTCATCCTATTGCGGACGTCTGGCCCAGACGTCTGCTTAAGAAACTTTTGAAATATAAACATCTATCATAAATATCTGCTGAAGGAATTTTTCATCTTCAAATCTCTGATTTTACTATAGAGACGTCGTTCTAAACGTCTCTAAGAATTTTTTGAACTATAAATGTCTGGGACCAGACGTCTGCAGTTAAAAAAGAGTAAAAAAACCAAAGTCAGGCAAGTCGACTCGCCTGACTCGCGTGAATCGCCTCGCGGTTCGCCTGGACAAGACGGTGGGGCAAGCGGGGTCAATGACGGCTACCGTTGAACTTGCCTCGCTTCGCCTCACTGGCTAAGTGAGGCGAGTTCAACTCGTCTCGTCTATGAAACGGGTCGGACGATTCGCAAGACGAATGAGCCCGGCTTGCTTCATTTGCCAGGCCTAAGGAGAGGGATTCAAACTCTACTCCGACATGACCTATAATAACATGCTCTTCTACACTACTTCTAAAATAGATTAAGACATACATATGTTAAAAGTTGTGTTTAATCCGAAATAAGTTCTCTATTCTTTGAATGTTCTTATGTTTATTGCCTTTTCGGAGTAGCCGTTATGTCTTTGAAAAAGTATAGTAATTTTCCTATGTTCTTCAAATCGTGGCAATAAAGTATCAACCACTTGCCCATTCAAGCTCATGTTCTTGAGCACATTCTATTTATTAAAGCCGAAAATATCTGGCAAGAATTCTTTCGCTTGAATCAAAGTGTATGTCCCTCGCCTAATCTTATTTCTTAGCATTATGACCAGCCCCGAAACATCAAAGACCTATCGGTCATTGTTGTAGCCGATTTTTGGCACAAACACCAACCGATAGCATAATAAATCAACATGGCAAGGTATAATCGGCATGGTAATTCACCACTACCATCTTTCAATGGTATAATACAAAATGGGTATACGCAAATAGCTCTATGACTTCACAGCTATCCCAACACAAAATTGGAAGGGAAAAAATAGAAGGCCAAAAGAGAAAAATCAGAAGAACAAGTCTAAAGGTTTAGTTGGGAAGGTCACACGACCACAGTCCTAATTTTACCATAAACAAATACTTCTTCAACATTGTATTTTTGATACAGCAAAAGGCACAAGCATGTTACCAATTACTTTGAAGAGAATATAAGGGTTATTCGACATGCATTTTGTATCTTTATGTATTTATGTATTTTGTAATTCTTCTAATATCATACTTTGAACGGAATATATCATTCACCGTTTTCCTAAGTTGTTATATCATTCCATTTTTCAAAGTTGTCCTTCGTAACTGATGATGCTCGATATCGGCGATCTCCCAGATCATGGCACGCGGTAGATGACGTGTCCCGGGGCTCACAAGAAAGGACCTACAGTGGCCGACCAGAACACTCCCGTGCCCGTCCTACAAGCAAACGCTGGCTCACCTCCGAGCCCCTGCACAATTGGTCTTCTCGGCCTACCAGCTCGTCTCCGGGCTACCACATAACTAAGATACCTCGGCTCTTTCGCTCGTCCGCGATCTCTCCTGCCGAGGTCATCTTCCTCGGTCTCATCGACCGACCAACGGCACCACTCACAGGCACAACCGCCATCCCGCGAATCTCGCCATGTGAGAGATATCCGCCGGCCACATCCCGCGTTCCACACCATCACGATCCCCCATTAACGAGCCTGTCTCGCCATTAATGGGAGATCTCACTCATCACGCGGGCGTGACGTCGGGAGCGTAACTGCCGGCGTGATTCTCGCGCCTGCCCCACCTGCTGCCACCGCTATATAAACCCCTCTTCCAGACGGTTCAAGTAAGCCATTTTTACTCCACTAAACTGTTACTTTGCTCGGATTTCTAGTCTAACTTGACCGTCGGAGGGTCCTCGGTGGTACAACCATCCCGGGGCTTTCTTGCAGATAGCTCGGCAACCACAACCTCAAACCCATTGAGATCCACACGTTTCAGGAGCGACAGCCTCCAGATCCAATCTCATCCATCCATCGCCGCCATCAGCAGATCAACGGAAGGTAACATCTCGACGCGATCCAAGTCGCGTCAGCTGGCGCTGTCTATGGGAAATCTTTAATTCCACAAAAACAAAAGTTCACTTTCCAATCTTAATCCAATGGCGAGCGATCATCATGAAGATCCAAGCACTAGCCACCGCCTCCCCCTCAATGGAGGCGCGGGCGAACCTCCTCCGCCGAATGCCATTAGCGCTCTTACCGGCCGAATAGACCGACTCGCGTCATTCGTGAAGGCGCTCATCCGGGCCCAAACGGCGGAGCAAGATCCCCAGGTCACCGCTCTCCCGCCTCGGGACCGGGACCCCCACGTGGGGAGAGAAGACTCGGCGCATGTCGGCACGGCCGACCGCCGCGTCACTGTTTCCGACAGCCGCGGGTTCCCCAGGCCGACGTACTAAACAACCCAGTGGGCACCGCTCCGTTTGGCTCCGAGGTTCTACGCTAGAGTGTTTCTCCTCGAGTCTCGTCGCACCCCTGTCCCTCCCGAGGCGGTGGCTGTCAGCTCACCTGTTTATAGGCATGACCGACACCCCTTCTCTCGACGGGGCCGCGCACGCGAGACTCTCCACGGCAGCTCAAAAACAACCCCACCGGGGGGCGTAAGGGACCTCACCAAAAGGAACCGAGGCTCATCGAAAATCATGGTCATGACGGCCGAGGGTACGTCGAGTACATACGAGACTCAGTACCCCGCGCCAGCCGCGGAGGCCGACAGCCGTCCGAGGAAGAAGTAGAGGGAGATCGAGCCGATCACTTTTGACGACGGGGACTTTCACGGCATATCCTTACCCCACAACAACCTCCTGGTGATCACGGCTCGGGTCCATCAGTACGAAGTGCACTAAATCCTGGTCGACTCGGGAAGCCCGGCAGACATTCTCTTCCACGATTGCTTCCTGCGCATGGGGCTCACAGCGGCAAACCCGAGGCCGACCTCCCACGTTCTCTCAGGATTCACCAACCACTCCATCCCGGCGGAAGGGGTAATCACTCTACTGTTCAACGTCGAAGAGGTCGGTCGTACGCGGACATTGCCGGTGGAATTCACCGTGGCGAGGATTCCATCGGCCTACAACATCCTCCTCGGCCGTCCCACGCTGAACTCCCTCCGGGCCCAGATATCGACCTACAACCTGGCGATGAAGTTCCCTCTTGACCAGGGCGGGATAGGTCGGGTCTATGAAGACCAGCGGATTGCAAAGTTCTGCTTCACCACAACATCTTCATCGGATAGGACGGCTGAAGATGTCGAAGGTGAATGTGACATCAAGGGTTCTCTGGGCACTCGAGACGAGCAAAAAGAGATCCGAGGGACCCCGGTGTAGCCACTGGCAGAGATCCCCCTCGTAGAAGGGGACGACAAAAACCTCGTTCAGATCGGGTCGCTTCTGACAAGAACTCAGCGAGACGACCTGGTTCATTTCCTCATAAACAACTCCGACATGTTTGCCTGGGCACCTTCTGACATTCTTGGGATCGACCCCAAAGTTATATCTTACAAGCTCGGAATAGATCCTACGGCCCGACCCGTCAGACAAAAAAAACGAAGCTTCGCCCTAGTCAAACAGAAGGCTACCGAGGACCAGGTGGATCGGCTCCTCACCGCCGACTTCATTCAGAATGTGCCCTATTCGGAGTGGCTAGCGAACGTAGTCCTAGTCAAGAAGTCAAGCAGGAAGTGGCGCATGTGCGTCGACTTCACCGACCTCAACAAGGCGTGCCACAAGGACTACTATCCCCTACCTCGGATAGACCAACTCGTTGACAGCTCGGCAGGCCACGAGTTATTGAGCTTCATGGATGCCTTCTCCGGCTACAATCAGATCCATATGAATCCGACAGACGAAGACCTTACCGCATTCACAACGGACCGTGGGGTATACTGCTGCAAGGTGATGCCCTTCGGCCTCAAGAACACCGGAGTTACGTACCAACGGTTGGTCAACCGCATGTTCAAGCCACAGATTGGCAGGAACATGGAAGTTTACGTTGACGATATGCTCGTCAAATCGGTCTCGTCGACCGACCACTCCAAGGATCTGGGCGAGGCCTTCGAGATACTCCGCAAGTTCAAGATGAAGCTAAACCCCGCCAAGTGCGCATTCCGGGTCACCGGGGGAAAGTTCCTCGGTTTCATGGTCACCCACCGTGGGTTCGAGGCCAACCCGGAAAAAATCGACGCTATCCTTAACATGCGGCTAACCGGGAGGGTGGCTGCTCTGAGACGCTTCATGTCGAGGTCTGGGGAAAAGTGCCTCCCGTTCTTCAAAACTCTAAGGAAAATTCCGAGGTTCGAGTGGTCAGAAGAGTGTCAGACCGCCTTCAACCAGTTAAAGAGGCACCTTGCGATGCCGCCGCCGCTCACCCGACCGATTGAAGGGGACGGGCTATCGCTGTATCTGTAACAACCCCAAAATCTTTATACATTTGTATTATCCCTCTTTAATAATATACCGTATTTATTTGTACTTGGTATTTTCCGTTTTCTATTAAATTTATTATTATTTTATTTCTCAATCTATTATGTATTTTTTTTCTAGGTACAATTTCTTTTTCTTATATTTAAGTTTTTAACTTCTCATTCTTATTTTTCCTTTCATAAATATTTAACTCAAATCCATTATTTTTATTCTCCATAGCCCATCTAAAAGGCCCACTTTCTTTTTAAGCAACAACATATTTTTAATTCTAATTAAATATGTGCATGAACAACCTTGTAGCTCATTGGTTAAGTCTTTGCATTGTTATTCCATAAGTCACATGTTCAAATCCCCATTCTTGCAATTATTTTTTTATCATTTTTTATTCTTCTCATAACCTACAAATGAGACCTTTCATTTCCAAAATGAATGGTGACCTTTTATTTCTCTTTTAATTCTCATGTTGAATGCATATATTATTATACATAATCCACCATTACACCATCTTTATTTGTCCTCCTTTATCTTTTCCTTCCTCACATTTTTCTATCTCTCACTCTCCCTCTTCACCTAGAGTCCAAGAAGAAGAACGTGAAGAAGTCTTCAAGAAGGTCTCATTAGTAACGCGAGGCTATCGGCGGATAGACAAGCCCCGTGACAATACCGGTTTGTGTATGTAAGTCCCTTCTTTCTCCCTCCCTCCCTCCATCTCTTTATTCTTCTTTTTTCATATCTCGTGAACCCGTTTTTTTCCATATCGTAATCCTTAAGAGAAAAATAAACATAAACATATACATATATATAGGTCTAGATACATATGGTTATATATGGTTTAATAATATCTTATTGTTTCTTGTTCAAATTAAAGTGTTTTCAATTCTTTGTTCATGACTATGAATATTTATTATGAGTTGTGAGAACATAAATTTCATACAACAATATATCTATAATGTCTCATAAAATCGGTTTTTTTAGTAAAAGAAAAATAGAAGTTTGCATAAAAATACCAGTTAATCTTCTTGTTGATTTTAGCATACATATTAATACCTTTACCTTTAAAATATTTTTTAGAAATTAATTTTTAATTTTGGAAATTTCAAGAAATTTACAGATGATAGAATATATCATTTTATACATGCTGTAAAAATTTTAGATCGAACCGCATAACGGTTTAGGAATTATATCGTTTTTATTCACTGTTCGTAAAAACAGAAACTGCAATTATCGGTCAATTTCTAGGACACATAATTTGGGCTAAAGATATCCAAATTGAGCAAAATTAGGTGTTTTAGATATTTAAATCAAATTATCTAGATTTTATTAGTTTTATATTTTTACTGAAAAATGACGTAAAATATAGAAAACTGTGTTACAACATTAAGCGACGAATCTGGACAGAATCTGTCCTGATTCGCACACTGTTTTTAAATTAGACATAACTCAAACTCCCGATATCCGTTCATGACAAAATTTAGATGTGTAGATGAAAAATTAATAGAACTATAATTTTCTGTATACTTTATTACTTAAAAACGCATTAATCAACCTAATATAGGCTTTGCAATATAACATATAGTTGATGTCTAGAAATCTGAATTTCTGTTTTAAATGTTGATATTAAAATGATCATAAGTAGAGCTTCAGAAATCCAAATTGCATGAATATTAGTGTTTTGGATAATTACATCAAAATACCTACAATTTTCTAATAATTTTCGTAAGATGAAACCCAATAGAAATTAACTTAAACTGCGTTTTAAAAATATATGACGGTGCTGAACAGATTCTGATCTGTTTTGCTCGACAATACGAAAACGAGTATATCTCCAAAACCGGTAGGCGTATTTAGGCGAGACCAGAACTCACGTGTGCATAACACCTAATTCTATGTTTTTGTTTATATTCCGCATTTGTTCGACTTGATTAATTAGTTGTACATAATATTTGTTTACAGCATTGTTTATTGTAGTTACTCGAATAATATACTTGACTCATTTCATACTATTCAAACATGTATACATATTTATCTTGATCGTTAAATTGTTTTATGAACCATAAAGATGATAATTAAATACTTTAGTTGTATTTTGAAAACTATACAAAATTATTTTTACATAAAACCCCCTCAAATTATATAAATTACAATAAGGACCCTAGTAAATATAGATTTAAGCGGGACCAGTCTCTTGAGCCTCAGGGAGCCGGAGATATGGGTGCTTGCTTATCTAAGGTAGACAACTTAACAAAATGTGTTATCAATACGGTAATCGACTTTGAAAAAGACACAAATCCTGCCGCCCATGTGCAGCGGTTATCGATAACATCAAAACAATCAGGATTTTAATTTATTTTTCTAATTGTCTGACTCAGTTTGAGTCTCATTATAATCTGACTTGAATATGATTCAAGTACAATCTACAATCTACAATATTACAATTCAATATGAATCCATGAATCCAATTATCAATCTATACAACTTGACTTAACCGAACCATGGATATACATTCCATTTACACGATTCTCCAGTTACATCCATTTACATAATTCTACGGTTACATCCGTTTACTGATATCATGGTTTCGGTCAGTCATCCAATTATACAATCAATACAATTTACAATACAATATAATACAAACAAGTCATCTCAGGGTTTAAGGGGTGGATTGGTACGGAAGGTATTAGAAGTGGCATGAGACAGTAAGACTTAATACACCTAACATAAATCCAGTTATTGTTGTACTGTGGTATAAACGGTTCCTTGTATTATACTTGCCTCCAGTCTCTGGCATATAGAGATTTCTCTCGTATACACTGGCATTCTTCTGTACCAAGCTACAAACAACAGCGTTAATACAACATTACAACAATATAATACAACTTTAAAAGATACCTTCTTATTCTGTCTATTCTACTTTCCTCTTATCTGTGGGACTTACCGAGCGACCTGTTCGCTGACGACATTCTCTTTCTTTCTTCTTTTGAATGTCGTCAGGTGATCTGGACACATCAGAGATCGAGCCCAGCGCTGAAGACTTGGACCAGTTCAGTGAAAACCCCAAGCTCTAGTTCATTATACACTTTCCATTCAGTACTTTTCTTTTCTGTTATGCCATTGTTTAGGCATTGCTTTTTATTTCAGTTGTATTTACTTTTCATGCATTGTACAAAAGACTGTTAATAGATAAAGTTGCTGTTCAGTTTATATCTCTTGTCTCTTGTGCTTACTTTTATATTGCTTTGATACGCTTAGCGTATTTACTTCACAGTAAATACGTAGCGGACCAGTCCCGTCCTCTTCGCCGTATACCGGGAAGCGGGGCGTGACAATATCTGGCGGTATCCGACCAAGCGGCAGGCTCAGTGCTCGTCCGGGAGGTCCACGGAGTGCAGAAGACGGTATACTACGTGAGCTACATCTTCAAAGACGCAGAGATGAGATATTCGGCTATAGAGAAGATTGTCCTGGCCCTCGTTGTGGCCTCAAGGAAGCTACGGCACTACTTCCAAGCGCACACTATCCTCGTTCTCACCGAGCGTCCGCTGGAGGCTATCCTTGCCTCACCTGAATCCTCGGGCCTCCTAAAGAAGTGGAGGTGGGAGCTGTCCCAGTTTGACATAAAATACTGCCCGAGGCAGGCCATCAAAGCACAAGCCCTGGTCGACTTTATCGTCGAGTGAACCATCCCAACAAGGAACCGGAGCCCGCGCTGACCCTCACGGATCAACACCCGATCGTGGGGAGACCTAACTCGGTCCCTGAGTGGGTCATCTACGTCGACGGGTCCTCAACCAAGGAAGGCTGTGGCGCCGGCCTTATCATTCGGGGCCCGAACGAGGCAAAAATGGAATATTCCCTAAAGCTCGGATTCAAGGTTTCAAACAACGCGGCAGAGTACGAGGCCCTGCTGGCTGGACTTCGTATGGCCTCCGGGCTGGGGCTGAAGATAATTCAAATCCACAGTGACTCAGCCCTAGTCGTTGGCCAAGTGACCGGCCACTTCGAGGCTCGGGAACCCCTAATGATGAAATATCTGGTCGAGGTAAGAAAACTTCGGAAGAACTTCGATGAAGTCCAGATAGAACAAATACCCAGACAGCTCAATGCCCAAGCCGACGCTCTGAGCAAGCTGGCCCCATCCTACTTAGCCAACAACAAGCGGTCCATCCTCTTCGAAACCTTGCCGCGGCCCAGCATGGAAGACGGGGCGACAGTACTCTATGTGTACACAGCGCGAGAAGACGACAAAGACTGGAGGAAGCCCCTCATAGAATTCCTAAGGGATGGAGCGCTCCCAAAATATCGGGGAGCCGCCTGCCGCCTCCGGACCAAAGCCCGTCACTTCGTCTGGAGCAAGGGGAACCTTTACAAGAAATCCTTCACGCAGCTCCTGCTCCGGTGCGTCGACCCCCACGAAGCCGACTACGTCCTCCGTTAAATCTATGAAGGGGTCGACGACACACACCAAGGGGCCCGAACCTTAATCCAGAAAGCATTGCTCCGGGGGTACTACTGGCCAACTATTCACGAGGACGCCCAGAAGCTCGTCAGGAGATGCAAAAGCTGCCAACTCCACAGGAGCATACCTCGCCTCCCGGCCATCGAGCTGACCGCGCTGACCTCCCCGTGGCCGTTCGCACAGTGGAGATTGGACATGATAGGACAGTTCCCTACCAGCACGGGCGGGCACGAATATGTTCTCGTCGCGGTAGATTACTTCACGAAGTGGATTGAAATCGTCCCTATCAGAAAACCGGACGCTGCCACGACCATCAAGTTCCTGCAGAACAACCTGATACTCCGGTTCAGCATCCCGAGGTGTATCATCACCAACCACAGGACGAACTTAGAGAACGAGAAGGTGAAAAATTTCTGCAACAAATATCATATCCTCATGAAGTTCGCCGCGGTCGCACACCCCCAATGTAATGGGCAGGCCGAAGTCGCCAACCGGGATGTCCTCCGGGGTCTCCGGACCCGCTTGGAGGGGCGCCAAGGCAGTTGGGTCGAGAAATTGCCCCGGGTCTTATGGGCCCTGCGCAGGTCAAAGAAGACCCCCACCGGGAAACCCCTTTCAGCCTCTGCTACGGGACCGAGGCGATGGTCCCGGCGGAGATCGGGCTACCCAGTCACCGGGTCGAACACTTCAACGACGAAGCAAACACTATGGCATTGTGGGGTGTTTTTCGTCACCCCATTGAGATGGGAATACGCGCGCGCTTGTCAGGCATACTACAGATTCCCCCTGCTTAGGGTAGGCCGGGTTTATTGATTGTGGGGATCTGAATCTCCGGCAGCCGCGGACTAAGCTGCCGTTAATTACCCCTCGCCTTTGGAGCGAGGGAACCTCCGATTGACGGGTTAAACTGGTCATGCGAACTCAATGTGCAATATACGTGTGTTTTGTTTTGGAGGGGGCTCGGATATATCGAGAGCCACGCAGAGTTTTTACGGGGGTCCCACTACCCCGATAGCGGGCTAGGGGTCAAGGGGCTAGCAGCCCTCTTGCGGGGTACGTGGCAGCGCCCCGGCCTAAATTTTTTTGAGAGGGACAGTGTTGTAGAGTATGTGTGTGTGTGTGTGTGTATGTATGTATATACATATATATATATATATATATATATATATATATATGTATGTATGAAAAAGGGAAAGGGCATCCAAAGGATGCGTGGGAAAAGCGCCAGCGCTTTGGGCTCTAGCGCTCTGAGCGCAAGAGCGCTAGCGCCCCACGTGTCAGCACGTGGGCTCTGGGGCACTAGCGCCCCACGTGTTAGCACGTGAGCGCTCGGGCGCTAGCGCTTTGGGCACTAGCGCTCTGAGCGCAAGAGCGCTAGCGCCCCATGTGTCAGCACGTGGGCACTCGGGCGCTAGCGCCCTGAGCGCAAGAGTGCTAGCGCTCCACGTGTCAGCACGTGGGCGCTCGGGCACTAGCGCTTTGAGCGCTAGCGCCCCACGTGTCAACACGTGGGTCTCGGGTGCAAAAGGGACTTGGTCCCTGCAATGGGAATTGTACTCCCAGAAAGGAGCACTTATTATTTTGTGTGTGCGCATGTGTCTATATATATATATATATATATATATGAGGAGTTAAACTCCAAGGATGTTTTGAAGCTGATGAAGGGGCTTCTTCCCTTGATCCCTAGTTCTTCCCCAAAGTGGGGTTTCTAGAGACGAGTCTCCTTCTTCTTCCTGTCGTTTGGCCGGATCTTGAAGATCAAGAGATGTGAGATTTTAAAAATCTCTTCTTTTTGAGATCTAATGACAGATCCAAGTTCCCCTTTGTGGGTTTTGTGATGAAAAACTATTTAGTTTTGGAAAAGGAAGAGTAAAACTCTTGATTTAATTCAAAAGAAAGAAGAAGGTTTGGAACCTTCCAAAAGGGGAAAGAGGCACAAACCCTAGGTTTTTGAGAGAATGAAAAGTGTATTTCTTTATTCATCATCATGTTGCCTTATATAGGCTTATATATTTTCATATAGCCCCTTGGGCTTTACAAAATGGCATTTTACCCATCCCATGGCTCATGTGCCATTTCTTTTTGCACATAAGCCATGGGCTTTACAAAAATTTGGCTTGATGCTCATTTTGCTTACATTCCTGCACAAAAAATTACATCAAAATTATTTGTTACATGATTTCTATGTTAGCATGGGTAGGCTGGCCGCGGGCTCGACTTGGGCATGGGCCCGCTTGACCTGGGCTTGGGCCCACCTGGTTTGGGGTTGACCTTGACTTTGACTTGGTCAACCGGGGTGCAAAATTTGACCCCAACAGACATCTTGCTGGAGAAACAGGACCGGGCTCAAATCAGGGCTGCCGCCTATCAGCAGCAAACTGCCAAATACTACAACGTGCGGGTTAAGCGTCGTTCCTTCAAGACCGGAGACCTGGTCCTACGGCGAAACGAGTTTGTCGATCAAGGCAGGCCGCATAAGTTCTCCCCAAAATGGGACGGTCCTTTCTTCGTCTCCGAAGTACTGCCTGGCGGAGCCTACCACTTACAGGACGCGGACGGCCGCAAGTTTCCACGGCCTTACAATGCTGAGAAGCTTAAGCTGTACTAATGAAACGGATACCTACGAGTGTGTACCTTTCCTTTCTCAGAGGCAATGTAAATTTTTCTAAAAAATTCTTTCTACTTAAATAATAAGAGAGGAACGCTAGAGCATTGCAAAAAGAGGAATCTTATTAATTCAAAAAGGTTCTCTGGACTCCTCAGCCTTACAAAAAGGGGGGTTACAAAAGAGGTGGAACAGGATCGAGGAAGTACTCCTGGTGATATTCAGAGTAGATCTCCGTCAACCGAGCCCTAGCCGCTGCAGCCCGCTCCTGCCGACACTGCATGCGGACTCGGGACGCCACGGAAGCACCCGACTCACCGCCCGTTGAACCTTGACCCACAATATACCTCATCTTGAAACATTCAAGAATCAGAAGCAAGGATCGGTTATGCCTGGCCTTCGAGATGAGGCCGAACAGGAAGATCGATTGCACCTTGTCAAGCGCCTCGTCCAGAAGCTCCCCAGTGGAGGTGTTGTCCAACCCCGGGGACCTCCTCCAGATCGCGTACATCAGGAGCTGGATCAAGGACGACCGCCAAGGGAGGAGACGGCCGAAGTGATCTTCGAGGCGTCGAACCACACCCCGGCACCCCTCCTCGGACAGCGATTGGTCGTACAAGGAGACATCACCAAGGGTGATAATCTCTTCGATCAAATACACGCGCCCAGTCATCTCGAAAGTAAGCGGTGCCAAAGGAACTGCCATCTCCTTCCCTACTTATAGATTCAAGCAGAATCTTCAAGGACCCGGATTCTCGGGCATGCCAGCGCGAGTCTTAGGAATCGCAACAACTACCCCAATGCCACGCCGCCACGTGACGAAACTGGAACGACATTCCAAAACGCTTCGCGTTCTCTACGCGATCGCGACACGTGTCACTCGCGACTGTCCATATTCCCAAAGCCCTCACCAAGAGGCAGCCCTGCAGCTACCCTGCTCGGCTGTCCCTGGCCGGTAGCTTGCCTACCTCACAACGCCAGGGATCTAAGCCCTCACTAAGAGGCAACCGAACAGCTTCACTGCTTGGTTCATCCTTGGCAGGCCTCCCACGGCCCCCACAACGCCAGGGATCTAAGCCCTCACTAAGAGGCAACCGAACAGCTTCATTGCTTGGTTCATCCTTGGCAGGCCTCCTACGGCCCCCACAATGCCAGGGATCGAAGCCCTCACCAAGAGGCAGCCCTGTATCTCCCTGCTCGGCTATCCCTGGCTGGTAGCTTCCCTACCTCACAACGTCTGTCACGCCCCGCTTCCCAGAGTACGCAAGATTGGGCACGTGACATAGCCAACCATGCTACCTGTGGGTAGGAAGTATCCATCCACAGTCACATTACGGCTGTAGAGATATCAAGAACAAGATAAATAAACTATCTAACACATGTCCAAATCCATAATGATAAGAGTCAATGAAAAATAAGTGCGGAAGCAAATGATCCAATACAATAATAGAAAGGTACGTCCCATAATGCGGGATCGCACCTGGAAATAAAATGCAATAAATGAACTAACCACTACAGAACTCACAAATCAGCCTGCTGGCTGAAGTACTCCTGCTCGGTCGGCGACAGTGGTAAAGAATCTGGGCCATGCAAAACCCAGACGTCAGCGCGTCATGTCAACCAATAATATAATATGGACATGGTAATGAGCAATGCAGGGATAAACATGAATAAAGCAATACTATGAAACAACAGTGCAGGGTAATGTGCAGTGGGTAACTAAACTGTTCTATCAGGTTTCCTATTTTAGAGTCTTTGAAATCAACTGATGACTCGTCGATGTAACTCAATAGTATCCCGTGCATGCCCGGGACCACGGTCAAGACCCTCGGGGCTGAATCCGAGACGTGCCGCTAGGCAGTAACAAGTAGCAGGATGGACGAGTGATGTCAGCATCATCACTCCCGGATTGGCCAAGACCGTAAGACTGATCAGAACAGGTATCGAACTGTTGAGTTACAAGTCGGTTTCACCTTTGATTTCCCCATATCCCCAAGCTATGTATGTCAGGTCAGGTATTCAGTAATCAAGAACTAATACCAACACAGGATCAGGTAACAGCCGGTTTGTCTGGGTAGACAACAGGAATGGTCCATGAGGACCCCAAGTCAGGTTTGTTGGCATTAGGCATGAGATCAGGTAACAAGTCAGGTCATGGTACAACAGGTTGAGTCGGTATGTATAGGGTACCATGTCCGGTGCATCGGTATGTAAATATATGTCATGTGTAGCAAGGTCAGGTCAATATGTAGTGCAATCGAATGTGTGCTCATAACAGGTATAGAAGCGAATAAGAAACAACAGCAGGAAATAAAGTAAATAACAACAACAGTTCATTTAATCACAATGGTGCTTTGTATTATCTTATTAACAGGTTCGAGCACCCTTGGGGTGCAATAATCACAGGGTGGCGCAATGTTAATAACAGAAAGTAATGAAGATATATGAAATTAAAACTGAAGTATAAATAATTGCCACATGGATGATCTAACAAATAAAAGCAAGGACGATCTAATTGGTTTAGTTAGTTAAAGCATGGATTAATAGCAGACCAAATAATTACATGAATCTACTATAATGATTCAATGTTAATGATAATTGCAACCGTCAATTCTAAGTTATACTATAATATCGATATTACCATCAACTGTGTTATTATATTGAATAATATGATAATTAAATGTATAGCAAGTCTCGATCTTGTATATTAGCATGTTAGAGCAAGTATTCGGATACTTGCCTCGACGGTTTCGCAAACCGGAAAACACGAACGTAGCGTCGGCGGAAAACACGCGACGGTTGCACGGGCCGCGGGTCGAGTCCAAATGACGAACAGTGGGACCACACGGACTGGAGTATTTCGCTGGAGAGTCGGGTCAAGTCGTCGGCACGGCCGGAATCCGGCGAAATGTCAAAACGGCGACGATGTTAGCAAAAGACAAAGTAAAGCGAGAATCGATCAGAGAGGGGATACATGAAGGGAGATGGTGAAGAGAGGCTTACAGGGATAGCAAGGGGGCAACCGCGACGGGTTCGACGGCGAGGGGGCGCCGGCGGCGAGGAACAGTGGGCGCGGCAAGGGTTGGAGGTGGCTGGATCGGGGTGCGGTGAGTAGGGGGAAGTACTGGCCTGGTCTGGGTTGCAGGGGGGAGAGGAGGTGGTCGGCGGTGGCGCTGGCGACGACGAGGAGGGTTGACGGGGGCTTTTCCGGCGACTGGAGAAGTGCTAGGGTTCGGCGTCGGGTTCTGTTGCAGCCTGGCGAGGGAAGGAGGAGGAAGATGAAGAGGTCGAGACGAGGGGCGAAGGTGGAAGATTCTGGCGTCGTCGGCGACGGGTTGCGGCGGCGACAGCGAGCAGCGACGGTGCGTGTGGCTACGGGGTTGGGTTGCACGGGATATGGGAAAGGAGGAAGGAAAGGGCAGCAGTCGAAGTCGAGGAGGTAAGGGTGATGGTGGTGGTGTCGCGAGGAGGTCGGCGGCGAGGCTGCGGCAGTTAGGGTAAGGCTAGGGTTGGGTTCGCGTGGGATTTTCTCGCGTTGGACTTCTTCTCTGCGAGGACGAGGGAGATATGGGATAATATATATATATATATATAGAGAGAGAGAGAGAGATTCGAAGAAGAGAGAGAGAGAGGATTTAAAGGAAGAGAAAGAGAGACAGAGAAGTGAGAGATAGAGAGACGGAGAGAGAGAGAGAGAGAGGGTTACGGTGGGGCCCACGAGGGATTTAGCCCCTCGTGATTGGCTGGGAAAAGAAAAGGGGTTTAAAAGAAAATTTTAAAAGATTTTAAACGTTATATATGAAACAGTAATATATATTATATAGTTTAGATTATTAAATTTAAATGGGTATTTTGGCGCTAAATGAAACATTTCCAAATCGCGCCCGGGTTGCGCCCAAATATTTGAAATTCAAATAATAGGATTTTAAGCGAGTTCCAAATTTTAAAATGAGATGTTTTATGATTAAAATGCATGCCCCCAAGTCGGACACTTGCACGTGCGTGTAGCCGTCCAAACTCGCCCGTTTCGCCGAACGGGATGAAATCTCGACGCGCGGACGCTACCACACGACTAGTGGCGACGAGTAGGCCAATATGGATATTTTTAATTTCATTTTAGGTGTTAAAATTTGTTATAGGCAAAATGACTTAGCCGGTTAAAATTTAGCAACAAGCACCAAACAAACAAGATAATTGAAATGAGCAATGTCTAACACTCAACCAATAAAAGAACTAGTATTATTGGGCTCGGGTGTTACATCATACCCAACTACAAAAGAATTTCGTCCTCGAAATTCCAAGAGTACAAGATAGCTAACTACAGGAAAAGGTGAGGAAACTTCTGCCGGATCTCGTCTTCTCGCTCCCAAGTGGATTCTCCATGCGATCGATTACCCCAAGAAACTAGCACAAGAGGGATAACCTTATTCTTAAGAACCTTTTCTCTTCGATCCTTGATTTCAACCGGTCGCTCCTCAAAAGTTAGGTCCTCCCGTACAGTCAACTCTGAATGATCCAAGATGTGGGTTTCATCTCGAACATACCTCCGCAGTTGAGATACATGAAACACATCGTGCACTCCTGCCAAGGACTGTGGTAACGCCAAACGGTACGCTACCTCTCCAACACGCTCCAATATCTCGAAGGGTCCAACGAATCGAGGACTAAGCTTTCCCCGACTCCCAAAGCGAATCACCCCTCTAGTCGGTGATATCTTCAAGAATACCAAATCACCCACAGCGAACTCTAGAGGTCTTCTTGACGTGTCAGCCCAACTTTTCTGTCTGTCTTGAGCTGCCTTCATATGCTTCCTGATTGTATTCACCTTCCCGACTGTCTGTACTACCAAATCTGGTCCCAGTAACCTTCGTTCACCAACATCATCCCAACAAACAGGTGAACGGCACTTACGACCATACAACGCTTCAAACGGAGCCATCTGAATAGTCGCTTGGAAGCTATTGTTGTACGCAAACTCTACCAAGTGTAGGTGATCCTCCCAAGAACCTTTGAAGTCCAACATGCATGCTCTCAACATATCTTCAAGAGTCTGTATCATTCTCTCCGATTGTCCATCAGTTTGAGGATGATAAGCTGTGCTAACCTTCAATCGAGTCCCCAAACTTTCTTGTAAACTCCTCCAGAAGTGTGACAAGAACCAAGTGTCCCGATCGGACACAATGCTCACCGGTACTCCATGCAACCTTACAATCTCCTGCATGTATCGCTCTGCCAAAGTCTCCATCGATTGACCAACCCGAAAAGGAATAAAGTGAGCTGCCTTGGTCAACCGATCGACAATCACCCATACTGCATTGTTGCCCTTTGGACTCCGCGGTAAAGCCGTCACGAAATCCATGGTTATATGTTCCCACTTCCACTGAGGAATCGGAAGTGGTTGCAACAAACCAGCAACCCTTTGGTGTTCAGCCTTGACTTGCTGACACACCAAGCACTTAGCCACGAAGCGAGCAATCTCCCGCTTCATACCTTCCCACCAGAAGTGCTGTCGAATATCTCGGTACATCTTTGTCCCTCCTGGATGTACAGAGTAAGCTGAACTGTGTGCCTCCTTCATGAGCTCTTCACGTACATCTCCCTTTGGCACACAAACACGGCTACCATATCTCCACGAACCGTCTTCGTGGACCAGTAAATCGGTTCGTAGTCCGGCTTCAACTTGCTCTCGAAACTTTTGCAGTCTAGGATCCTGCGATTGTGCCGCTTTAATCTTCTCAACTAAGGACGACTGTACTTGCAACTGCATCAACTGTCCCGTAGCATGTGGTAGCACAACCTCCAAGTCAAATCTTCGAAAATCCGCAATGATCTCCCTCTGTGTAGTCAATACCTGAATCGCTGGTAACCGACTAAGCGCATCCGGCACGACGTTAACTTTTCCCGGATGGTACTTAAGATCGAGGTCGTAGTCGGCCATCAGCTCCAACCATCTGCGTTGCCTCATGTTCAACTCCTTCTGAGTGAACACATACTTCAAACTCTTGTGATCTGTAAAGACTTCGACTCTCTCGCCCAAAAGGTAGTGTCTCCAAATCTTCAAGGCGAAGATCACGGCCGCAAGCTCCAAGTCATGAGTCGGATAGTTCTTCTCGTGAGTCTTCAGTTGTCTTGATGCGTAAGCTACGACCTTCCCATTCTGCATCAAAACACATCCCAATCCTTTTTCCAGATGCGTCGCTGTGAATCACCAGTCCTCCTGAATTATCTGGTACGGTCAGGATAGGAGCGGTTATCCACTTCTGCTTCAACGTCTCGAAGGCCAATGCACATCCATCCGTCCAAATAAAAGGTACTTCCTTGCACGTAAGCTTGGTCAACGGTTCTGTCAAACGAGCGAAGTTTTCCACAAATCTCCTGCAGTATCCGGCCAAACCAAGGAAACTTCTTATCTCGGCCACATTTCTTGGAATAGGCCAGTCTCGAACTGCTGCAATCTTTTCGGGATCGACGGCGATTCCATCGCCCGACACAACATGCCCCGGAAATTTCACTTCTTCCAGCCAGAATTCGCACTTACTCATTTTCGCATAAAGCTTCTCCTGTCTCAACATCAGCAGGACCTGATGATATCCGGATCGCAAATCCAGTTTCGAGAATACTCTCGCGCCAATAAGCTGCTCAAAAGTTCTCCAATGCGAGGGATCGGGTACTTGTTCTTAATAGTCACCCGGTTCAATTCTCGATAATCAATGCACATCCTTCTCGTGCCATCCTTCTTCTTTACTAAAAGAACTGGAGCTCTCCAAGACGAGTTGCTGCTTCGAATCTAACCCTTCTCAAGTAATTCACCAACTTGCTTCTTAACTTCTTCCAATTCCACTGGTGCCATCGGATAATATGATTTCGATACTGGCGCTGCACCAGGAATAAGGTCAATCGCGAACTCCACGTCTCGCTTCGGCGGTAAGCCCGATATATCCTCAAACACACCCATAAAGTCGCGAACAACTGCCGGCTCTTCTTTACTATCAACTTCTATAGCTGCAAGAACACTGTTTGTCGGCCTAGCCCTAAACTCGACTGGCCCGACAGAACTGCTTCCTTACCGCAACTGCTGTCTGCATCGTTGGCCGCGAAAGGTCCAGCGAGACTAATGAGTCTCGTCCATTCTGCTGCGTGTACGTCCACGGTTGCTCCATTCTGCCTTATTCCGCTGAACTTCTCTTCCATTTCCTCCGCGCAGTCCGCGGAAGGACTTCTCCAGGAAACTCTTAGAGAAATCCGCCCACTGCTTGGCTTGGGCAAGCGGTTCTCCTCCACAAGCCACCACTCTCGGGCGTAATCCACTAGTTGAATGCGCACTACATCAACTCCTTTGTCCTCTGGAATCTGTGCCGCAATCAGCAAATTCTCCGTGCCGACTAGCCACTGCTCGGCTGGCACGGCTCCTTTAAACCAGTCAATGTAGACGGACCCAAAGTCTGAAATCTGCTACAGTCCCTACTCGGTCGACTAGTCTAGTTCCATCGTTGTTTACAGACTGCTGAACGATCTGCAAACCTTCCTGAAACGAATCTGCTATTGCTGGATCAGCTCGGTCTGTCTCTTTGATTTCCAGCATTTCCCTTACCACTCCAAGCATGGCGGCTTCGTTCACACGCCTCCGGTACGTCTTCAACTTCTTACCTGTCATAATCCTGAACTCAAAACACCCAACATTAACATGATGATAGATTCTGAATGTGGATCAAGGCTAGAACTCCAAGATACTTAAATAGAGTACCGCATTGTAGCTATGCCGCGGTATCATAGCCGCAATTACTTAACTCCACCCAAGTCGCCTAAGTCCTAGAGATAACAAGAAATTAGGTTTTCGAGTTGACAAATGCAAAGTAAGTTTGCATGTCGACATGATCCGGAAGAATGTGATTCAAGGATGGTAAAACGGTCAAGGTGGCAGGACATGTTTCCTAAGCACGGGTATTCTGATTCGTGTATCGGGTACAATACCCAACTACAAAAGAATCAACCCAACTAACCTATGGCTCTGATACCAAAAGAACCATGTCATGCCCCGCTTCCCAGAGTACGCAAGATTGGGCATGTGACATAGCCAACCATGCTACCTGTGAGTAGGAAGTATCCATCCACAGTCACATTACGGCTGTAGAGATATCAAGAACAAGATAAATAAACTATCTAACACATGTCCAAATCCATAATGATAAGAGTCAATGAAAAATAAGTGCGGAAGCAAATGATCCAATACAATAATAGAAAGGTACGTCCCATAATGCGGGATCGCACCTGGAAATAAAATGCAATAAATGAACTAACCACTACAGAACTCACAAATCAGCCTGCTGGCTGAAGTACTCCTGCTCGGTCGGCGACAGTGGTAAAGAATCTGGGCCATGCAAAACCCAGACGTCAGCGCGTCATGTCAACCAATAATATAATATGGACATGGTAATGAGCAATGCAGGGATAAACATGAATAAAGCAATACTATGAAACAACAGTGCAGGGTAATGTGCAGTGGATAACTAAACTGTTCTATCAGGTTTCCTATTCTAAAGTCTTTGAAATCAATTGATGACTCGTCGATGTAACTCAATAGTATCCCGTGCATGCCCGGGACCACGGTCAAGACCCTCGGGGCTGAATCCGAGACGTGCCGCTAGGCAGTAACAAGTAGCAGGATGGACGAGTGATGTCAGCATCATCACTCCCGGACTGGCCAAGCCCGTAAGACTGATCAGAACAGGCATCGAACTGTTGAGTTACAAGTCGGTTTCACCTATGATTTCCCCATACCCCCAAGTTATGTATGTCAGGTCAGGTATTCAGTAATCAAGAACTAATGCCAACACAGGATCAGGTAACAGCCGGTTTGTCTGGGTAGACAACAGGAATGGTCCATGAGGACCCCAAGTCAGGTTTGTTGGCATTAGGCATGAGATCAGGTAACAAGTCAGGTCATGGTACAACAGGTTGAGTCGGTATGTATAGGGTACCATGTCCGGTGCATCGGTATGTAAATATATGTCATGTGTAGCAAGGTCAGGTCAATATGTAGTGCAATCGAATGTGTGCTCATAACAGGTATAGAAGCGAATAAGAAACAACAGCAGGAAATAAAGTAAATAACAACAACAGTTCATTTAATCACAATGGTACTTTGTATTATCTTATTAACAGGTTCGAGCACCCTTAGGGTGCAATAATCACAGGGTGGCGCAATATTAATAACAGAAAGTAATGAAGATATATGAAATTAAAACTGAAGTATAAATAATTGCCACATGGATGATCTAACAAATAAAAGCAAGGACGATCTAATTGGTTTAGTTAGTTAAAGTATGGATTAATAGCAGACCAAATAATTACATGAATCTACTATAATGATTCAATGTTAATGATAATTGCAACCGTCAATTCTAAGTTATACTATAATATCGATATTACCATCAACTGTGTTATTATATTGAATAATATGATAATTAAATGTATAGCAAGTCTCAATCTTGTATATTAGCATGTTAGAGCAAGTATTCGGATACTTGCCTCGACGGTTTCGCAAACCGGAAAACACGAACGTAGCGTCGGCGGAAAACACGCGACGGTTGCACGGGCCACGGGTCGAGTCCAAACGACGAACAGCGGGACCACACGGACTGGAGTATTTCGCTGGAGAGTCGGGTCAAGTCGTCGGCACGGCCGGAATCCGGCGAAATGTCAAAACGGCGACGATGTTAGCAAAAGACAAAGTAAAGCGAGAATCGATCAGAGAGGGGATACATGAAGGGAGATGGTGAAGAGAGGCTTACAGGGATAGCAAGGGGGCAACCGCGACGGGTTCGACGGAGAGGGGGCGCCGGCGGCGAGGAACAGTGGGCGCGGCAAGGGTTGGAGGTGGCTGGATCGGGGTGCGGTGAGTAGGGGGAGGTACTGGCCTGGTCTGGGTTGCAGGGGGGAGAGGAGGTGGTCGGCGGTGGCGCTGGCGACGACGAGGAGGGTCGACGGGGGCTTTTCCGGTGACTGGAGAAGTGCTAGGGTTCGGCGTCGGGTTCTGTTGCAGCCTGGCGAGGGAAGGAGGAGGAAGATGAAGAGGTCGGGACGAGGGGCGAAGGTGGAAGATTCTGGCGTCGTCGGCGACGGGTTGCGGCGGCGACAGCGAGCAGCGACGGTGCGTGTGGCTACGGGATTGGGTTGCACGGGACGTGGGAAAGGAGGAAGGAAAGGGCAGCGGTCGAAGTCGAGGAGGTAAGGGTGATGGTGGTGGTGTCGCGAGGAGGTCGGCGGCGAGGCTGCGGCAGTTAGGGTAAGGCTAGGGTTGGGTTCGCGTGGGATTTTCTCGCATTGGACTTCTTCTCTGCGAGGACGAGGGAGATATGGGATAATATAGAGAGAGAGAGAGAGAGAGAGAGATTTGAAGAAGAGAGAGAGAGGATTTAAAGGAATTGAGAGAGAGACAGAGAAGAGAGAGATAGAGAGACGGAGAGAGAGAGAGAGAGGGTTACGGTGGGGCCCATGAGGGATTTAGCCCCTCGTGATTGGCTGGGAAAAGAAAAGGGGTTTAAAAGAAAATTTTAAAAGATTTTAAAAGGATTTTAAACGTTATATATGAAACAGTAATATATATTATATAGTTTAGATTATTAAATTTAAATGGGTATTTTGGCGCTAAATGAAATATTTCCAAATCGCGCCAGGGTTGCGCCCAAATATTTGAAATTCAAATAATAGGATTTTAAGCGAGTTCCAAATTTTAAAATGAAATGTTTTATGATTAAAATGCATGCCCCCAAGTCGGACACTTGCACGTGCGCGTAGCCGTCCAAACTCGCCCGTTTCGCCGAACGGGATGAAATCTCGACGCGCGGACGCTACCACACGACTAGTGGCGACGAGTAGGCCAATATGGATATTTTTAATTTCATTTTAGGTGTTAAAATTTGTTATAGGCAAAATGACTTAGCCGGTTAAAATTTAGCAACAAGCCCCAAACAAACAAGATAATTGAAATGAGCAATGTCTAACACTCAACCAATAACAGAACTAGTATTATTGGGCTTGGGTGTTACAACGTCAGGGATCGAAGCCCTCACCAAGAAGCAGCCCTGCAGCTACCCTGCTTGGCTATCCCTGGCTAGTAGCTTCCCTACCCCACAACGCCAAGGATCAAAGCCCTCACAAAGAGGCAGCCCTGCAGCTACCCTGTTTGGCTATCCCTGACTGGTAGCTTCCCTACCCTACAATGCCAGGGTTCGAAGCCATCACCAAGAGGCAGCCCTGCAGCTACCTAGCTCGGCTATCCCCGGCTGGTAGCTTCCCTACCCCCACAACGCGAGGGATCAAAGCCCTCGCCAAGAGGCACCGGGCAGCAACCCTGCTCGGCCATCCTTAAGGACAAAAAACCCTCGCCAAGAGGCACCGGGCAGTAACCCTGCTCGGCCATCCTTAAGGACAAAAGCCCTCGCCAAGAGGCACCGGGCAGTAAGCCTGCTCGGCCATCCGTAGCAGGCTACTTACGACCCCTCCCACGCTAAGGAGGAAAAGCCCTCGGAAAGAGGCAACCGGGCCTGCCCTTGCTCGGTTATCCCTGGCTGGTAGCTCCCTACCCCCAACAAACCAGGGATCGAAGCCCTCACCAAGAGGCAACCGGGCCCGCCCTTGCTCGGTTATCCCTGGCTGGTAGCTCCCTACCAAACCAGGGATCAAAGCCCTCACCAAGAGGCACCGGACAGTAACCCTGCTCGGCCCGTCCTTAAGGATTAAAGCCCTCGCAAGAGGCAACCGGGCCCGCCCTTGCTCGGTTATCCCTGGTTGGTAGCTCCCTGCCCCAACAAACCAGGAATCAAAGCCCTCGTCAAGAGGCACCGAGTAGCTACCCTGCTTGGCACTGTCCTTAGTAAGCCCCTTACGGCCCCTCCCGCGCTAAGGATCTGATTTAATCTCAAAAACTATCTATTACCGCAATCAAGAACGGCGTCGCTTTGCAGCTAGCCGGTGAGTACGGGTCGGTCCACAGGGATGTTGTGAATTTCCTAATCGCTCTTACGAGTTAATTCCAAACGGTATGAATGGATTAATTAAATCTAAAAACTAAATTAATCTAGGGCAATTGAATTAAAGATCTAACTATCTAACTAGGGCAAGGAATTAAATTTAATCTAGGGCAGAGAATGAAAAATTACCTAGGGCAAGAATTGAAATTACTTACTTACTTTACAGATGGCTCTCTCCAAATATCAACACAGGATTGTCAGATCTGAATTCAAGATATGAAAAGAGGCATCGATGCTCTCCAAAAGAATTCTAAATTTTATTCATAGAAAGAGGCATAGGGAGGCATAGCCTTTACAATGATTTAGAGTTCCTATTTATAGAGGATAGGAAACCCTAGATTACAATTGATTCGCACGTCTATATTTACTAAAATATCCTTAGGAAGACCTAGTCAAAGTAGACTCCAAGCTTTGGTAAAATTTTATGTCTCTGTCTCTTTAAAAGGAAGTATTGGGTCTTGAAATTTTCTTTTGTTGTCTCTTATATCTTTGGGCTTCCTTATTATTTGGTTCTTTTATTAAAAATAGCTTCTATGTTTCTTCTAGATCTCCAGTGAATAATTGCGGTGGACTTTTAACCGTTCGCTTTGTAATCTTGGACCTTGTATTGCCTTGTACTTTGTGAATTTTATCTTTGATGTAGGCTTGATCAAGAGTCTTCTGTTTGTTGGTCAAAGTCCACTTTTGCATCGTCTTTTCATCGTTTTCACTGTTTTCTGTCCAAGAACCTGTAACCTGTAATATGTAGCAGACATGCGTCAAAAGCTCCTGTTTATTTATAAAACGAATAAGAATGGGGAATATAATAATATAATATTATGGTGTGAACAAATACTCCCAAACTTATCTTTTGCTCGTCCTCGAGCAAACTTATTTTTTT